>JADHKF010000001.1:1227083-1264160 GCA_019925685.1 Ceratocystiopsis sp. VPRI43766
CCGCCCCCCGGGCCCGGCCCGGGCGCGCGCCCGCGGGCCCGTGGGAAATCTCTGCACAAGAACAGGGCGCTCTTGGGTCGATGGTGTTAGTGGTATTGACAGACATCGCCGAAGGCGGACCAGCGGGGACGGGGCTCGATGGGGAGTGGGCCTGGGAGAAACGACGAGAAACGGGAAAGAATAAAAGAACAACAAAAGACAGCAAAGCCGCCGCCCCCCCCCCCTTCCCCCGTTCGGGACCGTCAGCGGACTCGGGCCAGGGTTCGTGTCAGGTGGGTGGGCGCCGACAGCCGCTGACACTACGTTGTGGCAACGAACAAGGGAAGACGTTCTTCTACCCCGTACGGTCCTTTTCAGGGAGAGGCAGACCGACAGACACACACGCATACATCGTATTCCGGCGGTAGTGGGCATGTCCGCTGTGAGATAAGATGCCTGCTCCGTAGTGCAGCTCTGGTCGGTCCTGTCTCTTACGCAAGGCGGCTAGCCGGGCGGTCCACCAGCCCGCACATGGCGCACTCGACGTTAGTGCGTATGCTGGGCAGGAAAAGGAAAAGAAATAAAGAAAGAAAAAAAGAATTACGTCGTAATACTTTTTATCTTAGCAAGGAAAGGGTGGGGGGACTTGGGGGGGGGGCGTTAATTGGGGGGGGGGGGGGGGGGGGGTGGCATGGCACGGAGGAGAACGAGGAAGGAGCTACGAGGACTCCGTACTCCGAACCCATGCCAGGCTCGCTCATGCCTTCCCTTTCCCTTCTTCCCTAAGCGACTTGGGCCGATTGACGCGGCAGCCGGCGCTGCAGAATGGCCGATTCTCCACGTGCTGCAATGTGTTGGTCTACGGAGTCGATTGCTCGTAGTCCGTACTTTCGTACTCGTACGGAGACGGAGGACGGAGGCGACAGTGTTCACATCGGGCCAAAAAAGCAAGTCGAAACGCGCTGACCAAATGCTGTCGCAAATGGCTTTCCCCAGCTCTCTCCGCCCTGCCAGTCATGGTGCACGTCTCAGTCGATCTGTGACGTTGCTGCGTGGGATGGGCTGGGCTACAGCTCCTCGTGTTTTTTTTTTTTCTTCTTTTTTTTCTTTTTTTCTTTTGGTTTTTGCTCCCGTCTTGTTTCAATCCGACCCCGTCAGCAGCGAATTGCAGCCAAGTGCGGCCCAGTAGCCTGGCCTGGCCGAGTCGGGGAGAGCGGCACGGCGACAGCGGACTGACGGCAACCGCGGGCGGGGGTAAGCCCTTTTCCCCCATTTCCATGCCTACCGCTTTACAGCGACCCCGTAATCCCTTCTGGGTAAGTGCGCCGCAAATTTTTTTCTTTCGCCCGCTGTAGTCTGGGCTGCTGGCTTCTGGCCTCCAGGCTGTTGTGCCTGTGCTCGTATTCCCCATACACACAGGTGCTCTTGGTTGCTTCTGCATTTCTTTTTTGGAAAGGCCATCCTTCGGCGTGTCCAGAAGGATCTTTTTTTTTTCTTTTTGCAGAAAAAAAAAAGACAATCAAGGAACAGCCCAGAGACAGATGCAACCACTTCGAGACGTGAAGAAAAAACTTTTCTTACCGATTTTCGGCCCGCAGAAACAGCGAGACGGTGAACGAAGACGCCCGTAGGAAAATGCTTTCTCTCTTTTTTTGCGTTTTTCTTTTTCTTTTCTTTTTTTTTTTTTACTGCAACACGCCGTGGGGGGTGTACCGTTCGTCTGCTGGTCATGTTTGTCCATTCGAGCAGGACACGACTGGCCTCCGTTACCCACCTTTTTCTCACCATCGTCGATGCGTTCCTCGACGGCGCGTAGCGCTAACGAGCCGATTCCAACTCTGTCGACCTGTTCTCGATCGGCAGGCCGTCGGCGGCGCATTGCAGATGGGTTGCACCCCGTGCGCAGTACGAGTACGAGGCCGTACGAAGCAGTCTTCCTGTTGTTGCTGTCTTGGCCTTGGCCACCACCTGCCCGTTTCTCTTGCCCTTCTGTCCTGCTGATGCTCACGCTCCCCCTGCAACAGGAAGGACCTGGGGGAACCTGCCGTGCGACGCAAAACCGCATCGGCCGGGGGGGCCACTACGCGCGTTCATCGTGCAGCAACGCATGCTTGCATGGGTGATCCGCGGCGCGCTTGTCCAACCGGTTCGTGCGACGCGCGGAAACGGTGCCTGTCCTGTCCTTCTGGGCGCACAAGAATGACACAAAAGACCCTGTCAACAACGACCAAGACCCAAAACATGCCCCAAACCTGTCCACCAGGGCACTCTTACGCAGTTCCATCAACTAACGAATGGGACGGGTGGAGTGGGGGGAGAGGAAGAAGGGGGGGGGGGGGGCCAACCGCTGTGGAGGACGTAAAAGACCGAGGCCGCGAGATGGCGGCAGTGGTCGTATTGCTGCTGTACTCCGTATGGGCCGTGTGTGTACGGGCGGGCCGCCGGAGTATCGTATGAGAGGGATGACGCAGGTCCCTTCCTAAATGCCAAGCGAAAATGCCTTGGAAAGGTGGTCTTTTCGGCGTCTGGATGCCGCTCGAGACCAGAGGCGAAAATACGAGTTGCCTCTCTTCCGGGCTGTTTCCTTACCGGGACAATCCTACCAGCCTGGTGGCTAGACACGGCCCGGAACCGCCCGGGTAGCGATGCACTACAGGCACTATGTGTAAGTGAAATAGGGTAAACGTACAGGGGACGACAGGGGACGACAGGGGACGGTTACAGGAGAGACGCCACTGCCCTGCTGCTGGCGGCACGGCCGTGCACGGCAGAGGAGCGAAGGAGAAGGCAGCAGCAGCAAATCCCGGGAAAACGACAGCCGGCCGCTCGCACGTCCGGAAAAGGCATTTTTCCGCATGTGCGCGTGGCGGCTATTGGTCCTCGGTCTACGGCAGCTTCCTAAACAAGCAGTTGCTGCTTTGCGCATACCGAGGAGGGTAGGCGCGCCTGTCTCCGTGGAGCATGCATGGCACGCACTTGCCACGGGCACCCGGCAAACGTAAGATACGCGTGGAAGAACTGCCGGCAACGGTTAAAAGAGGAAAGGGCAAACGAACGTGGCGCAAGTCGAAAAAAAAAAAAAAAAAAAAGGAACCGCAAGGAAAGAAGCCGCCGTCCTCGTCCGTCTGCATGCAATCTTACGACAATACGGGCCGTACGCACGCACGCACGCACCTTCTGCAATGAGGCCACCGGGCCACCGAGCGCGCGCGCACTGGCTGCACGGAGGGAAGGAAGAGAGGAAAAACACGGCCCTTTTTCGGGAGGCCTTGCGCGCCTTCCTCGGGCGAAGCCGCCGACCGTTCTGGGATTGGGAGGGAGGGGGGCGCGCGCGCGCTGCCGATCCCAGCTGGACGGTAGGGCTGCCTCTTAGGATGCTGGTAGTGTCCTTTTAGCAGGCCGCCCGGCACGCTGGAGAAGACCAAAGACCACCGAGCCGAACAGCAGGCGCCCAGCTGAGGGCGCGAGCTGCAACGCCGCACCGTTCCTTCTCGTATTGCCCAGAACCCATCTGGCTGTCACTGTCACTGCATGCAAGAACGACCCGGCAAGAATGGGCTCTATCGTAAGGACAGGGGGGGCGAGGGGGGAAATTCCGTGGCAGTCGTAAGATACGAGTATTCTCCATACATTGTAGCACGGAGCATTACGGAGCAAATCTGCTCCACAGCGCCTCCAAGCACCAGATCGCCCAAAATACCCATTCCCCTAATACCCCATACTTGCCGCCTATTCTTGCCCAAAGCGGCAAATCTGACGATGCCTGGCCGGCTCAGCTCGGGCAAGCCGCTGCCGCCGGGCGGCAGCCAATGCCAATCGGCTCTACACGCAGCATCTCCCTTTTTTCTGTCTAAGATTCGATAATCCGTTATTTGCATGGAGAAGGAAAAAAGAAAACAAGTCGAAAAACGAAGCCCGATCCGCAAGGGACGATGCGCCGACGCAGGTTAAGCATTAGCATGCATCCCAAGGATCCATCTGGTCTCACGGCCAGGCCAGGCTAACGCGTACCGCCGTCGTCTGGTGGTGTGTACGGCCGATTCTTGTTCTGTCCAGACCAGAGTTAATGCGAGGAAGTGGTGTGGTTCGCCTTATCTGCTTTGCATTGGTTCTCTTTGTTCCCTGCTTTGCGCCGTCGTCAGCTCCCCAACCCCCCGCTCTGGGGCACCACCACCACCCCCCGATCCCGATGGCCCGGTATTTTGCTAGGGGGGGAGAGCAAAAGGACCAAGGCACCATGGGTTGAAAAGGCCTGGCACGACAGCACATGGTGGAATGATGAAATTGGTGAGAAGAACACAAACGATGCCACCCCCCCTTGTCGCGTCCTGGATCGTATTCGTATTTTGGCCAAGAGCATCGTGGCCGTTTGTCTGGTTCAAGGCAGGGGGGATCTTGGACAATTTGCACGTATCGTAAGATACAGGCATGGCGTGGCCCTGGTCTCGGTAGATGGACGAGAAGAGGTCAGTGCTCCGTGCCGTATCGCATCGCAAGCATTACGTACAGTGCAATAAAGATATCTGCGGAGAACGCTTACTCTGGCGCGATGCAACGGCACGCATGCTAGATAGGCACACACACACACACACACACACATACACACATGCATTCGCACGTACGCATGCACCAACACCCCCGGAGATGCAGTCCATCGACTCTCCTGCAGACACGACGATAAGAAAGGGGGGGTTGGAATGGATCAAGGAACCCCAACTGGAAAAGAAGAACGAAAAAAAAGTTTGGTTCAAGCGGAGCCCCCAGAGCCAGGCTACGGCGTGCGGAGGACGGACGGGGTCTGCAGCAACTCCGTACGAAAGAAAAAAAAGTGAGAGAACAAGGCGGCCCCCGCCGGCGCTGTGCCCGGGGCATGGATCAGGGGTGCTGCGCACCGGACGAGACTGCCGTTGGCGCCCTGCTGAAGGAGCAGGCCAATGCAACGCACGGCGGGCCACCTGATCAAGCAAGACGGTAGGTAGGGGGGGGTGGCCATTGCAGAGCGATGCAGAGGCGCGAGGCGACCGGTGTCGTTTCCGTTATCGTTGAACAAGAGAGCGAAAGCAACTGGCTGGCTGGCTGGCCATGCTTACCTGGTTTCGGGACCGGGGGGGGGGAGGGGGGCGCAACGGGCTAAACCCTTGCTGTCTTGGGAAGGGAGCTGAGGCCGTTTCGTCGACGGAGAAGAGCAATCTAGATCGCATCAGTGGGGGAAAGAAGTGGTCTCTGGCCAGGGAGATAAGGCGCCAAGACGTATCGTCCGGGCCGGGCGAGGGACCTATCGCGTGCAAGGCGACGGCAAAAGGACAAGACAATGGGCACGCCGGGATGCCGTAGTGCGCGGGCCGGGGGGGGGGCTTCGTAGTATCCTGGACTGAGTCAACAGAGTAAGCAGGGCAATGCGGCCATGCTTGTTTTGTTTTGGCTGGTTGTGCTTGCACCCCTTTTTTATTCCTGCTTTGATTCCATGACCTGTTGTGCGTTTGAATTTGGGGAAAATGAAAAGCACAACAGCCCAACTCTACTGCTCTGTATGCCGTATGCTTTCTTTTTTTGAAAACTGGATAATGTGTCTGTCTGTTTTTAATTTTTAAATTTATTTTATGCCTTTTTGCTCACGCGACCAGACTCATTCCCACCCAAATGCACAACTCAGCCAGCCACAGATGCAGGTCTTTCAAACAGGAAAACCAAGGCAATACAGTATCTATTGCCGCATCTTGCTGGCCCTTCACATGCTATGCTGAGCTTGATCTTGGAGAGCAACGTGTGGTAGTCCCATACGAATACGCTCTTGGGGACCCCCATGCGGCCAGCCTCCGCCGCGGCGCGGGCGACGGCCATCAATCACACCTCTCGCCGTCCCGCACCTGGACCACCAGTGTGTGCCAGTTTTGAGTTTGACGTGGCAAGTGCGGCCATCTACGCCCGCGTGTGCCATGCGATCCTACGCTGCTTGCGCCGTCTACGGATGCCTGGCGATGCGCTGGCTGTTGCCGTGTGGGGAACAGGGATGCAAGGGGATGGACGGCACGGTGTGTGACGAGAAGGGGGATACGATACGAGAGAGCACGCGCGGGTGAGATACGAGCCAGTGCGTGCGTCTATCGTCTATCTGCGATGGATGGCGATCCAGACGAGCCTGTCATGGGTGTTTGCAATGGAAACCCCAAGGGCATCCATCTGCTTGCAGGACAAGATCCAGAGGAGGGGGAGATAACAGAGCAGCAGCATGAGGCTAACCGGAGATAGGCCGCACCAGACAAAGGGCCCCAGGAGAGACGGCGGCAGCGACGATAGCAGAGGGCCCTTGTCTACATCGGGTGGATCATCGCCGACACGGGAAGCAAGGCGGGGGGGGTGAGGGGGGGGGGGGAGATGGGAGGATCAGAGGATGGGGAGAGGGTCAAGAATGTCCTTGTTAGGACAGAGGCATATCACAAGCGCCATGCAGGAGAGGTCTCACCACCCCACTGTGGCCTTTATCTCTGTCTGCTGTGAGGCCCGGACATGATCCATTGTGGCGAGAAAGCGATATGAATGCAGGCCCGAGGTGGGGGGGAGGGGACGGGGGTGGAAGCGGTGTGACCGGGACTGGGGAACGGGGGGGTAGATGGAGGGGATCCGAGAGGAATAAGAATGATCAACGGGACAAGAGGAGGAATGAGAGATAGGGGGCGACGGACGAATGGGGGGGCATGGAAATGCAGGTGGAGGGGGGTGGACAGGTGAGAGGCCGGATTGGGGGATGGGGGTGAAGGCTGGCGGTGATGCGGCGGGGCAAGCATGAGGATGAGAAGGGAAAGAGGGAGGAAGGGATAGGAGGCTGAAAGACGTAAAATCAAACAAAGATTCACATGTTTGGCTGATGGACCACCAGAAGGACCTCGGAGAGACCGCCGGTGGCTGGCATGTGCGGCGTAGAGGAGGGATGGAAAGGGATAATGAGAGGGAGGGGGGGGGGGGTTAGGCGTGGCCGTGATGAGAACTGACGGGGACTCTGTGCCCGAATATGGACAGAGAACCAGGGACAGGGAAGAGGCAGTGCAGTGTATAGGGAAAATACGAGGGCCGCGCGCACGGCTGGCTTACACCGGGCGGCTGGCGGGAAAAACGACGGAATTGGCCGATACGGTGACTAGCAGCCGTTCAATTTCTTCTGGTCAGAAGGACCATGATAGCTTTTTTTTTTTTTTTTCTCAGTCTCGCTCTCGTCGCGACAACTCGATTTGGCGATGGGATGCGGTCGGTTTCGCGGTGGACGTTATAAAGCGGTGGAGCCCGGGCTGGGGAAGGCTACGGGCCCTGATTGGCCCAGGCGGCCGGGGACGGGCGCCCCGAGATGGGGGAAGAAAAAAATAGGCAGCGAAAAAAACCGGCCGGTCGCGATCGAGGCTAAGGCTCCAAACGGGCGCGCAGTCGGCATGGGCGATCAAAAAATTTTCTTCTCTCTCTTCGCACCTGCCCACCCATCCCGTTTGCGGAGAGGAAGGAGCAAGGGTGGTAGGGTGGTCCAGATCCCAAACGGCTCGTGGACGATTTGAGCATGATGCAGCAGTACTTTCCGTAACGAGAAATGAGACGATGAGACGAGTGGAACCACTCTCTCCTCCCTCTCCCCCCCCTTCCTTCCCTCGACGCCCTCTTGCGTGTGTGTGCCCAGCCCAGCCCAGCCCAGGACGGTCCTTCCGAGCGCTGGCACGGCAGCAGCGTGGTTCGCGCCTCCCGCCGCAGCAGCCCACGCCGGTGTCGCCTGCCCGCCCACAGCGCACGCACATCCGCACATCGCCCCGACGAACTAATGCGTAGAGTTACGGAGTAGGTACGGGATCGAAGCTATGGCCACTCTGGGGGAGGACAAAGAGGGCGGGCGGCCGGGGGCGCGGGAAAAGGCAGCTGCAGCTGGCGGCTGGGCTCCCTGTAAATATTACGTATTACGGGGGGGGGCAGAGACAGCGCGTAGCGGGTCCGGCCCTCCCTCTCAGGAGCAATAGTGCCGAATGCCCAAAACAGAAGGCAGCCAGTGGGCAGCCAGTGGGCAGCCAGCGAGTGGGAACATCACGTCTTTGGCACCGAGACGACGAACAGGAGCACGACGGCGGCAATCGACAGCGCAGCCGCATTGACGATCCCTGTGCGACGACTTGCGCGTGATAGACGGCGTGAACACGACGACGACGACGACGGCGACGACGAAAGCCGCAGCGAAACGGCCAGCGAACGCATCTGGCAACGTCCCAGACGACGCCTCTTGAAACCGTGCAGCATCTCTCTCCAAGATTACACGCTTCTTGATAAGCACAGCATGGCCAGCCCCCCTGGCGAGGCTGCTGCGGCAGACCCGAGCAAGTCCGTGATACCCCCCCCCTCCCTCTCCCTCTCTCCCTCCTTCGCGGCGGGCGCTCTGGCTGGGCAGGCCTCCTCTGGTTGTCTTCGCCGAAATGGTGGAGCAGGCAGACACAACGGGCGTCGCTGGGCGCTCGGCCGTTCTCAGCACAAGTCCTCGAGGAAACGGCCCGACCACAACGTGCTCGTGCGGCGGCAGCGTGGACTCCCGTGGGCCACTGCGAGCCACCGTTGTTGTCGGTCCCGTTGGCCGAGCCAAGACGACTATTGCTGGACACCGTGCTTGCTGCAGCAGAGGCCGCCCAGCTGAGACGAGCAGCCCACACTCCCCAGCACACGCGCCCAGCACGCGCGCCCAGCACGCGCCCAGCACGTACCCAGCACGCACCCAGCACGCACCCAGCACGCATACCCCCTCCCCTCTGTCCCCTTTTTCTTTTTCTCGTTTCTTTTTCCCCTCCCTTCCCTTCTGGATGTCGCTGACGTGTCGATCGGGCCCGTGCAGGCAGAGACGCCCTGTGCAAATCGTATTCGTCGGGGCGGGGGCCGTGGGCTGCTTCTACGCCTCGCGCCTCCACCACGTAGGTTTCCTCCTGCCCTTCCTGTCGCGCTTTGGCTTGCTTGGCTAACACACTCAGCCGCAGGAGGGCGTGCACGTGTCGCTGATTGGGCGGTCCAACTACAAGGCGTTGGCCGAGAACGGCGTGCGGCTGCAGACGCGCACGTTTGGCGACTACGTGTTCCGGCCGCACGCGGTGTACCCGTCTGTGCCGGCGGCAGCGGCGGCAGCGGCGACAACCAGTGGCTGGGACTATGTGGTGGTGACGACCAAGGCGCTGCCGGACCGGGTGGACGATGCGGCGACGATTGCGCCGCTGGTCGGGCCGGGGACGACGGTGGTGCTGATCCAGAACGGCGTGGGCGTCGAGGCGCCGTACCGGGCGCGGTTCGCAGACACGCCGATTGTCAGCGGCGTGACGGTGATCAGCGCCGAGCAGCTGTCGCCGGGCGTGGTGCGGCAGAACCGGTGGACGCGCCTGCACATCGGCCCGTACACGGCATCGGCCGAGTCGGCGGCGGATTCGGCAGCCACGGCGGCGCCGGCGGCGCAGATGGCGCGGCTAACGGAGCGGGCAACGGCGGGCGTCGCGCAGCTGACGGACTGGTGGACGCGGCTGGGCGGGATCCGCGACGTGGAGGCGCTGGACGAGGTGGGCCTGCAGACGGTGCGGTGGCACAAGCTGTGCATCAACGCGGCGTTCAACCCGTCGGCGGTGCTGTCGGGGGGGCGCGGCAACGCGGACATGGCGTCGGACGCGGAGCTGCGGCGACACCTGCGGGCGGTGATGGACGAGATCTGGGCGGCGGCGCCGCAGGTGCTGGGGCGGCCGTTCCCGGCCTCGCTGGCGACGCCGGACCGGATCCTGGCCAGCACGGACCGCAACAAGGGCGCGCGGCCGAGCATGCTGCTGGACTGGGAGGCCGGGCGGCCGCTGGAGCTGGAGGTGATTGTGGGCAACCCGGTGCGGATTGCGCGGGCGCGGGGGGTCGAGCTGCCGCGGATGCAGACGCTGTACGCATTGCTGCGGAGTGCGCAGGCGACGCGGGAGAAGAGCAAGGAGCGGGGGAAGCTGTAGATGCAATGCAATGCAAAATCGAAACAAAAAGAGGATTCTTCTACTTGGCGTCTACTTGGCCCATGGTGCCCGCGTGACGCTGGTCTGCGCCGCCGTCGTGCCCCGTCCTCCGCTGTTGGGTGCCGTCGTTGGCCGTGGCGTCGGTGCCGGCACCCGCGAGTACGGAATGCCGGGCCCGCTGCCGAGCATGGGTGCCGGCATGCCGGGAGCTGCGCTGGCGCTGCTGCCGGTGCTGCTGGCCGGCTGGTTGGCCGGCTGGTTGGCCGCCGGCTGGTTGGCCAGGTGGACGGACGCGGGCGGCGCGGGCGCGTCCGGGTCCGGGGCCCAGGCGAACAGCGAGCCAAAGGGGAAGTGCTGGACGACGGGGAACTTGGCGAGGACCTCGGCGTGGTACATCTTGAGCATGCCCTTGTTGATCTTGCCCCAGCCGTCGCGGATGCCGGAGACGTCGTAGAGGATGGGGCTGTGCTCCCAAAAGGGCCCGCGCTTGACGTCGCCGATGAAGGCGACGGCGGCAAAGTACATGTTGCGGCCGCGCTGGGCGGCGACGGCGGCCGGGCGCAGCACGTCGGCGGGGCGGGGCGCGCGCGGCGCGGAGCCGGCCTGGGGCGTGGCCCAGCCGGCGCGGGGGCCGACGGGGGCGGCGAGCTGGGCAGAGCCAAAGATGTAGGGCAGGAAGGCGTGGTCGTCGAGGCCCCAGACGCCGTGCGAGCCGGCCGGCTCGAGCGTGTACGTCAGGATCAGGCGGCGCACGGCCTGCAGGTAGGGCTCGACGACGCCGAGCACGATGCTGCGCTCGACGGCTTCGTCGTCGTTGTTGTTGTTGTCGTCGCCGTCAAAGAATCCCATCTTCCACAGGCTGCCGAGAAAGGCCAGGAAGCTGAGCTCGTGGCCGGTGCCGTAGTCGAGGCGCTGGGCGCTGCCGAAGCTGCCGAGCCAGTACTCGCGGAGCTCGTCGATGGCGGCGGCGGCCGGGGGGGCGGCAGCCTTTGTCGTCGTCGTCGTCGTCTCCCACAGCCCCCCCAGCAGCGCGTCTGCCCGCTCGGCCAGCAGCCGGTGCCACGTGCGGAAGCTGACGTTGCCGAAGCGCCGCGGCCCCGGGTCCGGCGGCGCCTCGTCGATCAGCGCCACCGCCTGGGCCAGCAGCCGCTGCAGCCGGCGCACGGCCGGCGGGTCGTCGCGCGGCCCGTCCAGCGCAAAGGGCGCGGCGCCCTCGCGCGGCAGCACGGCGTGGTTGAGCTGCAGCAAAAAGACGCCGAGGTCGCGGTACGCCTGGCTGGCCAGGAAGGTGGCGACGTCGGCGCCGTCGTGGATGCGCTTGACGGGGGGTGCGAATGTGTGGTCGGCCACGGACGGGAGGCGGGCGAGCTTGGGGAAGTCGGATACGGGGGGGGCGGTGGTTGTCGTCGTCGTCGTCGTCGTCGTCGTCGTGTCGATGGTTGTCGATGGGGTTGATGGGGTGGTGGTGGTGATGGTGGCGGTCGTCGTCGCTGGTGCCATCCTCGTCTGTGATTGCTCTGCCGACACAGCCGGCGGGCCAGGACCAGCCGTTGAATCCATGCTTCTTCGCTCGTTGCCGGTGCGGCGTCTGTCTGGTTGTCGGTTGTGTCGTCGGTCTCCTTCTCTGGTCTGGTGTTCTTTAGGCCTGTGCTAGGGGGGGTGCTACGGGGTGCTACGGGGTTACCCCACTATGACGCAGCCAGCGCTGTTGGCCCAAGCTAAGCAAATTTACACAGGAACAGTTTTTTCTCTACCTTTGACCTCTACGAAACATGAAAGATGGCTAGGGATGGCGGCAGCGGACGGGGCGGCCGTGGACAACGAGGCCGTGGCCAACGAGGCCGTGGCCAACGAGGCCGCAGCCTGCCCGGCCGCAGCCAGCCCGGCCGCAGCCAGCCCGGCGGCGT
The DNA here is from genome assembly GCA_019925685.1 of Ceratocystiopsis sp. VPRI43766. NCBI lineage: Eukaryota > Fungi > Ascomycota > Sordariomycetes > Ophiostomatales > Ophiostomataceae > Ceratocystiopsis > Ceratocystiopsis sp. VPRI43766. The sequence goes on from JADHKF010000001.1 coordinate 1,238,950, forward strand.
TCCCCGACAACACCCGCCCAGCCCGTCCGGCGCCGTGCCCGCCAACTGGCCGCCCGACGTCGTGTACCTGACGCGGCCGGTGTACGCCGGGCTCTCTCCGCGCCAGCGCCAGATGCTGCAGACGCTGCCGGGCGACGGCGGCGCCGAGGGCACCCCCAAACCCCCCGGCGGACACCGGCCGGCCGCGCCGCCGCTGCCGGAGATCCCGCCGATCCTGCCGTTTGGGCCGAGCCCGCGCGTCGAGATCCGCACGATCCACGACCCGGCGCACCCGGCGTGCGGGCAGCGCGGGCTGTTTGCGGCGCGCCCGCTGCCGGCCGGCTCGTTCATCGTGCCGTACCTGGGCGTGTACCACCGGGGGAGCAGCACCGGCGGCGGCGGCGGCACGAACCCGCACAACAAGCACGAGTCGGACTACGACCTGTGGCTGGACCGCGACGCGGACGTGGCCGTCGACGCCGTGCGCCAGGGCAACGAGGCGCGGTTTGTCAACGACTACCGCGGGACGGGGCAGCCGCGGGCGAATGCCGAGTTCCGCGAGGTGTGGGATCCGCGGCGGGGGGAGCGCGGCATGGCCGTGTTTGTGCGGCCGGCCGGGCGGCGGCGGCGGCAGCTGCTGCCGGGGGGGAGCAGCAGCAGCAGCAACAGCGTCCCAACGGGCATTGCCCAGGGCGAGGAGATTCTCGTCAGCTACGGCAAGGGGTTCTGGGAGATGCGGCAGAAAGAGGCGGCAGCAGCGGCGGCGGCGGAAGCAGAAACGGAGCCAGGCGGAGCCAGTGCCGTTGGAGCCGTGGCAGAGCGACTGGGTGCGTTGCAAGTGGGTGAATCGAAAGATGAGGCAGATGAAGCAAATGAAGCAAATTAGATATTCACAGGAATTTCGAATATTTTGGAAATTATCGTGTTCGGTTCAAAACGAACAGAATCATACAGAAAAACAAAAAATAGAACACCGCTTTCAAAGCATCTCCGTCCACTCGCACCGCTTCCTAATCGTCCATCAGATTCTGTCAGCATCGCCCCCGTTGGATGCCGTTCGCTTCAAACTCGCTCCAAACTCGCTGTTACGCCCCGGCACATGCGCGCTAGCCGGCCGCGCTATGGCGCCCTGCGCTGAATGGATCCGGGTCTGCCGGGGCCAGGCCATAGGCCATAGGCCAGAGGCCCCGTCATAGGGCACCTCCCCCCCCCAAACCCCCCCTGCAGCCCCGTAAAAAATCCCAGGCCCGGATCGGCAGCGACGCGAAATGACGGGGTGGTCCGGACCTTGCCTCTGTTTTTCTTTCTTTTCTTTCCCTTCTCTTGCTTTCCTTTGTGCTTTCTCCGATTCTCCGAGTTTTTGTCAGCTGGCTTTCTCTTTTTTTTTCTTTTTTCTCTTTTGCTTCCCATGATCGGTTCAGATTAAAGCGATTCGAGGCCGGACCCTCGACAAAAGAAAGAAAAGAAAAAAGAAAAACAAAACAAAACAAAGGAGATAGCATCAACACCTCCCCATCACCATGCGCTGGCATCGCAACCCCTTTTTCCACACGGCCGTGCTGCCGCCGTCCGTGGCGCCGTCCGTCCGGCCGTCTGCCGACCTCGACAGAGCCACGGTCGCCGCCAATGCAGCCCCAACGACGACGACGACGACGACCACGGCTGCTGCTGGCCACGCCTCTTCCTCAACAGACCCAGCTGCCGCACGCGCGTCCACCGACGGCAACGGCATCCGCGTCTCCTTTTCTCTACCACCAGGCGGCACGGCTGCTACCACCGATGGCCCCGATGCCTCGACCGGCAGCGGCAACGACACCGGCACCAGCCAGGCCACGGCCTCCAGCGGCGCCCATCTCGTCCAGCCAGCACCCGCACCAGCACCCGCACCGGCACCGGCACATGCATCCCACGGCCTGCTCGCCGAGGCCACCGCCCGGCTCGCCGCCGCCCACGGCCACGACCTGCGCCGGCACGGCCACGGCAACGGCCACGCCGAAGACAGCACCGCGCACGCCGACGACAGCGCCAACGACAGCGGCCACGACTCGCCGCGCGCCAGCATCGGCAGCGGCATCCGCACGTCGCTCAGCGGCCTGCGCTCGTCCATCGGCGCCCACCTGCACGCGCCGCGCCTGCACCGCGACGGGCCGCCGCGCCGCGCCGTGCCCAAGCTGACCATCTGCGAGCCGAGCGACCACCTGACCGCGTACCAGGCCTTTTACATTTTCGGGCTCGACGGGCTCGGCGCCTGCGTGCTGTCGGGGGGGATCAACTTTGCGATTGCCTATGGTGGGTTTTTTCTTTTCGTATTCTTCATCTCTTCATCTTTCCTTCTGACCCCCAGCCATGTACAAAACCATCGACGTCGAAAAACACCCCATCCGCCTCTTCCAGTTCCCCAACACCATCGCCGGCGACGCCGCCCTCACCATCTTCCTCCAGTGCGTCATCACCTGGTTCATCGAGCTGCTGCTCGTCAACCGCGACCTGCGCTCCGGCCACATCCAGCCCATCGGCTTCATCCCGGAGCCCGCAAACCCCCTGCTGCGCTGGTTCCTGCTGCTCGACCGCCACGCGCCCCGGCCCCTGTCGCGCCGCAGCAGCGGCAACAACGACGACGTCGACGTCGAGGCCACTGCAGCAGCCGCCGCCGCCGCCGTCGACAACGACCACCCCGACGACCCCCCGGCCGTCCCCGCCCTCGACGACAACACCCCGCCCGCCGAGAAATACACCCCCGGCTCCTGGCAGCACTGGGCCGTCTTCCTCGTCTCCCAGCTGCTGCGCGCCCTGCTCGTCGGCGTCGCCGCCTTCGTCCTCATGTGGCCCGTCTCCATCGGCATCATGACCGCCGTCGGCCAGCGCCGCCCCGGCAGCCGCGACTGGTGGTTCGACGACTCCCAGGGCGCCCACCTGTCCTGGGCCGGCCCCATCTTCAAGCTCGTCTACGGCGGCGTCCTCGCCCTGCTGACCACCCCGCCCTTTGCCGCCTTCTGGCTCGTCCGCTGCGGCTGGGCCATCAACGCCAACCACCGCCACCTGGCCGTCGCCGCCTGAACGCCCACCCGCATCTTTGCTCTGCTTCGGTTACGGATTTGCTTTCGTTTTTTGATTCCCCCCCCGTCTTCGTTCTGCACTTCAAACAACCGCTCCTTTGCGAGCACAGGCGTTCGTCTTCTTGGGATCTTCCATATATATTTCACTGCACTTGGGAAACGGGCTGGTACAGGAGCAACCGGACACACACATATAATTGGTAATGATAAAAAAGAGAGTTGTTATCGGGCGGCCCCCGATGTGTTAGAGGGCGGCCCCCTCGGAAAAAATGGGTCTGGCCTTGTTCTTATTGGTTGAAAATACTAGAATGTACCAATTCACACTGTCTCTTAAATATAGGGGAATTCAGCCTACGGAATACTATATTTACAGGGCATAAGTCGCTAGTAAGGTGCTATATACGAGGTGACGCTGCGCCTAGCGAATACTAGAGAGATACTACGTGCTGGCGAGATGCTGCGCGCTGGCGAAATACTACGAGCTACGTTCTCTTATTAAAACCGAAGTCTCTAGGGGGTCTCTAGGTACTACGAAGCTGTCTGAACACTGTAATGTCTAGGCACTGCGCTGTTAAGGTACTACGCTGTCAGGGCTCTACGCTGTACACTGCGCTGTCAAGTCACTGAGCTGTCTAGGCACTGTAAAGCACTGTGAACTGACAGTCAAGTGAAATATTGAACCAATAAGAATCGAATAGACCCATATATTATTAGTCATGGGGCCGCCCTCTAACACTTCGGGGGCCGCCCGATAACAACTCTCATAAAAAATCGGATACTATGCTGAGTGTTTTTCGTCTTCGTATATTTTGTCCAACGATGAGCTGCTGTAGAGGACATACACGCCCCTGCCCCCCCTGGAACCTGGCTTTGTCCCCTGCAGTCATGGCCTCCATATGCCATCGCTGCTCTCCGTGGTCGGGCTGTTTCCGCGCTCACCGCGGCACAGAAGACTGTCGATTCGCTTCACCAAAGCGTCCTAACGCCATGACTGCGGCCGAAACGAATCCCCGGGCGTCCATCGGTCGTACCCGCCGCCGCCACCGCCGCCACTGCCGCCGCCATAGTCGCCGCCGTCCCAGTAATCCAAGCCGCGGTCCGGCGACCGCCGCCGCGGGCTGTCGTCGTAGCGGCCACGGTCGCCCTCGCCGTCTTGCGGATGGCCGTCGTGCACGTACGACGGGCTTCGCTCCTCGCGGCTCAGAGGCCGGTCGGCGTCGTGGTAGCTGCTCCTGCCTTTCCGGCTTTTCTTCTGCTGCTCGCGCGTGGCATCCATCTCCTTGATCAGCGCGCGCGCGCATTCCTCCTCAATCTCGGTCCTCTTGTCCCGGATCTGCGTGACACTGGCCCCGTCGTGCAGCGGGTTTTTCAGATACTCTACCTTGCGGAACGGCGTCGTCGTCGTGTTGAGCCACTCCAGGCGGAACGGCGGCGTCGTGGGAAACGGGATGTTATGCATCCAATCCGACCGCGGCTGCGAGTCTGTCGTCGGCGACGCCATGCGCGCATACCCCTGGAACGCCTCCGATTTGTGGATCGTCACGAAAAAGATCACGTTCCGGCTCGTCTCAAACGCTCGGTCGAGCATCCCACGGTCCGTCATTCGCGTCACCCAGAGCCCGTCCTTTATCGAGGTCTGGATGTTCGCCCGGTTGTAGGACCACAGAACAAAAAACCGGTTTTCTGGTCGTCGTTCCAGCTCGCGTCAGCACATTTACACAAATCACGAGCAACATCACTTCCCGTCACCGCACAAGACACATACCACCTCTGCGTCCGAGGACCAGCGGCTTTGTGATCCGCTCATACAGAGGTTTGCTCGGCACCTCGTCCGGGAGTCCTCTCTCTGGTCGCGCCACCCGGCTCTCCAGCGCGGCTTCGTTGTTGGCTTCTTCGTCCTGTGCGTCCGCAGTCCTGCCGTTGGGATTCTGAAGCTGCAAAGGACGCGTGGCCCGTGCCAGCCCAGCTATTGTTATGTTGGTTGAAGAGCCACCCCCATCGGCAGCAAACCAAGGAGCCCCCATCTGGGACGGGCTGTTCAGCCCATTAACGGCCGTGCCTCGAATCTTTATCTCCCCGCTGCTTCCATTTGCATGCACATGGTCGGCATTCTCCGTCACTGCCGAAATTGGCTTTGAGGGCAAATTTGCAGGCGCCTTGTCCTGACGTATCTCGGCCCGAGCAGGATGGCTGGGACGGGCATCCTCGAAAAACTGGGGAGCCGATTTCGGAAGCGGACTCAGAGGCACAAGGTCCTGTTCGAATTTGATAATCGGTTTAGGCGCTGATTTCGGAGAACGGTTGGCCTGGGCCTTGTTCTTTGAATTTGTTGTCCCGGTCCGAGCCGTTTTCGCTGGCCGGGTGGTTCCCCCTGTTTCGAGGGGTCGTTTTGGCTGTTTTGCTTTCTGCTGGCCGGGGTTTCGTTGCGGCGGTTCCGCTGCGAGCATAGTCTTGCGGTCTGGATGCACCACATTCGGCGAGGCGGCTGCTGGAGCAGTCGGGACAGCTGCGTTTGCCGGGGGTGGAGACGGAACAACTGAAGTAGCTGCATCTGAGGCCTTTGATTTTGGGGCTGCCGTGGCTGCCGTGACATCTGTAGCAGCCTTGGCAGCTGTAGCGGCCGTGGCGTCTGCAGCCACCACCGCAGCAGTTTCAGTCGGATTGGCCAGTGCGGCCGTAACCGAGGTGCTTGGGGGTACAGCCGCGATCGGGGCAGAGGCAGCCGGTACCACTGGGACTTTTGGGCCAGTTGGTATGGTTGGGGCACTTGCCGCTGGTGCTGGAACTGCTGGAGCTGCCACGGTAGCCGGGGCGGTTGTATTTAACGTATTGGACGCAACAGAGGTCGGTATAATATTCTGGGCAGAGGTGGCCTGTGTAGGCGTGCTAGGCCCCGTCGCGTTGAGAGCAAAAAGCGGCGCCACCGGGGATGGCGAGACGGTCAGCTTCTTGCTGGTCCAGCCGGGGGCTTTGGGTCCGAATTGGCCCAGGACCATATTGTCCTGCTCCATTTCCTCCAGGAGTTTTTGCTTCTGCGCCTCGATGGCCTCGAGAGCAGCCCGGCGCGCGGCCGCGCGCCGGTGGACGGACAAAAACTCCTTCCGGTATGCCTTGTCGAAGAAATTGGTAAACAGAAGCCAGTCCTGGAGGTCTTCGATCATTTCGGCTACTGTTTCGTCGATGTCCGCAGCGGCGTTTTGGGCATTTTCAACCATGGAAGGTCTTGTGTCGACGGCAGATCCGTTGATCATGGAATTCGTCTTCCCACCATCGGCCGTCGATGGTGACGCAGCAGCTGCAGTAGCCACACTGGCAGCCGCTGTAGATGCGTTGCTGTTGCGGACGGTGGGTGCCATGTTCGTTGCATTGGCCAGAGCCAAGCCGGTGTCTCGAATGAGAGCCTCGATATCGTCGTCGCTTACGGACTGCCGGTCGGTTCCCCTTGCGTTAGGATTGGGTGAGTTCCGGCTGCCGCGCGATTGAAGCAACTTCTGTCTGAGCTCGGCCGCGCGTGCCTTGATCTCCAAGCTCGCCGCCGTTTCGCGCATCGGTACGATCCTCGTTACCTCTAGCACAGGACTGTAGCAACACGTGGTTCTGTCAGCTTGGTTTGGAAGGCTTCACGTCTTCTTCTGATCCCTAAAGTCTCCCTTGTTTCACTCTTTTCCTGTCTTCCCTTCCCTTCCCGCGTCGCAGGTTGAGATAGAACAGTGTCAAAGTTCAACTTGGCCTGGGACGTCAGTGCCCAATTATATGGGCAGTGACAAATCAGGATGAACGGAAAAAAAAAGGGACGATAAAATAGCTGCCAGACCATAAGATGCAAACAGAGCAAAGGAGAAAAAATTCAGTCCAATTTCCAAAGTATTTACGAAAACGGATATGGAGTGTGTGGACCACGGACCCATATAGATAGGTGTCGTCATCCCACTAGTTAGTTTCATAACGCCAGGCGAGCTATTCTCGCCGGATCGCTCCTTCTTTGTCCTAGAGGCTCGTTCCGTCATCTTTTTGTCTCAGCTCAGATTCTTCTTTGTTAGTATCACTCCGTAAGCTCCTTTACAGGCACGGCCCGCCGACACGGCCTAGCCCAATTTATCTCATCTGGCTACGCCGGCGGCAGAAACGACGCAAACAGGATGCCCTGGACGGACGCGTATATGACCATAAACACGACGATGGGGCCGGCAATGCGAGACCGGGGCCCGCCCGCCAGGCTGGCGGCCAGCCACGCATACCACAGTGGGCAGCCGGACGAAAGGCGGGTGATGATCTGGACATGGTAGCTTGTGAAAGCCATGATGGCAAGCAACAGCTGCGACGCGGCCATGCACCGGATCAGTGCAGCCGCAGCCGCAGCCGCAGCCACGGGGCTCGTGGCAGTCTTTGCCAGCTTCGTCCCGTCTACCTTGCCGACGGCAGCCGGCGCGTCAGCCCATGCGTCCAGGCCAGACTGCGTCAAGACCAGCAGCATGGGCGTCGCGAGCAGGAAAAGGGGCACATTTGACAGGGTCCAGTAGCGAAACAGGCCGGTGTTCCTGGAGACCATGCGTCAGTTGGGAGAAAACACGCAAAGGCAGCAACACGAGAAAGACAGGCCAGACGAACCAGTAGCGCGTCTGCACAAAGGTGTAGATGCTGGGCACCGTGTTGTGGCACCACGGCCGCACGTCCTCGCCAGGCACAGCCGACGGCGAGAGACAGAACTGCCGGTAGGCCACGGTCTGGGGGACAATGGAGCCGGCAGCCACCGCCAAGCCACCAAGGCCGGCGACAAGGCCGGCGACAAGAGGCTGGCGAATACTGCTTTTGGTCACGACGGCCTGCACAAGGGCGCGGGCAGCGGTGGCGGCATCGTAGGCAAAGACGAGACCGTTGAGCAGGCCATTGCTGCGGAAGACGGTCGCGACGCCAAAGAGGACGCCGGCCAGCAGGCGCAATGGCGAGGACGGCGATCCCAGGGCAGACGCGTAGGCCAGGTAGCCGGCAAACGCAAAGAGCGCGCTGCCGCTCTCGGAGTAGGGCGCGGACAGGAAGAGGCCGGCGGGCGACAGGACGTGGAGGCAGGCGGCGACAAACGCGATGCGGTCGTGACGTTCACGGCCGCCGGAACCACCGAGCTGCCGACCCAGCGTCTGCACGAGCCGGTACAGCAGCAGAACAGCCAGCAGGTGGGCGGCGTGCACAAACACGACGGCCAGAACCGGTTCTGCGGCGGTGGCAGACGACTGGGCGAGGCCGGCGAATGCTAGAGCTTCATTGGTCAGCCGAAGGGGCAAAAAAAAAAGAACGAGAAAAAGCAAGAAAACCGTTGTGCTTTTTTTTTTTTGCTGCTCACCTTGTCGCAGGGACTTGACAGCCAGTGGCAGGCCGCTCCCAAACGCCCATTCCTGCTCGTAGCGGTAGCCACGGCGGGCCGACTCGACGTAGTAGATGGCATCCCAGCTGGTCAGGCGGGCGACCAGTCCGTCGCCAACGCCTGCGGCGGCCGTGCTGTTTTCGCCGACGGCAAGAAGCCCGCCCGACGTGTCGTAGGCAGGCCCGGCATGGGTGGCGACAACGGCCAGGGCCAGCAGAAACGTCTTCCAGAGTCCAAACACCGCGAGCAGAGACCGGTACGGATGGCGGAGGTAGTCGGGTACGGGGAGGCCCGAAGCAGCGCCAGCCGCGGCTCTTCGCAGTTGTGGGGGGCCGGCGGTAGACACCATGGCCGAGACGCGCGCGGGACGGGCAGGGTTTGTTTGGCAACGGCAGAGAGATCTCTCTCTCGCTCCAAGTCGGCGAGTCGCGCTCCGCAGCCTTGCGGCGACCCTTTTTTGGGGGGGGCACGGATCTACCGAAGCGCGCACGGGCCAAGTGCTGGTGGGTGTGAGTGGGTGTGAGTGGGTGAAAGTGGATGGGCGGGACAGTGCGTGCTTCACAGTGCCAGTGCAAATATGTGCATCGCCATACGGTTCCACAATTGAAACCTCGGCAAGTTCCTTTGAAGCTCCTCTGTTTTTTTTCTTTCATTCAATCTCGCATTGCATTCTCGTGCATTGTTTTATTTTTTTCTCGGTATATTTGGAATTTCTCCATTCGCTCGGTCCGTTTTCGACGTTTTTCGACGGGCGACTACGGGACGCTACTACGAATGCCAAGACTTTGACTGCCCTGCTCGGTGGATGACGGAGCATGAAAAGCGAGGGAAAAAAACCAAAAGACGAGCTCGTACGAATTTTTTTTTTTTTCTTCGTACGAATCCTACTCGTACGAACCGGCTTGTCGTTCGACTTCTGGGGTGCGCCTGACGGCATGATTTGCATTTTTGATTTCTGCGCGGTCACGAAGCTTTTTTTCTGCTGTCTATTTTTTGGGGGGTTGTAGACATTGACCGGCCTGTCTGATTCCGCTGTCCGGTCGCCGAGTGCTTTCGCGCCGACCGGGAACGGACACAAAAAAAGTTGACACCGCACTACGTAGACAAAACGATTAAGCAAGTGCCGCGTCGCGGTGGATCACCGTCGGGCGTTCTTAGAGTCCGCTCCGTGGCGTTCACTGTACGCTTTTTTTTAGTGGGGGCGTGTTTGGCAATGAAATGTTTTCCTCTGTTTCTTCATGTTTCCACACGACACGATTTTCCTGCATTTTTTGTCTTTTTATGTCTCTTTGTTCCCCGAAGAGTTGTATTTCTCTTTTTTTGGAAGCTGCCTGCTTCGACCCCTCCTACACCTCTTTCCATCCAGCTGCCTGCCTGGCCTCCAACTCGTACGGACAGCTTTACTATTTACTTCGCGCTTCGCCCTAGCGCATCTTCCGACGCCCCCACAGACGCCGTGCGTGGTTCTTTCCCAGCCTCTATCACCGCCGCCTGCTCTTTCCTTACGAGTACGAGCGCGCAACGCATCTCTCTACGCACACCGCGTTCTTTTTCCAGGCTGCCATCCTTCCGTTCTCGACGATATATTCCCTTTTTTCTCTCCCCCCTCTTTCCTCCTGTTTTGGGCTTCTTTTCTCCCCTCATCTTCCCTCTCACGCCTTGTCACTCTCACTCTGCCCATTTATTTCTTGGCGTTTGTCGTTCTCGACCCCGTCTGCTCTGCATCTCTCCACCGCCTCGCATCGCCGACGTTGTCGCATCAGTCGTCTGACCTGCCTCGACCACCCCTGCTCAGCCGCCCCGCTTCACTGCAACCCAGCCTCCACGCGGCTGGTTTACTTACTGCGTGTTCGCTTCGGAGTGTTTTCAGAAGGCCGCACTTTTACACCTCCTGAGCGCCCGGCCCATCCCAACAACGCCCCCCGGCACCTGGCTTGACTCGGCCGCCCTCGCCTGATTACTCGACCTCTTTGCCCCCTACCCCGCGGCTCTCAATTGACTGTCCAACCATCGTTGCCATCACCGCCATTTGTCCCCCCTCCCCCCTGGTCTCTCCGGCAGGCTCGGAGTTCAACAACACCTCTGCTCTCCGTCTCCACCTTCACTGCCTCATTCACCTCCTTTTCAGCCCTACTCCATATTGACTCGTTTCCACAGAGTGAATTCTTTGTCTGGTTTTCCCTTCACTTTTTCCTTCTTCTACTCGACTCGCCTTCCTCTTTTTCTCTTCTCTTCGTTCTTCCTTTTTCTTGTGCTTTCTTTTTATTCAGTCGGCACCGCCCATCGTTTCGCACAAGCAGACCCGCCGGTCCGCCCAGCCACCGCCCATGTCGAGGATTTAGATGCCATCCATGTTCTTACACTCAGGTGCTAGCTTGCATGGCCACGAATACTCCAACAAACCTGTCAACCAGCCCCCCCTTCAAGGCCGCAGGCGGTCTCCCCTTCTGATATCCTCTTTCACCTCTTCTGCCGTTTCCAACGCACCTCCGCCGGCGCCTGCATCGTCGGCTGAGCTCCCCTCGCTCGATCCCGCACCGGCCCCCCTTGCCCGGTCCAACAGCATCGTTACTGGTGCCCTCCGCCGCCCCCCAACCCTTCGTTCGGACGGCCGTCGCAACTCCGACAGCGCCGCCAACCTCAGTTCGCGGCCGGAGCACGTTGTTCGCTTTGTCGACCCGGTTGTCGTCGACGGCCCGAGTGTCCCACGCTCTTCCACACAGCCTGCAGTCGTCAAGCCTGGTATTCTGACCAGGCCCAAGGAACCCATGAGCGAAGATGATTCGTCCTACGAGGCCTCGGAGGCGAGCTATACAAGCGACCGTGTTGCCCGGCCACGCACCACGTCCAGGGCCGCCCGCCGCCGCCATGCCCAGCGCAAGAGCACCACCTTTCTCATGTGCCAGCCGGCACCCAAACTAAGGACAAAACAGCCGTTGCTCAAGCACCTGCGCCCAACATTGTTGATGCAGCTGCAGCTGGTTCCGCCAAATGGCCGTCCTCTTCCCGTTGTCGATGTCTACCCGTCGTCGTTGCTTGTCGGCAATGTTGCAGCACCGCGCTTCTCCAAGCGCTTCCCTCGTCTGTTCGGCATCAACGGTGAATTGGGTTTACACGACACCCTTTTGGTCCGAAGTGACGACTACTACCAGGCCCGACCGAATTCGTCCGATAGTGAACGCGAGGACGAGGATTTTGAACATCAGGCCTTGCTGGCTGTTTTCAGTCCCCTGCGCGGCGAGTCCCGCTCGGAAATCGTTCTCGAAAGCGGTGCTGTTTGGGTCACATCGCCCCTGCCAAACGGTTCCTTCGACTTTGTCCACGTTGGCTCAGACGGCAAGACCACAACCGCGAGATGGGTGCACCGTCCGGCCAAGGCAACTACGCCGGTCTCACCTATGCCGGATATCGGCGGAGCAGCTGGTGAGCCCGAGAGCAAGTTCACTTTCAGCATCATCGATCCAAACTCGAGACGGCACCCCATCATGGCCACATTGACGAAAACGACGCTGGAGATTCTCGAGCACTACACTACTGTATCGCCTTTGACCAACAGCCGTTATCCGCCTTCCAGGTCGAGGACCCAGTCCCCGACTCCTGGCGATGCCGAAGAGAGCAATGACGAGGAACCTCCCAAGGGGGGCTCTCCCCGGGGCACGAGCAGAAATGGATCAGTGAGCAGCAAAGGCAGGACAACACTCCCGGTGGATCCCGCGCTGAAGGAAATCATCTCCATCAGCGCCATTTGGGTTGCTCTGCAGTCCGGCTGGGGACAGTCTCAGACGACGCCTACTCCCGGCAGCATTCAGCGCTCTTCCTCTAGTATGGCCCAGATGCCGGAGCATTTCAACAAAGAGATCTCAAAGTCTTGCGAGACTATGGACCTTCGTGGCCGCGGGTCACTGGCAAAGTCCAGTAGCCAGTCTTTGGCTGCGCCACAGAACCGGGACAAGTCGCCTTCGCTTTCGCCCCGTGCCCTGCTACGCAACCCGCTCTTTCCGAGGCACGCCAGCAGCACAGGTGCGGCATATGTCCGTCGTTTGCAAATGGCCGACTCGAGCGACTCGGATCGAGCGACTTTCCCTAGGCGGAGTCGCACCTTCTCGCGCTTCAGCATTGACAACCCGGCCGACAAATCAACCTCTTCGGAGACGCGATGGTCTGGTGTTTCGCCGTCGCCCTCAATGCGACGACGATCTGCTGCACTGCCGTCGTCGCGGACGGATCTACGGTCTCTGGTGACGCCTTCACTGCCGGGCGGAGGACGTTCGGTTTCGGCCTACTATGCTACGAATCCCCTGTCCCGAAATCGCCTCGACGAGTACAGCGATACACCAATCGTGCAGAGCCCATTGGAAGTGCCCCATGTGGAGGCTAGCCTTCCGAGCAGTGCCACCCTTTCCGCAGTAACTAGCATCCCCGTTAGTGTTGCCACCCCTCCGCTAAAGCCTGCCGACATGCTCGACGGGTCTCGGCACTCGGATTCAGTGGCGGAGCGAGGTGCAACCAAATGGAAAAAGCTAGGCAACTGGTTCAAGCGGTTGGGTGGTCACTAGAAGTGCTGCCTTCGTTGGATCTATTGCCTGGCAGGCCTTGTGTTGAACAGGCCCTGCTGATATTGAGCATTTGTGCATTTGTGCATTTTCCTTCCTTTTTTCTTTGTCATTTATTCCCCTGTACGGGACCTCTCCTTTCCTTTGTTATTTATTGTTTTCACTGCCCTTCTCCTTTTCCAGCTGGAGGACATTTTAAAGTGTATGCATGGCTAGGTTGGAGTATGTTGGGCTCTTTGCGCTTCAAGATACCCTTTGTTTGAGTTTCTTTATATCTTGTTTGATGAATTCCGCATTCTTGATGTTCGCGCTTTCGCATTTTTTGAGACAATGGGAGACGCATACTATAGTTTTGAAGAAATCATATGTATTTTATACAGTTGCCGCTACAACCGAGGTCGCTTGACGAGACAGCAGTCCCTATAATAATGATGTATATATACCCTCAACAGAGCAGTGCGCGGCTCCGCACCATTCTCAGAGCTTTGATGCCACAGCATACTCCGCGTTTCGCATCACGCCATGGTACTCCGTGTCCGCATCCCGGGGCGGCCCGGCGGCGCCACCAGAGCCATCAGTTGTTGTCGGACCAGCCTCATCCATGGCATACGAAGCCCCAGACAGGGAAGCAGTGCCCGCCACATCTCCCATCCCAGGGCGGTCGACCGCCACGAGCGGGGTGGGATACGACAGCTGCGATGCTGGCAGTTTGCCGTCGGTGACTGGCCGGAACGTCCCTGTGGCACCATCGCCCGACGCGGCCTGGTCGGCAGAGGTCGGGGTCGTGCTCGACGCGGACGAGTCCGCTGGCGGGTCGGATTCGAGCTGCACGGAAGACACTTTTGTTCGCGCCGTGCCCTACACCGGCGCAGGACTGCTCTCGGGCATTGTGCTGCTGCCGCTGTTGCTGGAATCGCCGTTCCCGCTCTTGGAATTGCCGGCCGCGTTCACGGGCTCGCCGGTGTTCTCGTCGATGAGCTCCTCGCCCCGGACAACGACCTCGCGGTGCTGTATGCGGCGCATCAGGCTGATAAAGTTGGACTCGCGGAAGCGCGCCGCCGGGTGGTTGTCCAGCACGCCCACAATCTGCTCCGCCGTACGGGCCAGCTCGTCGCCATCCCGTTGGCGCTGCGCTTCCTGCTCCTCCTCTTGCCGCTTCCGTTCCTCGTTTTGCCGGATCCGCTCCTGGTCTGCCTCCATGGCGGCCTGCGCCTTGAGCAGCTCATCAGCGTCTTCGGCAGCTTGCTCCTTGCTCATCTGGCTGTCGCTCGTCGCTAGCTTCTGCGCCTCCAACTCGTCTGCTAGTCGATCCACTGAGGCAGCCGCATCTTTGAGATCTTGGGCGGACGACTGCTGCTGCTCTTCCGCCGACGGCCCATAGGTCGCCATCCACGCATCCATTTCGCCTTGGAAGTCGGTATCGGCCTCAAGCTGTGCGAACCGTGCCTCCAGCTCCGCTTCCGAGAGGCCGGCAATGCCAGTTCCGGAGACCGTTGCGCCTGTTGTGGCAGAAGGCGGTTGCTTCTGAGCCAAAGGGATATTTGGTGCATAGCTCGGCTGTTGGTAATTGTTGAACATTGCCGGGCCCTGCATGCTTTGTGCCTGGTACATGCTCTGTTGTTGGTACAAGCTTTGCTGTTGTTGCTGCTGCTGTTGCCGCAGAAGCATCATATTTTGTTGCTGTTGGAGTCCACCGAACCCGGCCGCGGCCAGGTTTGGTGCCGGCCCCGAGGACTGCAGGCCAGCCGGGGAGGGTCCCTGCTGCGTAGCGGAAAATTCTGCTGCCCAGTTGGTGTGCATTTGACCGGGAGCTGAGAGGCCCGAATGGGCGACAGGACTTGCGGTGTTTGGGACTGGCTGTCCGTACATTCCGGGCATGGGCAGCGGGTGCACCATGCGTGACTGGAAGGCAGGCGGACCAGCCATGGACGGCATCTGCATGGCTTCGGCCTGCAAGCCGGCAGGCCCTCCGGCGGCGAAAGCCCGGACTTCGGCATCGTTACTTGGGCCAGCAGGCAGTGAGCGGAAGTTCTGAGAGGAGCAGTGTCAGTAATGCGCGTAGACGCAAGCAAGAAGACCAGGCAAGGTAACATACCGAAGCACTTGGGCGACCGGGAGCAGCGGCTGTCCTATCTTGGTGCAGAGACCGGTCGCGGTTGGTGTGCTCGCTGAAGCTTTTCAGAGCGGTCGAGGGACCGCAAAGGCTGTCTGCCATGGCGTCGGCGAGAAAGAGAAAAGGAAGGTTGAGGAAGATGGGGAGAAAAATAATCTACTGGCTTTGTCGTCCAGTGCAGGCAGGTAGGAAGTAGAAGGGCGTGGCAGAGGTAGGTGAATATACAGTTGTTGGCTTTGTAGGGAATCGGCAAGGCATGCAGGAACCGAGGTTGCAGGAGGCGTCGAACGAATGAATGGAGGAGACAAGAGGACCAAGTTCCTCTCTTATATAGAAGAAGTCGAGAAATCCAAGCACATTATCCAAAAAGAAGAGACAAGAAACAAGTCGGCAAGAGAGTCCGCTGAAATACACTCTCCAGACAAAAGAACCAAAAGCGTCGTGACAGAAAACCGCCGGTCTATTGTCTCGACGGAAGACAATGCGTCCCGGGGTAGAGGGGAGTTTGGTGGAGTAATGGGGTGAAAAAGAGTGAGGAGAAGATCGGCCCGGGTGCCCTGGAAAAACTGGGGGGCCCCTCGCCTCAATCACAAGCTTTTGGCACTGGGCGGGCAGGTGGCGGCAGGTGGCGGCCCGGCAGAAAACGGTGCTTTGTCATTTTTGCCGGTGGTCGGATTTTCTTTGTCCCGGCGACCTGCAGGGAGCTCCGCGCTAGAACGCACTGGACAGATAGCAAGCGCTGTAAACAATAGGGGGGAGCACCTCGACGACTCGGAGCCTTGACTGACGACACCGGCGCGGCGCAGCAGAACACACATTACGAATCTGCGGCATACCTTTATCCCATTTGCCAACTCACTGCGACAACAGACGGCCTTGCGAGAAAGGACTGCTGTTTCGAGCTCAGCTTCAATCCCGCGGACGGTACATTCAGACACGGCAGCTCTTCTGTGGCTACAACAATGGTTGGTTTCCAGGACGAGCAGTCAGCCCGTTAGAGGAACGCTTCTAACGACAATGTCTCGACTCATAGGCAGCAACAAGAGGGGTCTCGAACGTCAACCATGACGGCATGATTGTATGTCAACCCCCTTCCCCCCCCCCTCCCTCCTTGTCTTCTCTCCTGGGCGGCATGGCACAGATGAACTGACACTTGCTGCCTTTGAACAGCACGATGTCGCTCTTGACTACTACGGCCGGCGCATGGCCACCTGCTCGTCCGACCGGAAAATCAAGATCCTCGAGATTGAGAACGACACGCAAAGATTAGTCGACACACTGAAGGGGTAGGTAAAAGAGGACGAAAGAAGAAACCCGCAGAACACGTTGTCTGACCCCCCCTGGCTGCAGGCACGAGACCGCCGTCTGGTCCATCTCCTGGGCGCACCCCAAGTACGGCAGCATTCTCGCGTCGTCGAGCTACGACGGCAAGGTGTTCATCTGGCGCGAGCAGGCCGGCACGTGGCAGCGCCTGTTTGATTTTGCGCTGCACAAGGCGTCGGTGAACGTGGTGGCCTGGGCGCCGCACGAGGCGGGCTGCGTGCTGGCGTGCGCGTCGTCGGACGGCAACGTCAGCGTGCTCGAGTTCAAGGACAACCGCTTCGAGCAGACGTCCTTCCCCGCGCACGGCCTGGGCGTCAACAGCGTGTCGTGGGCGCCGGCGACGTCGGCCGGCAGCCTGCTGTCGAGCAGTACGACGACGGCCGGTGGCGCAGCAGGCGCTGCGGGCGGCGCGGCGCCGGGTGCGCCGGCGGCCGGCCCGCAGAGCCGCCGGTTCGTGACGGGCGGCAGCGACAACGTGCTGCGCATCTGGGCGTGGGACGCGGCGGCGGCTGCGGCCGCAGGCGGCGCAGGCGGGTACGTGGCAGAGGGCGAGCCGCTGGTGGGCCACAGTGACTGGGTGCGCGACGTGGCGTGGAGCCCGACGGTGCTGCAGAAGAGCTACATTGCGAGCGCGAGCCAGGACAAGACGGTGCGGATCTGGACGGCGGACGCGCTGGACCCGGCAGCGCACGGCGGGTGGACGAGCAAGGTGCTGCCATTCGAGGCGGCGGTGTGGCGGGTCAGCTGGAGCCTGAGCGGCAACGTGCTGGCGGTCAGCACGGCGGACAACAAGATCACGATGTGGAAGGAGAACCTCAAGGGCGAGTGGGAGTGCGTCAAGACGATGGGGCTGTAGGCCACGAGACAACAACGGCCGGAACTGGGCAGCATGATTTGGAAGAGGCATTCTTGATAATAAAAAGGTCAAATTGATGCGATCGTGAATGACGCCGTGCTGTCTGGGTGGTGTTGTGGGACAGGAAAACATAAAACAGATGAAGCAGATGGACAGTTTGAGGGATCAGCGAGGGTGTATATGCTTGAACAGAGGGAGACACGGCGGAAAGGAAACAAAAGAAAAGAAGCGAGGGGGAGGGGGTAACAAAACAAAAAGGAATCGATGAAACACATAAGAAAAGAAGAGAAAAAAAAAAGAACAACGAAAGCAGAGATCATCAGCGCAGCCCGATCACGCTCATCTCGAGCGTCCACACGCGCCGGATCCAGACCTTGAGCGGCCCGTCGACGCCCTCGACGTCGTTGAGGACGACGCCCTCCCACCAGCAGCGGCGGGCGGGCTTGCGCCAGAAGAGCAGCAGCTTCTGGGCCATGCCGACGGCGCTGCTGCTCATCTCGCTGCCGCGGATGTCGGACCGCAGCCGCGCCAGCGCCAGGCTGCAGACGACGGCCTTGTGCGGCTCGCCGGCGCGGTGGCCCCAGGTGTCGTCATGGTCGAAGCCGCCGGCCGTGAGCATCTCGATCAGGTGCGCCTCGGTCGTGCCGGGCTCGTCGCTGCGCTTGAGCCCGGAGAAGATGCCGTCCTGGCGCAGCAGCGCGGCGGCCGCGGCGCGCTTGACCTCGAGCATGTCGACCTTTTGCATGCCGGCGCGCGGCGGGATCGCATAGAAGTCGAGGTCCTCGCGCAGCACAATGATGCCGGCGCGCCGCGATGCGTCGTCCTTGTTGGCGGGCGCGGCCGCCATCGGGTCGATGCTGCCCACGTCGGCGCCGTCGGTCGACGCTCCGGCCGCGCCGTCTGCGGGGATGGACTGCGCCACGCCGCGGAAGAAGTCCAGCATGTACTGGAGTGATGATGGGTCATACTGGGGGGGGGATGTTAGCATCGATAGGGGTTATGGGAATGGTACGAAAGAGAGACAACGTACATCCACCGGTATGGCATCGTCGTAACCACCACCCATTTGCCCCTCGGGGAAGATGCCGTTGGGGAAAAGGGACAGCAGGACAAACTCCGGGAGCGTCAGCAGCTCGTCTCTCGACAGAGTGAAGCGCGTGCCCCTAGAAATCGAGTTAGTAAGGATGTCTCTTGCATGACCCAAGGACGGGAGCAGTCATCCATACCGGAGGTCCATCGTGATGGTCTCGTCTAGGCCGACATCGCCTATACAGGTCAGCAAAGGTCATCGTCTGCAAACACGGAGAGTGCTTCCTTACTGCTCAGATTCGTCTGGGGCGGTCCTCCTTGCTGCACCTGCGTCAGGATGCTGGAGGCTCCTCCGGCGGCGGCCATCAGGAATGTAAAGGACGGGAGGGGACTGGATCCCTCCGAGTAGGCCGGCGGCGGTTCGGTGTCGTCTTCGCTGCTGGCGTTGCCCTTTCGCTTCGAGTCGGGCGGGAGCGCTCGCTTGGTCTCGTCTTGGAGGCTCGGCGACGGCGGCGGCGGCTGACGCGCGGTGGCGGCGAACAATGAAGAAGAAGACGACGAGGAAGAGGCTACAGCAACGGCAGCGTCGTCGTCGGCAGACGTGGGGCTGCTGTAGAGCGAGCTGAACGACGGCGGCGGTCGGGGCGCGAACGAGACGGTGCCCAGGGGGTACTGTGGCGGCGCCTGGTGTTGCTGTTCCTGCGTCTCCTTTTGCTTCTGCTTCTGTTTCTCTTTCAGCTTCCCCTCCGGTGGGACAAGATGTCCACGGCGCCCGTCGTCTTGCTCGTCCACAGCTTCGTCGGGCCCGGCGAGACGGTCGGATCCGGATGCGATCGTGGGAGGGCGCGCTGGCGGTTCGGCAACGGCTTCGTGGCGAGGGGGCGCGGGGGGGGCGCGGCGGTCTTGCGAGTCGGGCAACACGGTGGAGGAGCAAGGACAGGCAGTGCTGTCGGCGCGGTTCGTCTGTTCGGTTTCGGTTTCGGTTGGGGGGGGGGGCGGAAAAAAGAGAAAAAAGGGGGCGAGCGAGAGGTGGTTCGAGCGCGTTCAGAGTCGACGATGACGCTCGGGTTCGGGCATTGGGCACACGGCACGAGAGCACAGAAAACGGGGAAATGAAGAGAACAAAGACAAAGTGCAGCAGGCAGCGGAGGAGCAGCAGAGGGGGCCGGACAGAGACAGGCAGAGCGGTGCGTCGGTGAGCGAAACGCAGGGTTGCGCTTTCATGGGCTCGTTTTGGGCGGAGATGAAGATACAGCAAGTACGGGGGGGTACAAGCGAACCAATACGCCCTAGAGTCCTGCTGCATGCAGCGCTATAATCCTCCCTAAGCGCCCAGGCCGCCAGCGCACCTTAGCCGCCCAAGCACCCCCTGCCCCGGCGGCCAATCAGCGGGCGCGATCGCCGGACTAAGGATCAGGCAATGGAATGGGCTTTGTTCAGACACGACAATGCACATGCAGGCAGTTGTTCACTTTTGCATCGTATCACAAGTTGGCGAAGAGTGGGTTCTATTGCCGAGGTATCAATCTGGCTGCTATCTAGAGAAAGATCAACTTTCTGCGAGCATTCTGTTGGAAGAGCAAACAAAGCTGTTGTTGCCTCTGCCCCCATCCCACCAGCTGCTGCTGCCTAGTTCCGGCCCGATCTCTGTTCATCTTCCCCCCCCGTGGATATGTCCTAGGCACAGCGAGCCATCAAGGCCGCCAGCCCTGGACGTCCAGATCCGTTGTGTGTAGAGGGGAAAGGGAAAAGAGAGCAGGTGATGTGTCGTTGTTGGAGACGGCAGATGCGTGGTAGAGACAAGGGCTAGCGATCCAGATCGGTTGACCCCGTGGCTCTTTGCTTCTGTCTGAAAAAGAGCTGAAGACAGCGGGAAGAAAAAGTAAAACAAAAGAAATTGGTGGTGCCAGCCGGTATAGGGCTTGATGTGTTGAAGCGAGGCGAGAACGACTTTGCGTGACCGCAAGACAAAGGAAAGAGAAGAAAAGGAGCAAAGGAGGGACTGGTGGAGAGATGTAGGAACAAAAAAAAAGGAAAATAATCGAGGAGAAAAAGAGGCAAATGGGCAATCTGGACGTCTCTCCAGCCGTACCTCCGCCTTTTCTGTTCACCGTATCCGCACGGATCGTTGCGTGAGGCCTTCTCCCAAGCGAAGCATGGCCGTTTTTCTCTCGCTCTCGCAGAGTAGCACAACTGGAAAACAACATGCACACCGGCACGGACGCACAGAAACACAAAACAAGCAGTGCAAAGAGCATAAAAACGGGGGGGAGCAAACCGAGGCCAGGGCCGGAAGAAATCACAAGCGCAAAACTCCCCAAAAAAGGTGTTTCAATCTGGTGACAAGAACCCCCCAGTCTGGTTCGGTCGTCTCGGATCCCCTAACTCGTGATAGCATGCTGTGATGCGCGTGGTCGCGTGTTCGGGGAAGTGTATCCGGAAGGGGGACTTTGTCGGGAGTTGCAAACGAGAAGAAAAGCCAAAAAAGCAAAGCCCAAAGAGAAAAATAACCAAAATCAAACAGTCCGCAGGGCGCTGTCCAGGGTAAAAGCAAAGGCAGGAAAACAAAAATCACAGAACCCAAACACAACAAAGACCCCCTCTTTCTTTCTTTCTTTCTTCTTGCACAACAACTTCTCTCGTTGTCCATCCGCACAACCACCAGGGTTGGGCCCTTGGAACTCTCTTACTGTGCCTTTCGCGGTGTTGGTATCCATCGCCACCACTCTGCTGGATCCTCCAAGTCTTTTTTTTTGTGAGTGTAGTTTTTCTTTTTCTTTTTTTTTTCGGAGTTTGGTGGTTGTTGTTTTTGTTGTTGGTTGGTTTGGTTCTTTTTCAAAACAGAAAGGCCATCGGAGAAAGCAAAACGCTGGCAACCTGTGTGGATATAGGAATTTCGTCGTGTCGTCGTCAAAACATGATATGTCGGTCTCTCATTCAGATCGTCTTGGGCGTCCGCGAGTTGGACGCGTCAATAACATCGTCGAGATGGTTGCACAGGGCGACGAACAGGTCGAAAAACAGCTTGCCACCCTCTCCACCCTTCTCCATTTCGGCCTGCATCGTGCCGCTGCGCTTAAAGGTCTTGCGGCAGCGGATGATCAGGGCCAGGTAGTGTGCGCGCAGGCGGCTGTCCGTGTCGGGCGTGTGCGCGTAGCAGTACTGGGCACTGCGGATAATGGTACCGACGTCGATACCACCCTGCAGCCCCTGCTTGCGCAGGGCGAGGCGCTTGAGCTCCTCGAGCCCGTACCGGTCGGCAGCACAGTAGATGACCGTGTCCCGCAGCAGGCGCTGGCCCGTGCTGGTCAGGATCACGGTTGGCTCGACGGCCACGGGCGACGGGGCTGCCGTCGAGCCCGCGTGGGGTGAGCCGCCGTGGTTGCGGTGGTGGTCTGAATGGGGGGACGCACTTGGCGTGGCCCCCCGGTGTTGGCGCTGTGCGGAGTCCTCCAGCTCCCAAGAGTTGTGCTGCTTGCTGTGCAGCAGGCGGGGGTAATAGTCACCCTTGTAGAGATACTCCAGCACGGCAGAAAAGATTTCCGGGTCCTCGTCCGGCAAGGCGATCCGCTTGCTGTTGCCCCCGGACGGATCCGGGCTGATTCTGCAGCTCGCCTTCTGGGCGCCGTGGGGTTGGGCGCCCCGGCAGAGCGCCTCAAAAAAGGGGCTCTGGCAGAGCACGTCCTCGTGCGCGGCAAACAGTCGGCCGTCCCAGCCGACACTGAGGGTCACAATGGGCGAGGGCGCGACGGGCTTGGGAGCACCATCCGCCATCGGCACATCGCCGTCGGCCTGAGACAACGACCGCTCCAGCTTCGACAGCCTCTGGACATCCCGCGCAGATGTCCCGATAACACTTCCTCCGGTGGTCGTTCCACCGCCCCGCTTCATGAGTCTCGACGACTTGTGGACGCGATGCGCCGGTTCCGCAGCCGGCGGGGCCTTGGACCGGAACGAACGCTTGAACATGGTTGTTGCTTTGTCGTTGAGTAAAAGGACGTGTGGTTTGGTTTGGTTTGGTGAGGGTGCAGTGGGCTTCGAAAACGAGCGAGCAGCAAAATGCAAAGAGGAAACAAAATAAAGGAATGACGGACTTGGAACAGCAGAAAGAAGAAGAAAAAAAGGAATGCGACACACAACACTGAAAGAACGATTGTTAGGGGCCCGGGTGGGAAGGTCCTCAGAAAGATTTAACGACTGAAGACACTTCTATGTGGTGTTTGCAGCCCGCTTGGTTGTGGGTGAGGGGGAGGAAGAGAAAAAAGACAAAAACGGAATGGAGGGGGGGAGCCCAAGCCATTATATACTGCGTATATACGGCGCGCATCGATCCCAATGGACGGGCGTCGGTTGGCGACACAGCCCTGTTTTTTTCTGCCCTTCACGGGAAGCGCGCAGCCGCCGCTGCAACCTTGGTGACTCTGCCTGTGGCAGCCAGCGTTGATAGCCGATGGCGTTCGGTGAGGTGGGTTCTGCTCTGGGGGAGGGGCATCCGGGAGCTGCTCGCGGACAAATCGCAGGCGTCGACGACCTGCAGGGCACCGAGCACTGCCCCATTGCAAGACTGCTTGCAAGACGGTTTTCCCCAACTTTGATCTGTCGAGCTCCCACTTTGAGGGGGCGTTATCGATTCCTTCCCCCGGGAAGCAGCCTAGCTGCTTTGCGGCAGCAGACCGCCTTTGCGAGGCCAACTGTGACTCAACAATTCTGCAGCAGAGCAGTTTGGCACCTAAGGCAGGTCATGCTCCTAGCCGTGACACTCCTGGGCACGTATCTTGCCGGACAAGAACCTTCCAGACTGTCGACACCTCATCAACCTGGTTGAGCGGCGTGCTGGCTTTGCATTATCAGTCTCTCTTGTGACGTGTGCTGGACGGTCTGTCGGTGAGTTGTCCTCGGCCCCTCGGCCTGAGCACGGGTTTCGTCCTATCGCCAAACCCGCATTTGTAAGCGCATCTTCAGAAGATTGCGATGTATGCAGTATCCCTTGACAGAGATGAAGTTTCAAAAGCAGAGAAGGAAAAAGAAGTTCGCCGAAGCAAGAACACAGTCGGGCACTATTTGTCTATTTGTCCCAGAACGGCAGGCAGGGCCAGCGGTGCCTACTGTCTTCCCACCCACTTTAATGGTATCCATAATTTCACCAAGTACCAGCCAATAGCGCGTCGCCGTGTCTGTAACTGTGTCCCGTCGCGTTCACGAGATCGCAGTCGCCAAACGCAAACCGCAAAGTCAAAATTCCTTGCTTTTGTTCACGGCGCCCGCGCTCCCGGTCGACCACCTCCTCCCAACCAAAAAGCGAGACGAGCGACACATCGCGGGCCCAACAGACGTGCCGCACGCCCCACCCATCATGCTGTCTTCCCTCGGCAACCCAAGGCAGCTGGCGGGCCAGCTGCTCAACTTTGGCCTGATCTTGTCGTCTGCCTTCATGGTGCGCCCGCCTCTCCCGCGGTCATTACATTTCGTGAAAAGCATCGGCCGAGACTAACAGGATCTGATCTGCAGATATGGAAGGGTCTCTGTGTGGCTACTGACTCACCGTCGCCAATTGTCGTCGTCCTCTCGGGATCCATGGAGCCGGCCTTTCAACGGGGCGATCTGCTGCTGCTCTGGAACCGCAATCTGTTCCAGGAGTCGGCCGTGGGCGAGATTGTGGTGTACAATGTGGCCGGCAAGGACATTCCGATCGTGCACCGGATCGTGCGCAAGTTTGGCTCAGGGTGCGTGCAATGATGGCAGGGCGGGACAGGGGCGCAGGGGCGCAAGGCGTCAGGCACCGGCCGGCGTAGGGCCGCCGACGATACCAACGCAACATTGCTGACATGACCAATTTGTGCAGACCGCGGGCAAAGCTGCTTACAAAAGGCGACAACAACGTGGCCGACGACACGGACCTCTACGAGCGGAGGAAGAACTATCTCGAGCGCAAGGACATTGTGGGCAGCGTTGTGGGCTACGTGCCGTTTGTTGGCTACGTCACAATCATGCTCACGGAGCACCCGTGGCTCAAGACAGCCTTGCTGGGCATCATGGGCCTGATGGTGGTGCTGCAACGGGAGTGACGGAAGAAGGATGTGGTGCCCCAGAGGCTAACATAAAATCGGATGGAACGAATGATTTTGCTGTTTGGATGGCCTGTTTTTCGTCTTCAAAGCCTTTTTTTGCGTCTTTGTTTTGTTCCCGACTACGTTGGGATCGACATAAACCCGGCGTTAGTTGCGTGCATCCTTTTTGTGTTTTGTCTCTGTTATGTGGCATTGGCGGGGCCTTCATGGTAAGCATTCTGTCCGTGGAAACAAAGAGCTCCCCAACAAATGTGTCTAGACCCCCTCCCCCTGTCGGGCTACGGATATAACTCTACCTTGCGGCAGACTCAATCTCGTTATCCCCTCCCCCTCCCTCCCTTGCAACGCTTTTTCCGCGGCCGGCAAGGCGATGCCGGCGGCCCAAGTCAGAAGTCAGCCAATTGCTGAACGCCATTGCATTGACAGCGGGTGGGCGGCCCTGACAGCTGGATTGGGTTAACGAGCATGCTGGCACATCCCGTGCGGAGAGAACGAAGCAAACCGAGTGTTCTCCGACCTGGCTGAGACACCAAAACAAAGAACATCGACAACGACAGGGGAGATCCAGACCCGGTGATCCTCTCTGTCAGCGGGCCGGCGTGTTTCCCGAACCGTCTGATAAACACATCCCCCGTTCCCCCCGTCCCCCCCCACCGTGGAAAAAGTCAGGATACCGCACCGCGCTCCGCAAAGGTCGCAACACGCTTAACCTCGTCCGAAGCAAAAAGCAGTGCGGCTGCTCAACACGCTACCCATGCTTTTTAGCGCCATGATGGGGGGGGGGGGGGGGGGGGGGTGGGCGGCGGCGGCGGCGCGGTTGGGATCAGCCGGCAAAAGGGTTTAAGGGAATTGACGCCGGCGGTATTTTCGGCCCG
>JADHKF010000001.1:1264170-1518940 GCA_019925685.1 Ceratocystiopsis sp. VPRI43766
CTAACCCTCGCGTCTAAAAAAAATGGGTGGGGTGTTCACCACCCTACCACTGTTTTTTTTCGCCCTGTGGGGGGGGGGGGGGGGGGGGGGGGCTGACGGCTGCGACGATCCGTTTGGGATCAGACGGCAAAAGGGTTTCAGGGAATTGACGACGGCTGTATTATCGGCCAGTTCGCCGCTTATCAGGCCACGCACACTGCCATGCCGGCATCAGGCCAGCTGTGCCGAAACGGGGGGGGTCTTGCTGGCGACAACAGCGGCGCGGAACCTCCCCTTGTTGCTGATATGTGATATGCGCGCTGCTGATATGTGACAATAAACGCACCCAGAACAAAGAGAGACGCACGGACTGACACAAGCGGCGTAAATTCCGTAGCGCCCTGCGGGCAAGCGCGTCCCTCGGCCGTTGGGTGGGTAGAAGGCCAAGGCCAGCCCGGCTACGAGTTCGTACGGATTCCTCCGTCCTAGTACGAAGGCAAGCTATGGAGTAGCTACGGGACACCACGCCATCCGCAAAGTGGGCCCATTGCACCGCGGTCTGCACGAGCACGGAGCCGCACGTGTGAGGAAGAGAGGCTGCTGGCGAATGCGTCCTCGCAGGCGTCGCGGCCGTCCAAGCCTGCCGTTCCTGCTGGCAGCACAAGGACCGTGGCGGCCCTCGGCGGTTGTGTGTCTCATAGGGCTGCTGTTTCTGCTCGCTCGGTTGGTCTTACCTTTTCTCCGTAGGATGGGGTCCTGACGGGGAAGGCCCCACCCAGCCACGACAAAACGGAAATACGACGAGCAAGCAGAAAGAATCGGAGACCGCAGAAAATCCCATCAGACGCAAATGGCTATCTTGTAAAGCCGAATGTCTCGGGAACAGAGGGGCAGGACTCGTGTCCGTGTCGGGCGGTTGGAAGACCCGCCCGTTCTTTGTTGCTCTTCTGCATCCGCCGCTGGGGAAAGACAACAGAAGAAGCATGCCCGCCGTTGGATGGCACCACTTTGTACCACACAGGCCCATGGTGCCACTTCTCGCGTTATGCCTGCCGTGGCATCTCGATGCGGCGGACAACCGCCCGTCCGCCCACCCCGCGTCCACCGCCGCAGCACGCACCTGCCCGCACCAGCCACCTGCTTCGGGAGCCTTCTGGCTCGAGCGAGCATGGACCCTTTGAAAAAAAAAAAGTAGGCCGAGTGCCGAGCTGCCCGGCCTGCCTCCGCTTGCCGTGTCGGGTCCCTATCAAACGCCGTCCTTCCTTGCGTCCCACCCCTTGCTGGGCAATCTGCTCCATACGGAAACGTCACAATAAAAACGAGCTCGTCGGGGAACTACTCCGTACGAGGCAAGGAAGGGCGGCGCAAAGAAGCTAGACAGGAAAACAATACAGAAAAAAGAAAAACAAGAAAAAAAAAATCCCCCGACAAAGGACGGAAGGTCTCACTAGACAATTCCTTTCATTCCCCTGTTCCCGGGATCCAATCCACATTCTTTAAAAGTCTCCCTGATACCACCTCCCCTGTCTGTCTGTTCTCTTTTCCCTTCTCGTATTTTATGATAAACCATCCTCCCCCTCATCTATATCTTTCCCGCCTCTTTGCCTGGGTCTTGGTTCCCACTCCCTTCTCTCTTCTTCAACACCCTACCCTACCTCCCCTTCCTAGCCCTTTTACTCGCGCTCACCGGGCCTCTCTCTCTCTCTCTGCAAGGAAGGGTCTTTGATCGTCGCTGGACACGACGCCCCCCTCCCCCGCCTTCTACATCTTCGTCTTCTGCAACAGTTACGCCAGCATGATGCTGCTGCACCGAACTGGCCGGACCGACCGTTCAGTGAACTTGGACATGGCAAAGGTATGCATGCTGTCCAGGTGAAGAGAAAGGCACAGTCGAGGGAGGAGGGGACGTGGCTGTGACGCTATCCGCGCACAACCCTACTCTGTACTTTGTGTTCACCACCCAACCCACCCGCCTTCTGTGCTAATCTCTTTTCATAGCAGGGCATGGAGACGCCGACCAATGTTCTAGACTCTTTTTGGGTGTCGGAGAGCAACCCCCCGGCCGCAAGCTTTCCGCCCAGCGCCTACCTGCATGACAAGGACACCGCATACGACATGTTCTTGGATTCGCAGAGTGCCGCCGGTTTGGCGGACTGGCCCAGAGACCTGCCGTCCTTCTCTGACCAGGTCAACAGAGCGGCCGCGCCAGATTTGTTTTCCACGGCCATGCCCACAACCCTCCCTTTGGCCACGGACCCCTTCTACTGCCCTCCCTCGGCACTGGCAACAACCGTCTCCGCGCCATGGGACCTTGGTGGCAGCATAGGCGACTCGTCGTCTGAAGCGGCTGACGTGGCCTTTTCCGCCCCCTTGGCGCTGGGTGCGCAGCGAAAGCGCAAGACCTCGACGGTGGAGGAGGAGGAGGAGGACGCCACATCGCCCACCGTGCCCACCGTGCGGACGAAGCGGAAAGCGTCGACGGCGGCAAGGACCCAGCCGAAGCGGGGCTCGTCGGCCAAGGCACCCTCCGTGTCGTCCTCTTCATCTTCGTCGCACGACGACTCGACCTCCTCGTCGACGCGCCGTGGAATCAGCGGCCACGGCGGCAACCACAAGATTACGCTGCGGACAGCCAGCCGCAAGCCCAAGCCGCCGGCCATCAAGACCGAGGGCGACGGCAGCGGCTACCGGCAAGGAACCGGGAAGCAGCAGCAATCGCCGACCGGCCCATCGCCGCTGTCGCCCGACGGCGCCTACGCCACGGGCAGCGGCAACGGCGGCAACAGCAACAACAACAACGACAATCTGACGTCTGAAGAGCGCCGCGCGCGCCAGAACCACAATGTCGTCGAGAAGCAGTACCGCAACCGCCTCAACTCCCAGTTTGAGAAGCTGTTGGCCATCCTGCCTGCCAACGAACGCGACGGGCCTGCTGGCGGGTCGTCGTCGTCGCGGGGCGGCGGCAACAGCAACGGCGGCGAGGGCGGCGGCGGCGGCGGCAGCGGCGGCAGCAGCGGCGGTGCAGCAGTCGTCTATGACGACCGCCGCATGAGCAAGGCCGAGGTGCTGGAGCTGGCCCGGCGCCGGATCCACGCGCTGGAGCAGGAACGCCTGCAGCTGCGCGCCGAGCGGCAGAAGCTGCTGGAGAGCGCAACGATCATCCAGCAGCAGCAGCAGCAGCAGCAGCTAGCCATGGGCACGGCCCCGTGAACGAGATTTTACGGCTAGCATCTCTGTACGATACATGTTTGATCGCTCTTGTGGTCGGCATGCGCGCCAATTTTTCGACATTTTTTTTTCATATCTTTCGGACACGGCCGGCTCGGAAGACTCTTGTCTTTCCTGGGGAACACGACACACCACGCACTGGTTCCGTGCGTTGGGAGGGGACGTCGATATGCCGAGGGTAGTTTTGTCATGATTCGTAGGCGTTTTTTTTTTTTAACGGTTCTGGGGGTGCTTCTTATCTTTTCTCGCTCTTTTACGCTGTGTTTGTCGACCAGTAGGACTGCATTTTCGTCAGAACCCCAACCCGCAATCTCTTTGTCCCGACGCGGGCATTTCTATTTGACCACACCCGATTCCTCGAGTGGACCCTCTGCATCGCTCTCTGCTCCTCCCCTACTGTCCGTCTGATCAACTGATCAAAAAAGGCAGACGGCAGGCGCTGTCGTGCTCGCCAAAAACGCGTGTCAGCGTCCAGGCAGGGCCGTCAGCTTAGTAATTCTTGTTTCAGTCTGTGGCACGTAAAGCAAGCAGCGCGCACTGTGTTACAACACATCGGATTGCGCAACGGGGGCAAAGCAAGGCACAGCCGTTGCGACGGAGCAGGTACTAGTTGAGCAGCCAATGCTGGGGTGAAACCGGAGAGAAGCAATACCCGCGCGTGGAAGAGGAAAAAGAAAGGGGAGAGAACAGGGGACTCGGCCGAAATCGAATTGGGCCTCTGCGATCGCAGCAAGCAGGGCGTCGACCCATGCGCTTTCCTATCGTCGGTATTACAGATGGGACAAAAGACCGGAATTAGACCGGTCAGGCACGGATTGTTTCAATCCAGCACGTCCCCCCCCCCTTCTGCGCATTGAAACGCATTCGTGGAACGCTCTGCGAAGAACGCTTTGCGAAGAACGCTTTGCGAAGAACGCTTTGCGAAGAACGCTCTGTGAAGAACGCCGCCGTCCGCTGCACCGTGCCGCCGGAAGCCGGCGGGCGGATCGCAACGCGTCATATTTTCCCATGCTTCGCGTACGGGATGCGTATGCAGCTCAGCCAGGGAAAGAGAACATTCGAGCCTCCTGTCGGTGGATAGGAGAAGACGAAAAAAGGGTGCCAGATGCCCAGTTATGACGTAGCAATATACACGTTTCCATGCTAGGGGGGGGGGCTCTTTCCGCTGTAAGATACGGGAGTATCGCTGTATCTCTCGTCGGCTGCGTGGGGGCCACCTGCGGGCGCAGGGACGGCAGGCGCAACCGGCGCCCAGACAGACGAAAGACAGACGAAAGATCCTTCCCTCGATTGCTCACCTCTCTCACGATTCCTTCCCATTTCGCATTCTTGCGCCGATACGCAATTCTGTCTCTCGCTCTTACACTCTCCATATTTTCCGTTTGCCAATTTCTTCCTCCTTGATTTTTCTACGCCTTGTCTAGGCCTTCTGTCGTTGCCGATGTCTCGTTATAATTAGAAAATTTTGGCTGCCCCATTCATTCTTGGCCGTTCCATTGTTCTTCGGTTTGCCCCCCCCCTACGCGATCGCCGGAGCTAGGGAGCTGGGCGAAGGCAAAAGCCGGAAATCTGGGCTTCCATCACTTTTCTATTTTTCTCTCTCTCTTTACCTTTATTGTTACTTGTCCGCTCTCTTTTGCATCTCACAAAGGACGACAATTGGACGAGAACTCGAAAAAAACCTTTCCTGGCTGCCCGTCCCAGCCGACGATTTCCAATTGCCACGTCTTACAGCCCATATTTCCGCATTTGGCGTTTTCCACAGCCAATCTCCCTTTCTGGATATGTCCCAGAACCGAACCTGAAAAAGACGATCGGCTGCACCCCCGACGTGCTTGCAAACCTTGCAAACCTTGCAAGCCGGTTGTTAAAACTTACAAGAGCTTGGTACAGTTCAGCATTGAGCTCGGCAACACGATCGACAGAACGCATCAGAGCCCGGCGGAGCTCGGCGGAGCTTGACCGGAGCTTGACGTCAGGTCGTGCAGCGGACGCGGTCTGGACAACAACAACGCAACCACTCAAAACCCTTCCCTCTTTCCATCCATGCCCAGCCCTGGCGAATCACCGGCGCCATTGGCCGGAGCTACGCCGCCGGCTCCCAAGCACAAGGAGAAGAAGCGCGTCGGTTTCTCGCAGGGCCCATCGACGCCACGCCATGAATCCTCGCGATCGGGCGACCCGTCGCGGTCGGGCGACCCAGAGCACGACGGGACATCGCACGATGGCGTCGATCATACCGAGCTTACGCGCGTCCTTTCTCTGATCCTGCAAGAGGGCGATGGCCGGAGAGGACCGCAGCCTCTCTCGCCACATATGCCCCCTTCGCCGCACCTGCCGCCACAGTCGTCATCGCGACCAGGATCAAGGTCAGGATCAAGGCCAGGATCGATGCCGGGTTCGATGCCGGGTTCGAGACCACGGTCACCCGTTTCTCCATCCTTTGCTCTGGGGCCAGGGGAAAGCCCGCTTCGCTATCCTACGCTCGCCGAACCGGAGCCTTCCTACTTCCCACCCGCTCGCCAACAGCAGCACGAGCAGTCAGAGAAGGCGGCCAAGGAGCGCGCCGATCGTCTCGCCCAGAGCGTTGAGCGGGACTATTCGAACCCCCAGTCGGTTGACGGCGACGGAGACTCGGACGGCCCCACAGACATCGAATCGGGACCGCGCTTTCGCCTTGGCCGGCGCAGAAGCAGTGCCCGCCACCAAGACGACGATGAGAGAGACGATGACGACGGTGTTCCAGAACCGGAGCACCCGCGCACCACCGCTGCCCAGTTGGTTGAAGCACATGCCAAGGGCTCGTTGGGCCGCCCCTCTCCGCTGGCCGGCGAGCTGGCCAACAACAACGGTTTCCATTACAACGCCTCCTTGGCCGCATCCTCGAGCCGCGTGCCGGGCTACGCGACACCGACCGCGGTGTTCGACCAAGACCTCAACGACTACGTTCCGCCGCCGGCGAAGTACCACAACGGCATCCTGTCGTCGCTGCTGCGCCTCTATAACAACACCTCGGCGTCCGGCCCTAACAGCGCTGCCAATTCCGAGCAGAGCACACCCGCCGGGACCCCGGCATCGTCCCGGCCGCCTTCGCCTGGTGCAGCCGAAGGGACAGAGACGCCCAAGCGCCGCAGCGGCATATTCTCAGCCGCCAATTTCTCTACCGCCAAGAAGCCTGGAAAGACGCAGGACGATGGTGCTGGGGCAAAAAGCAAGTCGCAGCCGTGGAACGTGTTCCACCCCGGCCACCGTGCGACGAGCTCGACGACAAGTCTCTCGGCTGGCCTGCTTGGGTCGTCGTCCATTCTGGCGTCAGCTGGCTCGGCCGACATTGGACAGGTTGTGACGGAGCGTGTGAAGCGGGAGCGGCCGACCCTCAAGCGCAATGCGCACTCTGCGAGCAGCCTCTTTCAGAAGGTCAGCGGGTCGCCCAAGGTGCGCGAGCACGGCGGCGGCGGCGGCGGCGGTGGCCGGCGCAAGCGTCGCGAGGAGGAGCAGATGCGCATCACGGTGCACATTGCCCACGTGCTGAGCCGGCACCAGTACCTGACGTGCCTCTGCCGCGCACTGATGATGTACGGGGCGCCGACACACCGGCTGGAGGACTACCTCAAGATGTCGGCGCGGGTGCTGGAGATCGAAGCGCAGTTCCTGTACATCCCCGGCTGCATGATTGTCAGTTTCGATGATAGCACCACACACACGGCCGAGGTCAAGCTGGTACGGGCGCCGCAGGGCGTGGACCTGGGCAAGCTCAGCGAGGTGCACGTGATCTACAAGGAGGTGGTGCACGACCGGATTGGCGTGGACGAGGCGACGACGCGATTGAACGCGGTGATGAAGCGCAAGGTCAAGTACAAGCGCATGCTGCGGGTGTTTGTGTACGGGCTGGCGTCGATGTGTGTGGCGCCGTTTGCCTTTGGCGGGCGCTTCATCGACATGCCGGTTGCGTTTATCCTGGGCTGCCTGGTGGGCCTGATGGGCCTGGTGGCGGCGCCGTCCAACGCCATGTATTCGAACGTGTTTGAGATCTCGGCGGCCGTGGTCACGTCGTTCCTGGCGCGGGCGTTTGGATCGATCCATGGCGGCAACCTGTTCTGCTTTTCGGCGCTGGCGCAGTCCTCGATCGCGCTCATCCTGCCGGGCTACATGGTCTTGTGCGCCAGTCTGGAGCTGCAGAGCCAGAACATTGTGGCAGGTTCAGTGCGCATGGTGTACGCTATGATCTACACACTATTCCTCGGCTACGGCATCACAATCGGCACGGCGGTGTACGGGGCGATGGACAAGAGCGCGACCAGCGAGACGAACTGCAAGAACTCGCTGGGGCGGCCGTGGTACTTTCTGTTTGTGCCGCTGTTCACGATCTGCCTGTGCATTATCAACCAGGCCAAGTGGCGGCAGATGCCGATGATGGTGGCGATTTCGGTGGCGGGCTTCTGCGTCAACACATACGCGTCGAGCTACTTCAGCCGGAACGCGCAGATTCCCAACACGCTGGGTGCGCTGTGCATCGGGGTGTTGGCGAATCTGTACGCGCGCACCAGTCGCTATTTCGAACTCATGTTCAACCGGTTCTACTGGGAGCACGTGCAGAAGCGGATTCCGCGCTCGTTCTCCCTCTTTAGGCGGCGGCGGCTGGGACGGCGGAGCGGGGGCCACCGTTGGCTGGGCATATCGAGCGCGCCAAACAGCCGGCGGGGATCGGATGCGATGGATAAGGACAGCGCCGAGTACCTGTCTATGGGCGACTTCCGGGGCGGAGCTGCCGGCGGCCGGGGCGGCGCCGGTGGCAGTGGCGGGGGCGGGGGTGGTGTCGGGGGCAGCACGACCGAGGACCCGGCGTCGCGTGCGGAGGAGGGCAACATCCCGACGACGCGGGAGGAGGAGGCGGCGGCCAAGGCCAAGGCGGAGAAGAAGGCGCCCGGGAGCACGGATATGGTGGGGTACGGGCTGGCGGCGGCGGCGATGCTGCCGGCCATTTTTGTGCAGGTGCCGTCGGGCCTGGCCGTGAACGGGTCTCTGCTGTCGGGGCTGACGGCGGCGGACCAGCTGACGCACAATTCGTCGACCACGTCGTCGTCGTCGACGACGACGAGCGACAGCACTAACGACGTGTCGTTCGCGGTGCTGTTCAGTGTGATCGAGGTGGCCATTGGCATTACGGTGGGCTTGTTCCTGAGCGCGCTGATTGTGTATCCGCTGGGTAAGCGGCGCAGTGGGCTGTTCAGTTTCTGAGGAGCTTTGGTTGGCAAGATGGTTGGTAGAGCGTTCTGGCCGAGAAGAAGGATCATAGACACGGGTTGGTACCGGTACGGGATACGAAAAAAAAAAAACTGGGCAATTTACACGGGCGCAACAGCAAAGACCAACCACACGCAGATGCGTGCGGGTATCTCCATTCCTGCCGTGCTTACGAGTCCAGCTTGCGGCGTGCAGTGTGAAGTGCTTGCAGCTTGCAGCCTGCAGCTTGCCACGCAGCTTTGCAGGTCGGTTGCCCCTTGCATCGCAGCCAACAGGAGTGGACGCCGGTCGTGGACCATCCCGGCTCTGTCCCTTGCGTCGGGGCTGTGCATCGTACGGCGCACAGCGTAAGATACAGCGTAAGATACAGCGTATTGCAGCGTATTGCAGCGTATTGCAGCGTGCTCCGTACGCCGTAGCACCATGTAGGGGGGTGCGGGTTTGGGGTCCAGACCGGACGGCGGGCGCAGGTGGTAAAAGATACGGGGGAGTACGGGAGTACGGGAGTACGGATGCTGTTCCGAGTACGAAGCACACGAGTACGAAGAGCGAGTACGAAAGAGAGATGTGAGAGAGAGAGAAAGAAACACAAAAAAGGCTCCGTGGAGAGAGGGGATTCCGGTTTGATGGAGCGGGCGCGGCAGTGTGTGTGGAGACCGGAAGCGCGCGAGAAAGCACACAAGGTTGGCCTCACATGTGTTTTTGTTTGTGTCTTTTGTTTTCGCTCTTTTCCGTCTTCCTTGCTGAGGCTCTTTTTCGTTGCTGGAGCTTTGCTCGCTAGCCCGGCCTTCTTCAAGGGGAGCAGCTTTTAGTGCCTCTCTTTAATTCTGTAGCATGTGGGAAGGGAGGGAAAGGGGAGAGCAATACGCGTACGATGGATCTAGCGAGGAGAAAAAGAACATTTAAAAATGGGAACGGCAGACAAGAAGAAAAGGATACGAAAAAGTTGCCGAGGAACAGGACTCCGTACGGAGTACGATACTCGCACACCTTGGACCCCCCCCTGGTCCTGGGACAGCCAGCTGCATGTCTCAAGCAAAAAAGAACACGGACAACAGGGCGACTCCGCGGACGGAGAGAGGAGAGAGGACGCCTGTCCGTCTTTCGTCTTTCCCATTCGTCTTTTGCCTCGCTTTTTTTTCCTCATTTCGCCTGCTTGCGTGGTCGCTGCGTTTTTCATTTCGTCCCAAGCCTGGAGGGGAGGGGGCCTGGCAAGGGGACCCTGAGCAGCTGATGTGTCGTTCATGCACCGGACGACAAGGCCGCGCAACCGTTGCCTCTGTGCGTGGAGGAGGAGGGAGGGAGAGAGGCAAGAGAGCAGAGCGTGTGTGTGTGTGGGGAGGGGGTGAGGGAAACGCATTGGATGTCACGGTGTGGGCGGAAACTTTGGTTCTGTCAGATCTAGCACATTGGTCTTTTCTGGCGGGCGTAACGCAGCACAGCAGCAGACAAGGTCCCTCCCCCCCCTTCCCCCCCCTCCCTCCAAAAAAGGGTAAAAATAAAGAAAGGACCAGGGCTAAAATACGAGCAGGAAAAGGGAGGGAGAACAAAAAGGCATGCATGGCACGCAGGCAGAAAAGAAAGAAAGCAAAATGAAAAAAAGTACTACAAGGCAGCGGTGACGAAAGCGAAGTTGCATTGCAGGCTGCTTGGGAAGGAAGAGAGAGACAGGGGGGGATGCACGGTTCGTTTCTATTTAAGCCATTGTTTTTTTTATTTTGTATATGTTTGATTTCTTTTTTCTCTTGTCTCTTTTTTTTGGTTGTTGTTTTGGATGCTCTCTTCGAGACAAGACAGGCCACAAAGGACGGTTCAAGTTTTTCCACTGCTGCGGGAAGACCGCCTCGTGGCGAATAGAGTTTGATCAGGACGGGACAATGGGGAAGAAGTGTAGAAAACTAAAAAACTAAAAACAAAACTAAAAAAAGGGCACGATGGTCGACGACGGGAGGGGAGCGCGGCGATCGGCGGGCGAAGATTGGAAAAGATGGAAGAAAAAAAAAGCAGCGATTCTCGTTTTCCTTTTTTTTTCTTATTCCGACGTCGCTTTCGTTCCGTTCCATTCTCATTTCCTTTCAGCTTCTTCTCGTCCTTTTCAGCTTGCCATTGCCGTGCTCTCGCTCACCTCTTGCGTCTCTCTCACTCCCACACCGCATCTTCCACAATCGCAATCTCCCTTCCTCCCCCCCCCCCCCAGTCTCCAGTCTCCAGTCTCCAGTCTCCAGTCCCCCCCCAACCCCCCGGTCCCCTTACCTCCCCGGTGACGTTCCTTCTCTGGCCCCTACTGCAGACTCCGTAGACCAAAAGTCTTTTTGTCTTTTGTGACATGCATGCATGCCCGGCGGGCTCCCGGCGATTGAAAATCCCTGTCCCGGGACTTCTTTCTTGGTCGGCGTTCCCCTCCCCCCTGCCACTGCACTGCAACTGCTGCTCGTAATACTCCACTCCAACCAGGAAACCGATGCTGCTCTGGCTCAGCTGCCCCTAGGCCCTGGTCCTCTGTCCTCTGTACTCTGTACTCTGCCTCTGTCCTCTGCCTCTGTCCTCTGCCTCTGTCCTCTGCCTCTGTCCTCTGCCTCTGTCCTCTGTCATCTGTCATCTGTCCCCTGTCCTCTGTCCTCTGTACTCTGTATCTTCTGTAGTCTCGTCGGCCTCCCATCACGTCTCTCGCCGGCCGCATCGTTTTGCCACCCACGCGCGCCGGTGCCGTGCCAAGGCCCCCAAAATGCGACACGATCGACTGACTTTCCGGGCCTTCCTCTGTGTTCCCCCCCCCCAGCCGCCAAGCCAAGCCGCCAAGTCCCCCCCCCCCAGCCCAGCCCATCCCAGGCGCCGTCTTTCCCGTTCCCGGCGCCAACCATGAACTCTCTCACACGGGCTTTTCACTCAACTATCTCAGCTCTCGCTCCACTCCCCAAGAAACTCCCGTCACTTTCGCTCTGCAGCATCGACATCGGGTAGCCGAGCCCATCGACGCAGCCACCATCCCCTTCCCTTCCTGCCAGTGTTGTGGCGTTTTGCGTACGTTACGTGTCGCCTCCGTATTCGTCCGACCCGGCCAAGGCCCTCAACAGCCCGTCTCCAGCCAACAGCGCCAAACCAACCACCGTCCTTCCCCTCTTTCTGTCCTCCTGTCTCCTCTCTCTCAATTCCCCTTTTATTCTCACACCCCCCCCACCCCCCCTCCCCCTCCCTTTCCCCTCGCCCCGTCCTATCTATCCCACGTCTATCCCGGAGACAGACAAGCGGCTCCATCAGCACATCCTTGCCTTGGTTGCAGGCACGACGGGGCCCGTGCGACGTGCTGCGTGTGCGACGCAAGCGATGTGACTGCATTGCGCTACGGAGCAGGGCCTCCCGGACGGAGTAGCCAAGCAAAAAAAGAAAAAAAGAAG
This sequence comes from Ceratocystiopsis sp. VPRI43766, assembly GCA_019925685.1. Classification (NCBI taxonomy): domain Eukaryota; kingdom Fungi; phylum Ascomycota; class Sordariomycetes; order Ophiostomatales; family Ophiostomataceae; genus Ceratocystiopsis; species Ceratocystiopsis sp. VPRI43766. The sequence goes on from JADHKF010000001.1 coordinate 1,276,017, forward strand.
AAAAAAAAAAAAAAAAGGTATGGAGTCTGCAGAGGAGGAGGAGGAGCAGGTTGTATTCTGTGCGTACCGGTACAATGGGGGCAAGGCAAGGCAAGGCAAGGCAAGGGGCAGGGGGATGGGGCCATGGACCTCTGCATCGCGTTGCTTGCAACCGTTGATGCTCGTCTGCTGTCGACATGTAGCAATACAACGCCGGCGAGCCGGATTTTTGGATTTCTCGTCTTTTTTTTCTTTTTTTTTTTTTCTTTATCTGTTTTCTTTTGTTTTGTCAATTTGTCATTCCGTTCTCTCTTTGAGTCTTCTCTCTCGTCTGTCTTGTCTGCCCTCTCTCCCTCTTCTTCTTCTTCTCTGCCCGTCTGTCGCAGGGGGGGGAAAGAAAAGGGGCGAAGCAGGGAAGACAAGCAGAGCAAAAAAGAAAGAAAGACAAAAACAAAGGACTATAAGAAAAGAAAAGAAAAAAAGGGAAGGGCGCATTTTCCGTCCGCCCACACCACCCTTTCCCCCCCCCCCCCTCGACGCCTCAACGCCTCCCTTCCGACTCAGCTAAGGCCGCACGCACGCAGAGCCAACCGACGTTTGTTCTTTGTTTGTATAATACCATGCCGCTACCCTCTTCCGTCGATTTTCGCCGCGTGCCAGCTTCTTTCACCACCACCCCCAACACCAACACCACCAACACAACAACAACGACCACTGCCGCATGGGCGTGCCCTCTCCCACTCCTCCCCAGGCCCGTCCACCGCGGCCGCCGCATGCGTCGTTGCCGTCGCCGCACGCCTGCGTCGTCTGCCGCCGCGCCCCCCCGTTCGCCCGGTTCTCCCGGTTCGCACTGTTCGTCCTGCTCGTCGTCCGTCTCGTCGTCTCTGCCTCTTCCTCTTCCCCACGTCACCCCAACACCCATGCCCCCCCGGAACCGCAATGGACGACTCCCGCCTCGCCGCCGATGAGGCTGTCCTCTCTCCGTCGCTGCCGACCTTCTCGGCCGACGCTGCTGCCGCCGCCGCCGCCGCCACCACGGCCGCCGCCGCTGCCAACCCGGCCGCTGCCGCCAACGCCGCTGCTGCTGCCGCCGCTGCCGCCTCCGCCTCCGCCTCCCTGCTCACGCCCACCGTGATGCCCCCGTCGCCACCCGTGCTGTCCCGGGACAACTACCACTACTACCGCTCCGCCCTCGACGTCGATGGCACCATCCACCCGCCTCATCTGCCCTTTGCCCTGCCCATCTCCTCGCTCTTTCCCGCCGAGGATGGCAGCGGCAGCAGCTCGGACCTCGGCACGTACCAGGACCCGATGGTTGCCGGTACTTCCGGTCCCGGCACCGGCCCCGGTCCCAGCACCGGCTTCGGCCTTGGCGCCGGGTACGAGCCCCTGGTGCAGTCGCCGACGCTCCTGTGGCAGCTGCAGCTGATGCAGAACCACCAGTATCAACTCACCCAGCAGTACCGCCAGCTGCAGCAGTTCCAGCAGCTCCGGCAACTGCAGCAGATGCAACTGGCCGCCCAGCAGAGTCGCAACAGCGACGCCGCCGCCGCTGCCGCCGCCGCTGCTGCCTCACTGCTCTCGCCGTCGCTGACCGACGACGCCGTGTCCACCACTAGTGCGCCCTCCGCTGCCACTGCCGCCACGGCCTCCACTGCCCCCACTGCTGCCACTGCCGCCGCCGCTGTCGCAGCGCCGGCTGCGCTGGACATCGAAGCCCAGGCCCGCAAGCTGGCTCTGCAGTTCGGCGAGCCTTCCGGCGAGACCTCGTCGTCTTTTCCCCCGCAACCGCCGCAGCCGCAACAGAACCAGCCAATAGCGAGCACCACCTCCGCCACACCCCAGAGCCTCTTTGGCAGCTTCTCCGTGGCGGTCCCCCCAGCGGGGGGCGGCAATAGTGGGACCAGCACCGCCAACACGCCGCGGACGCCCTCCGTGGCCAAGAGCACGCCACCCACTCCCCGCCGGAAGCGCTCAACCGCGGCCGCCCCCGGCCGCCGGACGTCCAAGTCAGCGGCCACGCGGAGAAACACGGCCGGTTCGCCCGCCACGCCGTCCGCTTCCGGCACCGCCGGCGATGCGCCACCCGCAGGGACAGAAGGCGCTGCGGACGCAACGACCACAACGTCGGCCGAGGCCCTGCCCGCGCTGAAGCCGGAGTCGTCTCCCGTTGCCGGCCTGGCCCTCGTCCCTGCTGTCAAGAAGCAGCAGCAACAGCCCAAGCAGAAGCAGGCAGCCTCGGCGTCCACCGCGGCTGCGGGCAAACCCCCACCGCGTCGCTCCATGCCGACCGCTGCCTCGTTCCGCGCCCTCGAGCGGAACGCCTCTCCGCTGGCCGGCTCCTTCCACTCCTTCTCCTGCAACCCCATGGTTGTCTCCGCACCAACTGCACCACAGTCGGCGTCCGTGCCGCAGCCGTCGGCATCGGTGTATGGGTCTGCGCTGACTTTTTCGTCTTTGCCCGGGTCCGGGTCCGGGCCCGGTCTCGGGCTCTCCTACCCATTTGTGAATGGAGCCGCAGCTGTCCCTGCACCGTCGCCAACAGCGGAATCTGCGGCGTCTGCCCCCATGTCGGAATCCACGGCCTTTGCCACACAGATGACGACAACTGCCCAGTTTGTCGCCGTCGACCCCGTCACCCTTCGCAGGCCGGCCCCGTCGCCGGGCGGTTCCGCAGACGGCTCGGCAACCGCCAAGCAGCCGCCACGGAAGCGCAACCGTGCTGGCAGCATCTCCGGCCGTGCCAAACCCGCCCGCGCAGCCCAGTCAAGCAAGGCCAGCCCGTTGCAGGAAGAGCCAGCCAAACAAGAAGAGCCCGCTGGCCCGCCACCGACTGCCTTCCGGGTTGCGCCCCTGCCGCTGAATGCGCCGCCCCCACCGCCGTCGCCGTCACCGCCATCGCTGGCCCTGTCCGAAAACAACGCGCCACCGCCGCCGCCGCCGCCGCTGCCGTGGTCGTTTATGCACCGGCAAGAGCAGCAAGGCAACGACAAGGCAGAGCCAAAGGACCAAGACGCAGCACCCATACCCATGACAGTATCCCACAGCAACACCACTGCCGAGTCTGTGACACACCCCCAGACAGACGACGTTACCGGCGCGACCAGCATCACGAGCGACCTGCCGCATCACGACGACCAGGCTTCGACGGCCGGCCTCAACGACGACGGGACCGCTCAGGATCTCTTTGCCATGGCCTGGGAAGAAGCCAACAAGAACGACAACGACGGCGACGATGCGGACAACGACTACTATGGCGATGATGCAGCCGACGATGCCGATTCGCCGCTCTGGCAGCTCCAGCAGCAGCCGCTTCCAGTGGCCAAGGCTCTCGAAGCCGTCGCCCAGTCGCGCTGGAGCAGCAGCGTATCGGCGGGGGCGTTCCCAGCATCTTCCGACCCCAGACCTCACCCGCAACAGCAGCTGCGTATCCGTCGCCGGCCGGCCGCTCGACGCCGCGATGGCAATGGTCTTTCCTCCGAAAAGAACATCAAAGAAGGCAAACTCGCGATGGAAAAGCAGGTCACCAAGCGTGATTGGGAGGAGTTCACGGGAGAACAGCCGCAGAATATGCACACATCAACAATGCCAGCGGACATCGCAGTCGCGGCGACCACTGGGCCGGTTGAACATCCAAAGGAGAATTAAGGACAACAGATAGGGGGGAACATGGCGTCTGGGAAACTGGGCATGGGAATGGATATACAAAAGGAGGAAATAGGCGACAAAATCAAACCCAGATGAGCGGGATTCGGTTGCGTTCGGGGTGGACTTACACTCAACATGATGGCGTTTCGTTTCTTTTTTGGCGAGGATAGTCTCTGGTGCTGTATTCTAAAATACACAAAAAAATACTATTTCTAAAATGCCGTGGCGCATCATCAGCAGAAGAGGAAAAACAAATGTAAAAATACAAAGCACAACGCACCTAACGCATTTCCCGGCATCACACATCGGCTTCTTGGCCGTGAGCCAGTGGTATACCCATTGTGTCTCGTGGGATGCTAGGTGAGGCATCTCGCTGTCTGGCCACCTCTGCCTCTGCCTCTTCCTGTTGTTGCAGAAGCAGTTTCTCGCCTTCTTCCTGGAACCGCCTCGCCGGCACGCCGCTTTGAAACAGATTATCCACCACATCACGCGAGAGCCCCTTCGTCTCTGGAAGACGCCACACGGTCCAGATGAACCAGAGACTGACCATCCCAGCCGCCGGAATTGCAGCAAACCCTTGCATGTTCCCGTTTTCTTGGCTGAGCATGTACGGCCCAGCTGCGGCTTGGACGAGACTGACCATGTCATTTGCCATTCGCGACAGCGCCAGTGTTTTTGTGCGCAGCGCCGTCGAGCTTATTTCACAGACGATCGTGTTCGTTGACGGCCCGATGGTGGCACCTGGTGATGTGTTAGTCGTTGTGCTTCACGGCCTCTACTTCTCGACATGGCATACCGTAGATAAGAGACCATCCAAAGAGGAGGCCAGCCTGTCCCTAAGAACCAGCCTGGTGGTTGATCACGGCGCCACGCTTCAGTCCTTCGAGCAGGCCGATGGTAACCAGCACCGGCCATAGGAGCCCCAAGCCCGTCATGTATATGGTGCGGATAGAGAGGCGTACGTGGAGCGCAAAATAGAGAAGGCTGCCCACCAGGAGAACAATCGAGTTGACTAGAGAGAGTTAGTAAACAAATGGTGATTTTTTTTTAAAAAAAAAGGCAGTAATAAAAAGAATGAAATCCACATACAAAACGCCATCTTGATAGAGTCATTGCTCTGTAACCCAGCAAGCCGCATGAAATTGACTAGCTGGCTTGCAATGGCAAAGCCGACAGTAACTTGGCCCACGTTGACCATGGTTGCAATCTCTGTGCGCGGCAGGTTGACACTGCGAAAGCAGTCTCTGTACGTGCTGCCTACACCCACTTCCTCTTCCTCGAGGGCAATGGTACGTCGAATCTCGGCCAGGCGGGTTACCGCAGTGTTGGATAAGTTGGCCTGCGGAAATAGCGGCGATGGCAGCGGACATGGCCCCCGTGTCAGTCGCTGCAGCGAGCGGAAAGCGTCCGCGATGTAGCCGCGCCGTGCTAGCCACCACGGCGAGGACGGCGCGAAGTAACAGCCGATAATGACCGGCAAGGGAATGATCCACTGGAGGGCCATTGGCAGCCGGTACGCCAGAGCGCCCTGCTGCCCTGCAACGGCCCAGAGTGTGCCATATGTGGTGAGCTGGCCCAGCACCCAGCAGCAGCTGATGAAGCCGGTGAGAACATCGCTGACACCCGGTGGGCAGATGTCGGCGATGTACGTACTGGAAAGTGTGCCGAAGCCACCGCCTGGCAGTCCCTGGGCCAGCGTCCCGACGATAATCCATCGCATGGATGGCGCAAAGAAGTTGATCATGGTGGCACCCGTAAAGACTGCTAAGGACCCGGCCATGATCAGACGCACCGAGTACGCGGACGACAGCTAGCCGACCACTATGCCGCCCAGCATGCTGCTGCCAACACTGCTGACCTGGACCGCTAGCATCAAGGCCGCACTGGAGTTTTCTTCGCCAGCATCAAATTTTGCCTGGAACTGCGGCTGCGTCAGAAGGGAAACAATGAGGCTCTGTGAGTATGCCACCAGGGCCACAGGCATGGCCATTAGCAGCGACCATGCGATAGGCTTGTAGGCCTCACGGACGGGATCCAGGCGGTCGGACAGACGGTAGAGGAATCTGGGCCGACGCGGCCGGTAAGCGTTTTTGCCGCTTTTCTCTTCGCCTGACAAGGGCGTGTCTGCGAGACCAACAAACCTGCGCTGATCCTGCTGGTGGACGGCGGCGTGGACCGTGGTCGAGTGCGAGTCCGATGAATGAACCAGGGTCAGAGACGAATCGGTCTGAAGACCGTCGAATACTCCTCCAACTGCAGGCGCTTCCGTTGCCGGTGCCTTGGGCTTGGACGTCGCGCGCAGTCCTCGGAAGAGCGACCACCGTCTGGCGTGTCTGGGACTGATCGCGGTATCTTCTTCTTCAGGACCGTTGATAGCCCCGTTTCCTGCTGGTGACCCGTATGGGCCTGCAAGCGGCTCTAGGTTGGCCGGCACATCGCTGTTTGCAGCAGGCGGGGGATCATGAGAGGGCAAGGGAGAGTCGACGGGAGGGGACATTGTGCAAACAAAATATCTATATATATAGGAGGGAGCAAGATAAGTCTATATGTAGAGCCGGTCTTCTGTTGGTGACCAAGATAAAAGTGAGAAGAACACAATAAGGGCTATTTGGTTCGCGACGGGCGATCGGGGGCGGGGGGGCGAAGACGAGAGTTGGCGGCCAGAGGCAAGAGGAGTAGAAGCAGAAGAGAGTACGAAAATGAAAGACAGTTGCTGTCTCCCAATGATGCCTCCCAATAACGCGGCCAAAACAGGCAGGAAGGAGCCAGCTAAGGAACAGTTCCCTTTCTGGCAACAACAATTGAAGAAAGAGCCAACTTCCTAAAATGGACACAACAAGCAGATGGAGACACTTGACAACCCGCAAAGTTCGAAAGCGGATGCCTTTTTCTATTTCTAGATACAGAAGATACAGAAATGCGACCAGCGGCCAGGGCAACTGACAAAGACAGCCCAGAACGAATGTCCCATTCTGCTGTGTCCGATGCCAAGGCAACAGAAATACCGGAAAGATAGTCAGCTAGCAGACGTTCACTCCTCGGCATCGCCATCCGCAGCAGCTGTCTCTTCAGCCTCCGCAGGGGTTTCCGTGGACTGGGCGACGGCGGCGGCCTTAGCAGGGACGTCGTCCGCATCACCATCGGCATCACCATCGGCGTCACCGTTCGCAGCCTCCTTCTCTTCTTCCTCGTCGCCCTCATCTTCGCCATCTTCCTCGGCGGCGGCGCCGTTCTCGGCGGGCGCATCGCCGTCATCCGCAGAAGCAACCTTTTGCTTCTTCTTTGGCGGGACAGCTGCGAAAATCGTTAGGGAATGGAACCAGAAAGAAGAGGAGATCCAATGTAGCTTACATGCAGCGTCGGCGTCAGCGCCTTCGCCTTCGCCCTCGCCATCCTCGTCCTCGTCCTCGTCATCGTCTTCTTCTTCCTCGTTATCATCGTCTTCAGCATCCTCGCTGTCGACTTCCGAATCCTCGTATCTGGAAAAAACAGACAACCGTGTTAGTCGAGCAATGCACTTCGAAATGGCGCGTTTACCGGGCGCGCAATGCGACAGGCAGTGCGGGGGCGCTCTGTCGCAATGCGGTCGCATTGACGAGCGCATCGTAGGCGCATGGCGACAGAGGCAAACAACAAGACCACAAGCACAAGGCAGTCAAAATAGACAAAGACTCACTCTTCTTCCTCCTCGTCGTCACTGGGGAGCGAGAGGAACTCCTCCTCCTCCTGCTTTCTCTTGCGCGTCGTCATTTTGAGTCAATTGAAGTAACAAAAAAGAGTAAAAAACGTAAGGAGCGTATGTGGCAGAGCCAATTGATGGATTCCGGGCAATAGAGCGATGGATTTGGATGCAGAACCGGACGGAAGACGGGAGAAAAGACGAGAAAACGAGGAAAGAAAAGAGGTGCCTGTATAAAAGGCCTACGCGGGGAGGGGGGCTGGCATTACGGGCGTACGTCAGACGGCAAGCAGCAGGAAAAGCTGCCAATGAGCTAGACAAAAGCAGTTAAGGCAACATGAACAAAGGGAGAAGGGAGAGAAGCGAGGGAGGGGGTAAGCTCAGAGCTCAGCATGCTCTGCCTTCGGAGATATGAGCTGGTTCGGTCAACCTATTTTCAGTGGATCGGGCCAATCAGATGGCGTCTTTTGGCAGCCGTGTGCGCTGTGCTCTGGCGGAAGCTGAGCCCCCGAAAGCTCGCCATTTGGCAGCCGCCGGAGGGAGAATAGAGCTTGAAGTAGAGAATGGGAGCGCGGAGAAGTGGAAAATGCTGCTCTGCAGCGCATCTCTGACAACTCACGACCAAAAACAAGGGCCCGATTCCAAACAAGCTTTTGAAGAAACAGCAATGGCTGCGACTGGATGTGAATCACTTCGATGTGCAGGGGCTGGGCATGATCTGTCACAGTCCATCGTCGCTGTGACAAGACGCCAATAACGTATGATGGGCGGCTTCAAGCCAACACCGGGTATCCAGGGGTACTCCCGCGAGGCAACCCCCCTTTTCAGCGGTTTGCAACACCAAAAAAAATGAGCATAACTGACCGAGCATGTGCTGGGTTCACATGCGATATATTATAAGAAATTCACCAGGTCCGTGCTTAGGGATCATACCGGGAAAGCCGTCTGGCTCGGCCGAGTTGGGCACATGTTGAAGAGGGGAAGGGGAAGGGGAAGGGGATGGGGGGGTGGGAGAGAGGAGAAAAAAATGAGATGGAAGAAGCGGAGATGAGCGTGGTGGAAAAGCTCGATAGCTCGTCCAGTCTCAAACGCGTCGCGTCGTTTCGCGCTTGCGATGACAGCAGAGAAACAAGAATCCCGCTACGGAGATCGTGCCGATGCGGAAAAACATGCCCTAAGATCGACAAGCACAGCGACAGCTACGACAGCTACGACAGCGCTTTGTCGCTGCGGTGCGCTCACGCCCTGCGCACGCACCTTCCCACAGACCCCGTTGCCGGCCGCCGTCCGTTCCTGCCATTTTACTCGGCCGGCCGATCGTATCCAGCATCTGTTTTGTTTACATTCTGCCTCGCGGGAAGCTGCAACTGCAGCCGTCGCGAAGTTTACGACGCTTGTCCACCGACATTGCGTAGTCCCGTTTCTTACCCCGGAAATCACTGCTCCGTGCTGCTCCGTGCTCAAGCTTTAGCAGCACTGCCGCCAGCGCCTGAGACCGTGGTTGGGTCCAGCTGCCCCTGGCTAGACGCGCTAAATTCGGTCGTTCGTGCCTTCCCTCAGGCCAAGAAAAATAGTACGATGCGGGCGTGGATCGGGAAGGAACGCACGGAAAATTGCGCGTGTGTACGTATACGCAGTAGATAAAAACAAATCCCAAGCAGGCAGAGAAGATTCCTCTCCTGTTCATCAACAAGCACTGCACATCGAATCTTTGAAAAAACCACCTCTGCTACCCCTACCATGTCCCGCCAGTGAAGCGTTTGCCCCTTGCCCCCTATCGCGTCTGCCCGGCCCGTACCAATCAGCATGGTGCCGGCCAGCTGGGTCCAACTGCAACAATGGCTTCCTTGGCTTCCTTTGAGCACGACGATGCCGCCTATGCAGCGGACACCGAAGTGCAAGCCTTCTCAGCACCCCCGGCACCCCCATTGCCGTCGTCTCCCGACTCTAGACGGGCACGCAGCATGAAGAAGAACCGCGTTGCCACCCTATACGCAGGCCGTTTGCGACAGCAGCCCCCCCCTTCGGAAGTCGACGACGTCGTCTCGGACGTGGAGCCCTTCCGTTTCAGCGAGTTCGAACAAGACGGCAGCCCCATCCCCAATGGCGTGGACGATACGGGCAGCAGTGTATATGAGTATGCCACCAGCCGCACGCCCAGCAAGACCAACAGCCACAGCAGCGACAAGCTGGGCCGTCCCCATTTCGTCCATTCGCCGCCACCGCGGCCAAACAAATTCGCCTTTGACGACAGCTTTGACGAGTCCAGCGACTACGACCACGACCGCAACGACATTGCAGCCGATGCTCAATCCAACGTATACAAACCGAGAGCCGAGCCCGGCGCCAGCAACGGCAACAGCACCAGCACCAGCACCGCTGGCGATCGTGTACCGACTAGCCACCCCCTCCCCCCATTTTCGGACCCCCTTTCCCAGCGCCCCATCTCACCGGCCAGCAGCACGGCTACGGGTCTCCTCGATCAGTCCGGGTCTCTGAACGCTGCTGTTGCCGTGCCTCTGTCGGCGGTTAGCACGTCCGTCGCCTCCGCCACCGCGTCCACCGCACCTACTAGTCCGGCTTCGCCCACCTCGAGCAATGTACACTCCGGCACGCAGCCTCAACGATCTCCTTTAGCATCCCGCTTTGCGGGCTTCTCCTACCACCCTGTTCACGTTGACGCTCCACCGCCAGGGCGGTCTAATGGCTTGAACGACGCGTCCCAATCCGCCTCCAAGGAAGCTGACGACATCTCTCCGGCGGTGGCCTCTACCTTTCCGTTTCCTCAACCCCCCACGTCTTCTCCGGCCCACACACAGACTCCTGTCTCTCCCCCGGCATCGCCAGGGGCCATGCTTGTTGGCAATTTCTCTCGGCCACGCCAAACAAGCATCAAGCAACCCCCAACGCCAACCACGGCTACTGCCCAATCGCTGGAACCGGAGCGCTCTCGCTCCGAGACATCATCACCGACCATGTTCTCCTCCGGACAGAGTGCTTGGCCAGGCGGGAGACCGCGTGGCATGTCCGCCTCTTCCAACAAGCCACCCCGCTCAGTCACGCAGCGGCCTTCCTACGACCACCTCCGCCCGAAACGACTCCCCTCCCCTGCTTCTCGAGATCCTGCCATGGTGTCGCCCGGGCTCCGCCGCCCGCCTGCAGCATTTACCCAATCCAAAGCCCATGCAGCTGGTACCGGCGCCCCTTTTCACCCATCACATGGCTTGTCACAGCCACCAAAGTTGCAGGATGCAGCACAAAACGACTACGAAACACTTTCGAATGACCGCCATCAGGACATCCGGTCCGCTGTCCATCGAATGGGAATTGCTGACGAGAGACCCATGCGGAATAGTGTCTTGACAAAGTCGAGCACTAGGGGGTCTTTGGCCTGGTTTACCAACAGTGGCAACGCGGGTGACGACGAGGGTCTGAGCGTGGACGACGTTATGGGCATGTATGAAAAGGGGTTCGACTCGACAGGCACCGATGAAGAGGACGCCGATGAGACATTTGACGGTGCCACCGAGAGCCGCGCGTCGGGGGTCTCGAGAGCCGATTTGTCGACAGGCCGAAACTCAGAAACGATTGGCTCACAAGTTTTGGATGCAATGGGCGAGTCCTTGCCAGTTCCTTCACCAGTCGCCAGGGGGTTTGATAGCGCGGCCCTGGAACGGCCTGCATCCGCTCAGGGGTTGAACGATGCCGTTGATGTTGCTGACACGATTCGTCGTCGCCGCCGGTCGTCGTCCGTTCCTACTGACACCCGCTTCGACCTTGCTGCACGGCGTATGGTGGACACACTGTCACCAGTCCCGGCTGGGGAAGAACAAGAGGACGCGAGAGACAAGCACGATTCCGGAAAGATGCTGGACCCAGACGACGAGAAGTCGGTAGCTCCGTCGTCGCCCGCTCTATCCCGCCACCTCGACGCCTCCGTCGCCAGCAGCCGGCCGGACTCGACAAGTACGCCATCTCTTTTTGCTCAATCGGCACAGGACCGGGACGCAGACCCCAACCTCCGGGATCGGTATGGCTTCCGCAAGCAGAACCAATACGTCACCCGCGAGCAGTACGATGCCTGGAACGGTCCCTACATCGAGTATCTTGGTCGCCGACGGAGAAAGTGGGTGTCCTACTTGCGCGATTCCGGCCTGATGACAGAAAACCCGACGCGTTTCCCTCCGCCATGCGAGAAGACGAAGCGCTTCATCCGCAAGGGCATTCCGCCGGAATGGCGTGGTGCCGCATGGTTCTACTATGCGGGCGGCCCAAGCATTGTGGCTAAGCACCCCGGAATCTATGACAAGCTGATTGCTCGCGCCATCCGCGGCGACGCCAACGCTGTCGATATCGAATCTATCGAGCGGGATCTGCACCGAACGTTCCCCGACAATGTCCGGTTTCAGTTCACGGGCACCAGTCAGCCGGGACACAGCGATGCCCATTACGCCGACAGCGCGGATGGCGCCGCGAAGAAACCGGTCGATGTTACTGCCAGCCGCCCAGACGAGCCGCGTATCGTCTCCAAGCTGCGCAGGGTTTTGCTTGCTTTTTCCATCTACAACCCGCGCATTGGGTACTGCCAGAGCCTGAATTTCATTGCGGGCATGCTCCTGCTGTTCGTCCAGACGGAGGAGCAGTGTTTTTGGCTTCTGAACGTCATCACGCGCATCTTCCTGCCCGGCACGCACGAGACTTCCCTGGAGGGTTCCAAGGTGGACCTGGCCGTCCTCATGGCTGCCATGCAAGAGTCTCTCCCTAGCGTGTGGGCCAAGATTGGTGGTGATCTCGAAGATCCCGCTGCTGCAGCAGGTGCACGAAATGTGGCAAGGCATGGCACAGTTGCGAAGAGGATGAAGCTGCCTAGGATTGGCGGCAACACCAGCAGCAAGACCGCTGGTGTGCTGGTGCCTTCTTCCGACCGCTTGCCACCCATTACTCTCTGCATGACTGCCTGGTTCATGTCGTGCTTTATCGGCACCCTTCCCGTCGAGACAACCCTGCGGGTGTGGGACGTTTTCTTTTACGAAGGGAGCAAGACGCTGTTCCGGGTTGCACTGGCGATCTTCAAACTGGGCGAATCCGAGATCCGCGCCGTCACCGATCCTATGGAAATGTTTGGTGTGGTGCAGGGGTTGCCTCGTCGCATGCTGGACAGCAACATGCTGATCGAGGCCACATTCCGCCGGCGCAATGGGTTCGGCCACATCAGCCAGGAGACGATTGATCAAAAACGCGGCGAGCGGCGTGCCGAGTTTAAGGAAGCTCGACGGGCGTTGCCACTGGTCAGCCCCATCCCGAGCCCGACTACGGCTTCAGGCCGTGCGGGTGCCGTGGACGAGGAGTTGGGTGCTTCGTCTAGCGGCAGTATGTTGCGGAAGGGCACTCTCTTCAGCCGCCGTCGCGAACGACATCCTGGCGGCGAGGTGATGTAGGGCTGCACCTGCTTGCAGTCCTGCAGGTGCTGTTGATACTTTATTGTCGGGCGGTTGCATCGTCCCGTGTTTTATTTTTTCACTATTTCATTTTTTGGGGAGGGACCACATCCCTACTTTGTTGACTCAGGTTTCTTTTTTTGATTCTCTCGACCACACAAGCATTGATGTGCATTTGGGTTGGTGTTACTTATTTCATTTGTCAAGGCTGGGAATAAAAAAAAAGGGAAGAAAAGGCAGGCAGATGGGGGGTTAGCATGGAAGCTATAGAAAATTTGAAGAAAAGGACAATTAAGAAAGAACAGGCGTCCAACGCTCGAGAAGGACGATTTATGGGAAGACGGGTAGAGGGGAACACCTTGTTTTGCTTTTTCCCCTATTTTAGAAAACTGGTTTCTCTTCCCTCCTTTGTGTACACGCTCTCGCTTTACAACTCGTTCGCCGGGTCGAATTCTGGTCTCCACCTGCCCCTGCCCCTGCCCCTGCCCCTTGACAACTCCTTCATAACTCTCCCCGCTTAACCGTCCGTGCCGCTGCTGTGGAAGGCCGCGCACAGTGCAGCGTAGTGGTGCGTCAGGTCGAGGACGTGCTGCGGCAGGTTTGTGGCCTGGATCAGGCTGCCGACCTTGACGCCGCCCTCCTCCTCGATGAGCGTCCGGATCGTGTGCAGCAGGTTGGGCGAGAAGCCCGAGTACCACCGGTACTGCCACGCCACCAGGCGGATCACGGCTGCGACCATCTCGACGGGCGAGGCAGCGGCGGCCGCGGCCGCCGACGAGGACGACGCGCCGCCGCCTGCCGCGGCCGAGCCAGCCGACGGTGGCGCCCCGGACGCGGCGGCGGCGGCAGCGGCGGCAGACACGCCGTCGCGGTGCTTCTTGAGCAGTGCGCGCAGGATGCCGGTCAGGGACCGGGCGCTGAAGCGCTGGGCCAGACAGGCGCGGTAGGCCTCGATGGCCTCGTCCTCGTGGTGCAGGCGCTCGGCCAGCAGGCCGAGGATCTCCCACTCCTCGGCGGACTTGTTGTACTGCATCGACTGCGCGCGGAACTGCGCCATCTGCGTGCGCCAGATGGTGTACACGCGCAGGTCCTCGTACAGCACCATGAACAGGCTGTCGAGCCAGCGCTCGCACAGGCGCTTGTTGTTGAGGCGCGACAGGTGCTCTTCGGACGGGGCCTGCTAGGGGGGGGGGGTTGGGTATGAGTAAGGGTCACACGCAACAAATTGTACAGGGAATGAACTCACCTCGTCGGGTTTGCTGTCGACCGGGTCTGCAGCGGTTGTCGGCTTCTCGACCCCGTGGCCGGTTGTGGCGGTGTCCTTCGTATGAAGCGACTCGGGCTCTTCGATCTTGGACGCATCGTCGTCGTCGTCCGAGCCCGAGCCCGAGGCCGAGTCGGCATCGTTCGAATGGTCGCCGTTCGGCTGCCGATCCGGGGTGCCGCGCAGGGCATCCGTGCTGGCATTGCCGGCGGCGGCGGCAGCAGCAGAAGGGCCGCTTTTTGTCGGGTACGACGCCACGGAGCCGCCGTCCTTGCGCTCGGTCCGGTACTCGTCTTCCATAACAAACACGTTGCTCCGGATCCGGAGCAGCTGGTCCCAGCCGATCTTGGCCGTCATCTCGGTCAGGATGCCGTACGCGTGCCGGAACGTGCCGCGATAGGCCGCCGCCCGCAGATTCAGCAGGCTGGGGTCGACCTGCTCGTTGTACCGGAACTCCATCTCGTTGTCGATCTCGTCCAGGCGCGTCTCGGGGAGGACCGGCAGCGACACCTCCTTGGGCTCCGGCATCACCGGGGCGTCCTTGTCCTGGTACGTGAACATGGGGCACGAGTTTAGGATTGTCAGAGCGTTCTCCCAGTCCTCCAGCGCCACGTACACCTCGGCCAGCCGCGCCCACGTGCCGAACTCGCTCGGGGCGGCCACCGTGCTACGGTCCGCACAGCCGAGAGCCATGCGCAGCCGCTCTTCCTTCTGCTCCGGCGTGGGTGCCGTCCGCGCCTTGCGGAGCAGGAACTCGGCCTGGGTATCGAGCATGACGTAGTCCATTGGGTCCTCCTGGAGCGCCTTGTACAGCACGCGCACGCCCTCGACCTCCTCGTTGCCCATGAAGAGAACCTTGGCCAGCAACGAGGCGACCTCGCTGTTTTGCGTCTGCAGCTTCTGGAACAGGTTGATGCCAGAGGCGTACCGACCGCTCGTCTCAAAGTACCGGAGGAGGCCGCTGACGAGGTGGTTCGAGACAACGGTAGGCACCTGCACCGTGGATTCAGATCCGAGTTGCCAGCCTAGAGAATTAGTTGGACTGTCGCGAAAGGCTTGCACTGGTGAGTCGTCTCTCACCTTGGAAGAAAAGCTGCTCGGCCGCGCTCAGAAACCGGTGCTCCGTTTCCGTGTTGGTGATCGGGTTGAAGCGCCGCACGCCCATAATCTTGCGAATGGTCTCGCCACTGCCATCGTCGGCGTACGAGTATGCGCGCAGGACGCTGCAAAGGTACGTCTCCAGCCACAGCTCGTCGGTCGCCTTCTTCTTCTCGCCACGCTCGTCGACGCAGTAGCTCTCGACGGTGCCGGGAATGGAGACGTGGACGCGCATGTCGACGCGGGAGAGCGCATTGTAGCAGCTACAGGAAGCCGTCCGTTAGTCAAATCAAATAAGCGCATGATGATAGTCTTCGTCCCATCTCGTGATGTTCCGTACCAGTACAGGCCCTCGGTTATCTTGGTCGTCACGGTCGTGCCCGGCTCGTGGAAGGTCAACGTGTTGATGTAGGCTGCTAGACTTGCCGACGACGAGGCGTCGACGCCGGTGACATGATGGTACACGCCCACCTAGAAATGCAGAAGAAAGTGGTTAGACAACGCGACGGCCCGTATCATTTTCCCGGGGGCGCAGCTTACATGACGACCGCTGCCCCGAATGGTCTGCTTGACGAGGTGGACAAGATCCGGCGGGCCGAGCTCGCGGAGGGAGAGCAGCTGTTCGGTGCGGCTGTCAACAGACTCGTGAAGCTCCTCCTCCGTGATTCTGTAACCAAGACAACCGTTAGACAACCATTGAAGCCACACAAAGCAAGCCAGGGCGCGCAGGCGAGGTCGACGTACTCGGGCACCGCAGGGGAAACCATTGCGACAGGGAGCACGTCCACAGCACGTCTGCTTCACGGGGAGAGGGAGGGGGAGAAAACAAGTGCTCTCTTGCAGAGGGAGAGCGCTTGCGTCGTCGATGCAGTCGTGTGAATGAGGTTGCGCGGGCACACGCAGGGGGGGGGGGATTTGCGAACAGCACCGGCGCTGATGTGGCTGTCTCGTGGCAAGGGGGCGTCGGCGCAGGGGGAGGGGGGAGCTCGGGGCGGTGACCGATGGAGAAAATGCGGCGTGGGCGGGTGCTGTCGACGCCTTTTGTTCCTGGCGCGAAACTAAATACCTGGCCTCCTGTTCCGGCGAGCCCACAGCAACCAGCCCACTTTCGCGCACGTGAGCTGACACGTGTTGTGTGTTTAAGCTTTAAGGGCTTGTGCACAGCGCGTCTTCCAGGCTTTTGCACGCGCTGAGGGCAGACGACAAAGCTTCACATCGCATCCCAACCGTCAGCGCCGCGCTTCTCAGTTTCTTCCACCGAGCATTTGCCTCTGCATCACTTTATCACTTTATCCTTCAGCTTCCTTACATTGCTGCAACTTCCCGAGCGCATGACACGCCACGCGCGCGGCCAAGATGGTAAGGCTGCGCGAGGAGCTGTTTGGGTATTTTTGAAGAGTCCCCTTGCTGATTGTGCGTCTCTCACAGCCCGCCTTTTCGGCGATCAACGTCGAGCCGGAGGAGAACGTCGAGGATGAGGTCGACGTCACCCGTCGTCTCCAGGTATGGGACCCTCTGCTGCCCCGGGTTGCATCGCCGCTGCTGACCACTTCTCTCCCAGATCGACGAGGCCTTGAAGCTCTACCAGGCGGCCCTCAAACTCCATTCCCAGGGCCCGCGACTACTTTCCGAAGCGGACAAGGCGTACAAAGCCCTCTTTCGCTCAGCCATCTTCCGCTACCCAGAGGCCAAGACCGAGTACGAGCGCGTGGAGCGGCAGGCCGACGCTTCTCTCACGCCCGGCCCTATACTCGACGCAGCCCTTCTCGACGACAGCTCTACAGGCAGCAGCCTTTTGCAGGCCTACTATATCTCCTACAAGAATCGCGGCCAGTTCCTGCTCGACCGGATACGGCACACGGCGCGAACTGCAGCGAAGGCGGAAACAACTGCCAACGAGGACGATGCCGGCAGAAAAAGCAACATATTCGAGGATGAAGCCATTGTGGATGACGCGCGGGCGTCGGTGGACCAGTTTGGTGCCGCGCTCGACCGCGACCCGTCAGATGCAGAGCTGTGGCGCCGCACAGCGCGTGTTGCCGCGTTTCTGAACAGCGCCCGGATCGAGCGCTACTGCCTCGAGGCAGCCATCGAGCTCGACGATGACCCGGCTGTGGTCGAAGTCCAGCCACCATCGCTTGCCGAGGGATTTGCTGGAGAGCAGCTACGGAACCAGCTGCAGGCCTTGTCCGATGACATCGCTTTGTCTCATCCCTCCATGTCGCCCTTCCTCAAGAGGCAGGTCGCCGCAGCACTCAAGCGGTATCTGGATCCCCTGCCATGGTTGCCAAACCCCGCGAAGAACGTCGCCGCCTCTCGAACAATGGCACTTCCATCAATTGGCGGAAGTGATACGAAACGCTCTGTTCGCTTCACGAGCCCTTCATGGGCAAAACTGGGCATGGCGCTCATCGAGTCGGTCGACGAGTTCGGCATCTCAGGTGAAGCTATCGAGATTTATGCTCCTACAATACCAGACAAACACGAAGTCTTGGAAATACAGCTTGTTCAGCCGTCAAACATGGATGTCGTGGCCGATCCGTCGCCCACGGACGAAAGCGCTGCGGCAGACAAGATGGCAGAAGATGACAAAGATGACGGCGCCGATAGTGTCAAGAAAACAACCAGAAACGGCACACCAGCACCAGACGAGAACGATGCCGACGCCGCGTCCAAGGCCACAGCAACAAGCAAAGATGCCGAGGCACAGAAGGACCGTAGCGCGGCACAACACCGCAAGCGAACGCAATCGGCGGCTGGCCTGCCGGACGCACACGACACAGACAACGGCGACACAAAGCGCAGCAAGCGCATCCGCCGGCGTGAGACCCTCGCCGAAGGAGCCGTGGATCCCATTGCCACGTACGCAAACCAGCTTGAGCGGTATCAGGACGCCGACAATGCCCTGTTTACCCTGACACGGAGGCTTCTGGACAAGCTCGGTGTGCCAGCCATTGGCGCGCTGGACGAGACTATCGAGGCCTGCGGGCAGACAAGCACGGACCGCATCGAAAAGCTGCAGAACCAATTGGCGAAAGACATGCGCTCAGTACTGATCACATCCTTCAAGGACGACTGCGCCCGAATCCTGCTAAACAAGAAAGACACTCCTGCGCTCGGCATGGAGGCCTTTCTGGAACACAGCAAAATGGGCCAGCAGCACACGCCCGAGACGGCCGCGTTGGACGAGGCGCATGAGCTTCGCGCCTTTGTGGACAAGATCAACAATGCATGGTACACAAGCGAAGAGGTTGCCTTTGAATGGCTGGTTGCCATGCTTCCCAGCTACACGACGCACAAGTGGTCCGAGTCCATGAAGAAGGCCGTGCTTCAAGTTTTGCACACATTCGACGAATCCATTTACCGGCGCATCTGCTGCGTGGTGCCGCATATGCCGGGGTGGCACGAGGGCGCGTCTGTCCCGCCATCAGAGATCCCCATTCTGTGCGATCTCGTCCAGATGGTGTTTGAGCTGTATCTCGACGTCTACGAGCGCGTATCGAGCCCGAGCAGCCCCGTGGACAAGTCCGCACGCATCGAAACAAGATGCAGACTTGACCGCTGGATGAGTCTGGCCTCAGACCTCGCCCGCACGCATGGTGGACTGGACAACCCCGACCGCGCGTTCCGGTTCCTGTGGGCCTCCGTCTTCAACACGGCGACGGCACCAGGTATTGCACGAGACCATGCGCTCGCCTGCTGGGAGAGTCTTCGCAGGTCCCTGCGGGACGAGGAGCAGAACGGCCGGACCGTCGAGATTGTGCTGCCGAACAACGCGGTCATGCCAGAGGTGTCGTACAAAGCTGCGGATCGTGAGATTAGCAAACTGACGACGATGGATTTCTTCCTCACGCTGTTCCAAGAGGAGCTGAAAGATCCCGTGCTCGTTATCGACAAGCTCGAGCCGGTTCTGAATCCCAGCCTGGTGTATGTTCCGATCGCTGGTTCCTCTGGCAGTGCAGACCCGGCTGTCCAGCAGAAACCGATTTCGGAGTGCGCCAGCCCCGAACTGCGTGACATGTGGAAGTTTCTGCGCGGGAGCAACACCGACCTCCGTCTGTTTCTCTGGTCTCGCTTGGCAGATGCCTATAGCGAGATTGACTACTCCACCAAGGTGCTGTCTTGTCACCTACGCAGCATCGAGATGATCGCAGATGACCTGGAGAGCGAGGCCTACCTATCCACGCCTCAGGAGGCAACTCGACTGAAGACATTTGTGCGTCTGCTGAAGACACTCGACGAGACGATCATTCAGGCCCTGCACCTGGCTGTCAACGACACCGGGGCTTTTGAGATCATCGACGAAGACCACATCCGGACATCGGCCCACGCCCTGGTGCGCATCAGCTGCATGCTGCATGTGGCCACGCTGTACGAAGACGAGATCCGCGTGGGCATGACCTCGGCTGCCTCCAACTCCCAGAACTTCCATGCGTTTCAGAATAAGTTGCGTGAGATGCAGGTTCGCACGTGGAGTTTGCAGTACGCCGTGATCAAGATGGGCCTGAAGATGGCGGCCGCAGCACCAGAGGACAGCGACGTTCAGTCGCCGTCGGAGACGTCTGCCCTTGTGCCGGCGGCGGCAAATCCACTCTCCCCGCCTGCCTCGGAGACCGAGGCCGGCCTGGAGTCCGAGGCCGCATCAAAGCCTTCCGAGCAAGACCTGGTCCAGTCGGACATGGCCGAGTTCCTGGGATGCATCCACGAGCTCATTGGGTCGCGCAAGTTCTGCAGGATGTCTAACAAGATCTTCTTGCGCCTGGCACGATCCGAGCTGCTGAAGATGCGCAAGCTTGACAACTGGGAAGGATACCTTGGCCAGGTTCTATACGACTTGCACGGCCTTAAGCTGGGCGTGGCCGCGGCCGAGGTGGAGGAGCATGGCTGTCCGACGGAGCGTCTGGAGCGCAAGAATGCGCTGGCTCTTGTGGACAAGGTCATGGCGTTGGCGAGCCGCATGTCGATGAAGGACCTGCTCAAATCGGACCTGAAGAACACGATCGAGCACTTGCAGCAGGCCATCGGCCAGACCAAGTCGACCACGCAGATGATCCACAACCTGCGGTACTTTACCGAGTACCTCAAGCGGCCCATCCACCCGCTGCGCCTGTACCAGGCGTGGAAGGGCATGGCGGACCTGGACACGGTACCGGCGACGACACCGGACGCGGTGTTGGCGCGCAACGGCTGGTTCTTCCTGATGGGCATGGTTGCTCTGACCAAGTTCAAGGGCGTGGATCTGAACCGGCGGCAGACGCCCGGGGCCACGGACGACCTGCGCGTGGGCGCGCAGTACTTGCGGCTGCAGCTGCAGCTGACGCCGACGCGGTGGGATGCGTGGTTCCGGCTGGCCGAGTGCTTCGACTACGACCTGGACGAGGCGGTGCTGTGGACGGCCGAGAAGATGAACAAGGACCGCGGCGAGCTGGTCAAGTTGCAGCGGAGCGCGATCCACTGCTACACGCTGTCGCTGTCGTACTGGCACGCGGATCCCAGCGTGCTGAGCGAGAGCGACGGCGACGCCCTGCACGACCTGTACTACAACTTTGGCATGCGCATGTTTGCCAGCAGCCGCGAGCCGTTTGCCATGGAGGCGTTCCGGCACGGCGACACGGAGCGCTGGTTTATCGCGCCGGACACGATGTCGACGTACACGAAGCCGCAGCACGGCGAGATGACGGACTACATGGTGTGGAAGTACGCGGCCGGGCTGTTCCGGCGGGCACTGGCGCGCCGGGCGAAGGACTGGAAGAGCGCGTACATGCTGTCCAAGTGCGTGTGGAAGATGTACCAGAAGCCGGTCGAGGCGCTGCACCCGCGGGAGCGGGCGTCGCACCCGTCGGTGGACGACGTGGTGCACGCGCTGGAAAAGAGCGTGGAGGTGGTGTCGCTGCTGCCGAAGCCGCGGCACGGCGACCCGATCCTGGAGCCGCACTACAAGATTGTGTCGGTGGTGGCCAAGCTGGTTGCGCGCGGCGACATGCACGCGCAGGCGGCGGCGGACCTGCTGCAGCGCATGCCGTACGCGGTGGACCGGGGCGCGACGGTGCCGGTGACGAGCGCGGCCGAGTGGAAGGCGTTCCTGGTCCGGACGCTGCAGCACCTGCGCGACAAGGACAAGTCGAACTGGCAGCACCGGATGACGGTCCGCCACGCAAAGGTCTTGTTCGACGACTGTGACCTGGAGGATGACGGGACCGCCGACGCGCCGGCCACGTCCGGGGATGTTTCCGGTGAGGCGGCCAAGGAGGAGCCGGTACCGGCACCCAATGGCACAGACTCGCACGCGGCCGAAAGCGCTGTCAATGGGAAGCCCGCCAATGGTGTCGGAATCAGCAACGGAGAGAGCACAACCAACGGGGTGGTCAAAGACGAGGCTGGCGCACCATCCGAGCAAAGCGCCGTTGTTGCGACGACAAACAACGGTCCCGCCGAAGGCGTCACAAAGGAAGAGACTCAGGAGGTCCAGATGGCCGGCACCGACGCAGTCGAAAGCAAGGATGCTCAAGACAGTACGACGGCGGCGGCTGCGGCTGCGGCTACTGCTCCACCGCCGCTCTCGCCCGACAGCCTGGCCATCCAGAAGCAGCTGGAAGACGGCGAAAGGATGGCTGTGGATTCGACCATGGCGGCTGCGGGCAGCACCCAAGGAGAGCAACCCAGCGGAGGCGAGCCCAGTGTGGACGGCAAGTCGCCAGTCGACCTTGTGCAGACGAACGGGGCCAGCGAGGCGGACAAGAAGCGGGCGGCAAACGTAGAGCGGCAAGAAAAGGCACAGGCGGCGTTTGCGGTGCTGCGCGAATCCATGTTCACCAAGACGATGGTGATGAACGTGTGGAAGTGCGATGCGGAGCGGCCGGGGCGGCACCACGTATTTACGGAGCAGTATGTTCGCTTTGCGACGCGGTTGCTAGTGGTGCTGGACGACCAGGTGAACCTGGAGGCGCTGCTGCGGCGGATTCGCAAGAAGGGGGCAGACTTCTACCACTTTAACGACCTGTGGCAGACGTGCGTGGTGAGCTACATCCGGCTGGTGCGGCAGCACTACGCGATTCCGCACGGGGCGGACGAGGTGTTCAAGAGCGTGACGGCGGAAGAGATGGACATTTATGCGGAGCGCATTGCGGACTGGGCCGGGCGAACCGACGACGCCGAGAAGAGGGATGCCGGGGATGTCAGCGAGGAAGCCAATGGCGGCGACGGCAACACCAACGCCAATGGCAACGCCAACGGCAACGCCAACGGCAATGCCAACGGCAGCAGCAACGACAAGGACAACAGCGACAAGAGCGGCGCCGACCGAGGCCATGCGGTGCTGAGCGCGATGCGGGAGGCGGTCGAGATGAAGAAGCTGAACGGCAACCTGATGAAACAGGGCCCTATGGACGACCTGATCAGCGATTGCTACAGCGTGCTCTTTGCCGACGTGGGCCGCAAGCTTCCCGGCGAGGACCCGGCCAAGATCATCGAGGAGCGGCACCGGCGGCTGCGCGAGGAGGCGGCGCGGGCCGAGAAGGAGCAGGCCAGCAAGGACAAGCAGGCGGAGGCGGCGGCGATGATGCTGACGTTCAACATGCTGTCGGATCGCAGTGGGCTGGACCGGGAGAGCGGACAGCCGTCGCGGGCCGGATCGGAGGTGCCGGGGCTGCTGCAGACACCCGCGGGGGGCGACAAGATGGAGCGTGTCGGGTCCAACACGGGTACTGGCGCCGGCGACCATCCGCTGAAGCGGTCACGCGTCATCGGGGTGCGGCGGCCTGACATTCTTAGGCGGGCAGAGCAGGCCGTTGCACGCATCCCCGCGGCCAGCAGTGGTCCGACGAACGGAAACGGTGGCGGCGGCGGCGGCGGCGGCAGCGGTGGCGGCAGCGGAAGCGCCAATGCAGCAGGACCGGGCGGCGGAGGCGCCGGGCGGCGGTCGACGCGTATCGGGTCGTCGTCAGGTGTCAGCAAAAACGAGACGGCAGCTTCGGCCGCGGGGCCGGACGGAGCAGACGGCAGCGGAAGCGGCGGTGCACCCGGAAAAGACGGCAGCGGCAGCGGTGTGGACGGTGGCGGGGATGGCGAGGGCGAAGGCGAGGGTGACGACGATGGTGCAGTGCGGCGGCGGCGGAGCACGCGCAGCAAGAGCCGGCATAGGAGCGTGGAGCGGACGCGTGGCCGGGCCAGTGTCGGCGCCGGCGCCGGCGCCGGTGCCGGTGCCGGAAGCGGTGCTGGAGCTGAAGCTGGAGCTGGTGCTGATGGCGATGCTGGCGACGATGTGGACATGAAGGACGCGCCTGCGGAGGAGGACGGGGCCGTGACGGCGGCGCCTAGCGAGGCGTCGTCGCCGGCCGGAAGCGTGCACGACTCGGCGGACGACGAGAGCGAGCTGAGCGATGTGCCGGCGGACTACGAGGAGAACGGGCCGGCGGCGGTGCTGTTCCCGAACCTGCGGCGGAGCCAAGAGGCGACGGCGGCGTCCGGGGCGTCTGGGGCGTCCGGGGCGGCGGCAGGGGACGAGGCGGACGAAGAAGCAGACGACGAGGAGGGTGAGGACGACGACGACGGCGACGACGAGGAGGACGAGCACCACGAGGCGGAGCACGAAGGCGACGAGGACGAGGACGGGCATCTGGAGGACAGCGTGGTGGTGCTGGTGGACATGCCGGAGGACGTGGACATGGACGGGGCGTCGGAGGCGGCAGCGGCGACGCCGGCGACGCCGACGAGGTCCGGGGCGGGCGAGGAGGACGGCTAGTTGCGGTCCCTGGGCCAGGTCCTGTCGTCGCCGGGAAAGGAACAGTGTTTTATGGCGTAAGGGCGGATACTGGTTTTTAGGAGGGGAGGACAGGGGGTCGAAATAATGACAAAAAGCGCACCCAACACCATGCTCGATGCCCGTGATCCATTCCATGCTGTCTATGCTGTCTTTCTTTCGTCTGTTCGTTGGTTCCGGGTCCTGTTCACCCCCGGCCGCCGTTGTAGTCGGCGCCGCCGGCGCGGCGCAGGCGGCGGACGACCTCGGCCTCGTCGAGGTCGTCGCGCGAGCGGGCGTCGACCTGGATGCTGTGGTGGCTGAGCACCTGCTTGACGGCGCCGGCCTCGATGCTGACGCGGGCCTTGCGCATGGGCCGGGTAGCGTCGCCGATCCAGACGACCAGCACAAACTTGACGCGCTTCGACTCGGCGTCGTTGGCGTACTCGACGCGCACGTAGCCGTACTGCGCCTGCGCCTCGTCGAAGCGCGCGGCCAGCGCAGCCACGCCGCCGCTGCCGGTGGCCAGCAGCGCGAGCTGGTTCTTGGCGCCGTCGGGCTTGTCGCCGATCAGCAGCCAGTCGGTCTCGTCGGTGTCGGACCGGACGGCGTCGTAGGCGGCCGCAATGGCCGGGTCGTCGAGGCCGCTCATCGGGGAGGAGAGGGGGGGGAGGAGGGGGGAGAGAGGAGAGAGGGAGGGAGAAGAGAGAGAAGAGAAGGGAGAAGAAGGGAGGAGAAGGGAGAGGAGGGAGAGGAGAGAGGGAGGGAGAAAACCAAAGGCGGCGGAGAGAAGAAAGCCGGAGGCGGAGGAAGGCAGGCTCGTCCGAGCTGCTGCAGCGTGGGGATGCGCGGGATTGGGGCTACCCCCCCCCCCCCCCCCTCTGTGTGGCTGAGCTTGTGGCTGATGCTTGGCGGCCTGCTGCATCCACAGCCTTCTACCCCACATCGCTGGAACCACAGAAGCACATGGTGCCCCAGCAGAACAACGTCTTTGACGACCACGATCACGCCGGTGACGTCCTCCTTGCTTCGTTTTCTTCTCCCTTTTTTTCTCAACCACATAGAACCATTGTCTGCTGCTTTTTTCTAGAGTGCAACCCACAAATCACACAAGAACCATGTCGTCCAAGCGGATTATCAAGGTATGTCCTTTTTTTGTCATTTCCTTGTTTGTCTTGAGCTGGTTCTTCGTCTTATGTTCCCCTGCTTACTTTGTTCGTTTTACACCCCCCAGGACTACACACAGTGCACGACAGAACCCCCCGCCGGCGTCTCTGTCCGCCTCGCCAACGACGCCGACCTGCACACCTGGCACGTCACGCTCGAGGGCCCCGAGGGCACGCCGTACGCCGGCGGCCGCTTCGGCGTCGTCGTCACCCTGCCCGTCACGTACCCCTTCAAGCCGCCCGTCGTGCGCTTCTCGACCCGCCTCTACCACCCCAACGTCACCAACGACAGCCAGGGCGCCATCTGCCTGCCCATGCTCAAGCCCGAGCAGTGGAAGCCGGGCTACCAGATGCGCGCCGTCCTCGAGGCCGTCCGCGGCCTGCTCGTCGAGCCCCAGCCCGACGACCCGCTCGAGACCCGCATCGCCGACGAGTACCGCAACCAGCGCGCCGCCTTTGACAAGCAGGCCCGCCAGTACGTCGAGCGCTACGCCAAGGGCGAGCCCGAGTTCTCCGCCGCGCCATAGCCGCCGGCTGGGCAGCCCGGCTCCGTGATTTTTTTTTTCCCCTTTCTTGTTTTTACGGCGTCTACGGGCATACGGCATGAAACGTTTTTTTCTATGCAATATTTTTTTTTCGATAGGCGTCAGCTTGGTCGCTCAAAAAATGCTTTGGTATTGATGATGCTATTGATGATGACTCTCGTTGTGATGCTGCTGTATCACCTCTAGACGGTGCTCCTTTGCCCCCATCACTCGGATTGCGCCTCCATTGGAGCCTTCTTTTTCTTCCCCATGAACTGGGCCTGCCCCCAGAAGTGCAGCTGGAAGACCCACGCCGGCAGGACGGCCTCCGGGAGGGCCTCCAGAGCGGCCATCACGGCCTCGACAGCGGCCCGCAGCCTCGGCTGCCGGCGGCATGCCTCCAGCCCGTAGAAGATGCCGGTCACCAGCACGGGCACGACGACCATGCCGAGCGGCGCATACCGGACCGTGAGCCCGGCAACGGAGAAGAGGCCGGTGTCGTCGGGCGGCGGCGTCGGCGGGACGCGCAGGGCCGAGTTGTTGGTGCCGGTGGCGACCTCGCGGACGGCGTTGAGGAACGAGCCGACGTAGGAAAAGGCCATGATGCCGCCGAAGAAGAAGAAGGAAAAGGAGGCGAGTCCGTTGGCGGCGAGGCCGAGGGCGGTCATAGGAGGGGTGTAGGCAGTCAACCGGGAAGCGACGGAGAATAATGGATGCTGTGGACTATGGATGCTCGAGCAGAGAGGGAAGATGCGGCATGCGTGCGAGATAACAGAGAGAGCGTGGGCAAGAAAGGCAGTGATGGACGATGGATTGTATGGTTGCGATTTGCCATGCAATACAAACAGCAGGAAGGAACGGCGCAGTTTCCTTGCGTTTACGTCCAGGAGACATGGAAACTGCAATGGTCAAAACAGGCAATTCTCTCGCTATTTAACAGTCTTTGAGCAGACTTTTGATGCAGATCACCCATTCCTCCGCTTCTCCCCCATGTGGTTCTTTGCCGCCTGGACTGCGTTTGTTAGTATTGCTCTGTTCCCCATCTCTTCCGGGCGACCTACGCTGTGCTTCCATCTTGCTCAGGCACCCTGACGGTGTTCTGGCTTCTTCTTGGCAGTAAAACCAGACTGGTTGTTCTGCCAATTGACGACAGCCTCTGCTACGTTCAGCTCTGTCGTTTGCCTCTCCGGTGCTGTCGCTTTCGTCACCGTCACCGGCCTCGTCATCTCTGTCAAACGTCTGTGCTTGTCGTCCCTGCACCACGTCACAGCAACAGCCACAGGAGATGGACTCGTCAGACGGATGCGTCGTGGGCGGAGGGAGAGACTGGCAACGCAGAGACGGCGCTGCAACTGGGGGCCCGGTGCACGATGGCGGCGTCGGCGCCCGTGGTGGCGCTCCCTCTGCTTTCCTCGCTGCTGCAGGGTTGCAGCTGTGGCCTTGCATCTGGAGAGGCCGCTGTGGCGAGGTCTGCGAACGCTGCCTCGATCGGGCTGGACGGTCCGTCATGAAAGGCATCGTGGTTAAGGAATCCGAAAAGAAAGTGATGTTGAAATGAAGAGAGGCGTAATAAAGAAGCAAAAAAAAAAAAAAAAAAAAAAACCCTGTTTGCCGTGCGTGCAAGTCGGACAAAGAACGCAGTCGAAACGCACGAGAGCAAAGAGCCAAAGAACGCAAGGCAAGACACACGTCAAACAGCGTCCGACTCACTCCCGTGCTCGCGTCCACAGGCTGCCTCCGTCCGGGCGTCTACGCAACAACACGCATGGATGGCACAAAGTCTGAATAAAAAATAGTTTGTATAGCATTTGTAGGGCCGAATGACCGACAGAGCATACAACAGTATCGTCCCCCCCCCCCCACCGAATACCCCCCTACTCGTTCTCGTGCACGTCAATGACGGTCGTCTTGAACTTGCGCGCCGGCACGCGGCGGTGGAAGAGAATGTCGGCCTCGCGGTACGAGCGGTGCTTGAGCTCGGGCAGGAAGAAGTAGGCCGTGACCCAGCAGACGACGGCGGTGCTGCCCCAGACGTAGCCGCACTTGCCGGCCAGGTTCCAGCCGGTCGGGTTGAGCAGGCGCGAGGCCAGGTAGATCATGGGGATCTCGGCGACGTAGTAGGCGGCGCGGCCGACGCCGGTGCTGAGGGCGCGCAGGCGCACCGACGACGTCTCGGAGATGATGGTGTAGGAGATGGGGCCGAGCGTGCCGGCAAAGACAAAGGAGATGATGATGCCAAGCACGGCCTGGGTGTAGTTGGTGGCCGTGTTCTGGTGCACGGACGCGACGATGCCGAGGATGAAGAGGAACATGACGTTGGTGACGGTGCCCCAGAGGTAGATGGTGCGGCGGCCGAACCAGTTGCTCAGCGGCCACGACAGCGCGTTGGCAATGAACTGCAGGCACGAGTTGATCAGGTTGAGCTTGAACGCCATGTCCGACGAGACGCCGGCCTGCTCGAAGAAGAAGGTTGCCTGGTTGGCAATCAGGTTGCCGGCAAAGTTCTGCGACGCGTACATCAGGCACGTGATGATGGTGCGGCGCAGGTCGGTGCCCTTGAACAGGTCCTGCAGCTTGGGCGTGCCGCCCATCTTCTGCTCGATCTCGACGGTGCGCTCCATCATGGCCAGCACCTGCTGCGACTGCGCGCCGCGCTCGGTGCCCAGGCGCTCAATCGACCGCAGCGCCTCCTTCTTGCGCCCGCGGCGGATCAGCCACCACGGCGACTCGGGCGCAAAGAAAATGAGCACCAGCAGCGGCGTCGGGAAGATCCACTGCAGCGCCAGCGGCACGCGCCACGACCACTCGTCCTGGCGGTGGTTGTAGCCGTACGTGGCCGCGGCCACGATGATGGACCCGATCGACCAGCTCATCTGCAGCGTTGCCGTGCACACGCCGCGCAGGGCCAGCGGCACAACCTCGCTGGCGTACGCAGGCGAGTTGGCGATGAACAGGCCCCAGGGCACGCCCTCAAAGGCCTGGCCGATGGTGAGGACGGCGAGCGAGTCGGCCTGTTGGTTAGTTAGCATTGAACAGAAGACAAGGGGCCGGAAGAGACGCACAAAAAACGATATGAAAATGGTCGCGTTCATCAGGACCAGCGCCAGCAGCGTCGTCCAGCGGTAGCCCAGGTAGTTGGTGATGGGCCCGGCCAGGAACACGCCGACAAAGGCGCCGCACTGGCCGGCCTGGAACAGGGCGCTCTGCCACCGCGTCGGGATGGAGAACTCGCCGGGCGCGGTCTCGACGCCGTACTTTTTCTGGAAGGCGGGCAGCGCGACAAAGTTGCCGTTGAGGAACATGTCGAACGATTCCATGACCTGGAGGGGTCAGCACAGGCTGCAAAAGCAAGATCTCAGGCTGGGAAACACCCACAATCGTGAAGCACATGATAAAGGCCCATGCACACGCCTTGGGATGCGTCTTGAGCGCCTGCAGCAGCCCCATCTCGTGCTCGCGGTTCTCGCCGTCAAAGGCATCGTTCATCAGCTCAGTGCTGGCCAGCACGTCGGCCGCATGCACCACGTCCGGCTTGGCGCTCTCCTGCAGGCCGATGTCGTGCAGCTCGCCGTCCTTGGCCTTCTCCTGCGAGCCGGCCACCGAGTGGCCGCTGCTGTCTGGGTTCTCTGCGATCCCAGACATGGCGGATGTGGGTGTGGGCGTGGGTGTGGGTGCTGCGTGAGAGAAGAGGCGTGTGTTGCAAAGGAAAGGCTCTCCGGCGACGGGCGAGCAGACCGGACTGGCGAGACAGGCCAGCACACAGAATGGAAGGGCTAGGCCACCAGTTCATATACTCCGTAAAGGAGAGGAGGCTAGCTCCTGCCCAGTGCAATCAAGCTTTTTTGGGCAACCACGAGACCACGCCGTCAGAACTAGGCGGCCGGGGGGGGCCGTGGCGAAATCGCAGTGTGTTCGTCCTCTGTGCTCGTTCGTCGATGCGCCGACGTTCCCCTGTAAGACGCCCCAGGCAGGACTAGAACAGACCACGCCTGGCATGCCAGACCAGCGCCAAACCAGGCCAAACAAGCAGCGGGACGGCATGTGATACGTGGAGAAACTGTGGCGGCACGGGAATGGAGGGAGGCCATCATGGACGGGCGAGACGAAGCGTGGCCTGTTGGCCGCAAAAGGCACCGAGGAATGCCCGTCTGCTGGGTCCGGCATGCGACACGCCTCCGAGGCTAGCGGTGACGATCCCGCTGCTGGGCATGTGCGTGACTCGTCCAAATCTGGGGGAGCTCCCCACAACGCCGGCCGTCGTCTGGCACCAATGCCCACAAAAGTACCGGTCTCGCCCATCGAGGTTAAGTGCCGTCCGTCTGGGGTGGCATCTGACGGGCGAGACGATGCGAGGAGAGTGTGTAACGTAGTGTCGCGTAGAGAAGGCGATGGATATAGCAGGGGGGGGGAGAAGAGGACTAGAGCCGACGAACTTGGGGAAATGCGCACTAATCGCTGCGTTACCCCAGGATGGTGGGGGGAGCTAGGGGGGGGGGGCACTGCGGGGGAGAAAGACGATGCAGGATGCGTTGAGGAGGGCGCGTACGGTACGAGAGCACAAAGGGAGTTGAAAAAAATGAGGTATTAAGTACGTAGAAAACGGCATTAGCTGCGGCAGATACGAAGAGATCAACAGCGGACTTGTTTTCCCCGGAGTTTCATCGTCAGTGGTTATAGTAAGCTTCATCGTAATAAACAGCCAAATGCAACAGAAGAGATGGACGAAAAGGCAGAGAAAAAGGCCCAGAACAAAGGACCGTCAGACACAGATGGCAGACGACAGTCGGCAGACGACAGAAGAAGAAATCCCTGCCCGGGGCAGAGGCCCGGCCTGCCGATGATCGCCCGGCACAACACCTCGTCTTGGGCTAGTCTGGCCACGGCCGCTCCACTGGAGACACGGCACGGCAATACGCGGGGATTGCGTTGGCACACGTAAGATCCTCCTGCTCACTCGTACAGGCGTCATCCTGTTGGGACAGGCCACCCCCCCGTGACACCGGCGACCCAAGTAGGAAGGTCAAACGGGCACCCCCTGGTCGCTGGCAGTGCAACGCAAGGTGCCTCATTTTTTTTTCCACGTCCGTTTTCCGTGGCGGACAATCTCCTCGAGTTCCGTCCGGGGGAAAGGCAGGCGTTTGACAGCGGACGAGCGGGGGATGCGCGGCAGAGCAAGGCAGCGGCTGCAGTCGCCATGTGCTTTTTTGCCGTGTCAGACTCCAACGTGCCTAAATCTACAAGACGCAAACGTGCCAGACACGCGGCTTCCGTCGATCGCCTGTTCACTTAGTTTTCTTCACGATGGCCAGCCGGGACGACCTGTCAAAGGATCGGCATGTGCGAGCCGGCGCAACGGGTCTGTCTGTTTTTTTTTTTTTTTTTCAGTATCCATCTGAGTAGGCAGGGCCGGTCGCCGGTAAATGGGGCTGACAGTTCGATCTGGAGAATGTCCCAGATCAAGGCGGCTGGTTAAAGTGAAGGCGACTTCGCTGTTTCTGTGTTGCTTTTTCATCTGCCTTTTTTTTCTTTTCACATCGACTGCGAACAAATCGGGCAGTTTGATTTGACATTTCTTGTCTCTTCCTTTTTATTTCTGTTGAACGATAATCCCATGGCACCAGCGAACCAACCGATGGCGCCATCGTTGGCAGGCCGCGATAAGTAGAAAATAAACTGCGAAAAGGTCAGTACGAAAAAAAAGGCTTGTCAGGGAAAAGAAAACGGGCAAAAAAATGGCAAGAAAAGAGAGAAGAAAAAAAGGCCAAGGTGGGCTTTTTGTGTTCCTGACGAGACAGAAGCTCGCCATCGACAAGTCGAATAACGAAAGATTCGCTGTGGAACAAAGACATCAATGGCGTCGATGGCGTCGATGGTATCGACAACGGCGGCGGTGAGGGAGAAGAAAAAGAAGAGAGAGGTGACAAAACCGCAAGCACTTCGCAGCAGCTTCAATTGCAAGACGAAAAGCTTTTTTTCGATCTTTCCTCGCCATGGCTACCACAGCCATCACGGCCACCGTCTTGGTGCAGCCTGCAGCGCCGTCTGCCAACGCTGACCGCTACATCGCAACGTCGCCGTATCCCGACCACCTGCTCGACCTCGACACGCTCGACCCGCAGACGCGCTTGCTCGCCCGGGCTCTCAGCGTCTTCGATGCGACACGCAGCGACTACGCCAAGGCGCCGTATGCCGACTCGTTCAACCTTGCTGCCGTCGTCGACGAGCTGCGGCATCTTGTGGCGGAGGGACACCTGCAGAAGAGCGACAAGCCCACAACGGTGACCTGGACCGCGGCGTCCTACTTTGTCGTCGCCTTCCGCTCCCAGATCCCACCCAGCACCCGCTCACCCGCCCGCACCGCCCTGCTAAACCGCCTCGACGAGGCCGCCCACGCCGAGGCCAATGCCAGCGGCGGCCTGCTGCGCTACTGGTTTGGCACCCCGGACGCTGACGGCCGCAACCTGGCCACCTGCGTGTGGCGCTCGCCGGCCGACGCCCGCCGCGCCGGCCACGGCGCCAGGCACCGCAGTGCCGCCAGCGAGGTACAGTCGCTCTACAGCGAGTGGCGCATCGAGCGGTACCGACTGGTGCTCCGAGACGGTCTGGCGAGCTGGGATATCGTGGCGTGGGAGGACGAAGAGGAGACTGAAGCAAAGAGAAAGGGCCCAAATGTTTGAAAAAAAAAGGAGAATATGGCTTTCTGTGAAGAAAGAAGAATAGAGGGAAAAGCAAACGCTTAGAAAAAAAGACTGAAATAGAGAACGAACGTCCACTTATAAGCCGGATGTCTGTATTTCGTCGTGTCATGGCAATGGCACGGCGTGGGGGGTGGCGTGGGATACGGCGATTCGTCATTCTTTAGGTCTGCAAGCAACAGCAAAGTAGACAATGCCCAGAAAAAAGCGCTGGAATACGAAGGCTGCCAAAATGCAAAAGAAAACAAGCAGGCCGGCCACAAACGCCTTCTGGTCCTGGCGGTTGGCCGTCTTGGCTTCGACTATAAGATGCACGCCATGCGAGCCAACCACCTGCGCATCGTGACTTCAGCACAAAGCTTCAACCACCTTGATATGAAAAATCATATAATACCAGCACGATAGCTGCAATATACAAGCCAAAATAAAACGGCAAACCGTCGTCTTCGTTCCCTTCAGTGTTTCGTTGCCTCGTCGCATCATCGGGAAGACCTGGCCAATCAGAGGCCACTAGCCACACCAGGCGCGGGGCACACAGAAACTGGTTCTGCCACCGCTCACCGCCCGTGTCTCAACCCACAAAATCCAGAATGCATCGCGAACAATAGAAAAAAATTACTTCCGGAAAAAGGCAAACCCGCACATCGTCAACCCTCCGCCCACCCCACCCCCTCAACCCTCCCCAGGCAGCCCAAACATCGACACGCACGCCTGCCAGGACCCCTCCATCCCTCTCTTCGATCCGTTCTCTCCAACCATGGCGTCCACCACCGTTGAGCCCCCGAAGGATGCCGCCTTCCAGGCCGTCCAGGTCGAGGCCCTCGTGGTCATGAAGATCAGCAAGCACTGCTCTAACACGTTCCCCACGACGGCGACCGGTGCAATTGTCGGCATGGAGAACAACGGCGTGCTCGAGGTCACCAACACCTTTGCCTTCCCGGCTGCTGCCGACGCCGCCGCCATCGACGCTGCTGCCGCCGCCAATGACCGCGGCAACCACCAGAACGACGCGTCCGCCCTGGCCGCCGCCGCCCCGCGGGCCAAGGCCAACATTGCGTACCAGGCCGAGGTCATCCGCCACCTTAAGGAGGTCAACGTCGACGCCAACAGCGTCGGCTTCTACACGAGCGCCACCATGGGCAACTTCATCTCCCTGAGCTTCATCGAGAACCTGTACCACTACCAGCGCGACGTCCAGAACGGCGCCAGCGCCGTTGCCCTGGTCTACGACGCCAGCCGCAGCTCGCAGGGCGCGCTGAACCTGCGTGCGTTCCGCCTGAGCAGCTCGTTCATGGCTGCGTACAAGGAGGCCAAGTTCACAACGGAGACGTACGTTTTACCCCTCTCTTCTCCTCTAATTCAAATATCTCCAGTGCCTCTCGCTGACCCGTCTAGTCTGCAAAAATCCAAGCTCTCGTTCAAGGACATCCTCGTCGAGCTGCCCGTCACTGTGCACGACTCGCACCTCCTGAGCACGTTCCTGCACCAGCTGTCGCCGCCGCCGGCCAAGGCCGAGGTCGAGCTGCCGGCCGCGCTGTCCGACATCCACCGCAAGGAGATCGCCATCCCCGCCTACCCGTCCCTGGACGCGTTCGACCTGTCCATCGACCCCTTCCTCGAGAAGACGTGCGACCTGCTGCTCGACAGCATCGAGTCCCACTACACCGACCTCAACAACCACCAGTACTACCAGCGCCAGCTCACCCGCGAGCAGCAGAAGATCACCGCCTGGCAGACCAAGCGCAAGGCCGAGAACGCCCAGCGCGCCGCCGCCAAGCAGCCCCTGCTGCCCGAGGACGAGTGGCAGCGCCTGTTCAAGCTGCCCCAGGAGCCCAGCCGCCTCGAGGGCATGCTCAACGCCCGCCAGGTCGAGCAGTACAGCCACCAGGTCGACGGCTTCACCGCCAGCGTCAGCGCCAAGATGTTCGCCGTGCGGGGGAACCTGCTGCCGGAGTAGGGCGGAAGAAGGGGGGGGGTGTTCTTTTTTATGGGTTTAATGCTCTTGCTGTCTCGATTTTATGTTTTCCTTTTTTTTCTTTATTTCATGTTTGGGTTGGGCCTGTATCATGCTTTCTGGACTTTCCTTTTTTCTTCTGGTGCCATGCCAAAAGAGGTGCAAGGGAAGAGGCTTCAAAAACGGGAGACCGGGAACCGTGGCGGGCGGCGGCAAGCAGCATACATTGTTTGCATTGTCCCCCCCTGACTGTGCCATGAGCGGGATTCTCCATGTTGCACAGCACGTGTGCGGCCGTCCCATCTTGGCTGGCTGCCGGGTGGATGGTCCCGTCTCTGGAGACGGATTCCGTGCGGAGAGCCGTGTTTTTGCATTAGGCCTGGCGTTCTGGGACGGCGACTGTCTACATAAAAAAAAAGAGAGCTGCTGAATGGTTGGTTTAGACGTATCTATACGGAATTATCCTATCTTGATGCCCAGCCCGTCCCGCGTCCACGTCGGTTGTCCCTCGAC
Source organism: Ceratocystiopsis sp. VPRI43766 (assembly GCA_019925685.1). Classification (NCBI taxonomy): domain Eukaryota; kingdom Fungi; phylum Ascomycota; class Sordariomycetes; order Ophiostomatales; family Ophiostomataceae; genus Ceratocystiopsis; species Ceratocystiopsis sp. VPRI43766. Next base: position 1,310,712 of record JADHKF010000001.1, read on the forward strand.
GTGCAACTGTGAAGCCTGGGGGTCTTTTAACATTTTAATAGCCTGATCCGGCTTAGCGCCGTTCCTGAATTTTCTTCTCTAACCCCTCTCAACCACGCCGGCCCCTCTCAACCAAAGCCGCCCCCCACCATAAAAGAAAAAAAGTTGCTATCTATCCTCTTTTCTTTCCTCCTTCCGAGCCCTACACTCTCCTCTCTTCTTCTTCTTTATCCCCTACCAAAAACTTACACATACCTCAATCCCCTTTCTTCCCCCAAACAGTGAGTTTTCCTTTGCTTTCTGAAGTTCCAGGACGGTTTCTGCACCTTGCCTTCCGTTCCGATGTCTTCTTATACAGCTGCTGTTCCGGGAATTGCAACCCGACAACTTTCCTTTTCTCCATGGGCCGTGTTCTAATCTTATTCCTCCCCCTCTAGAACACAATGGCTCCCTCCGAGAACTTCAAGGTCGCCGACATCTCGCTGGCGGCTTTCGGCCGCCGTGAGATTGAGCTGGCCGAGAACGAGATGCCCGGTCTGATGGCCACCCGTGCCAAGTACGCGGCCGACCAGCCGCTCAAGGGTGCCCGCATTGCCGGCTGCCTGCACATGACGATCCAGACTGCTGTCCTGATCGAGACTCTGGTGTACCTGGGTGCCGAGGTCACCTGGTCGTCGTGCAACATCTTCTCGACCCAGGACCACGCCGCGGCTGCCATTGCCGCCGCCGGTGTGCCCGTCTTTGCCTGGAAGGGCGAGACCGAGGAGGAGTACAACTGGTGCCTGGAGCAGCAGCTGGTTGCCTTCAAGGACAACAAGAAGCTGAACCTGATCCTGGACGACGGCGGCGACCTGACCCAGCTGGTGCACAGCAAGTACCCGGAGATGCTCAAGGACTGCTACGGCCTGTCCGAGGAGACCACCACCGGTGTGCACCACCTGTACCGCATGCTGAAGGAGGGCAAGCTGCTGGTCCCGGCCATCAACGTCAACGACTCGGTCACCAAGTCCAAGTTTGACAACCTGTACGGCTGCCGCGAGTCGCTCGTCGACGGTATCAAGCGCGCCACCGACGTCATGATTGCCGGCAAGATTGCCGTCGTCGCCGGCTACGGTGATGTCGGCAAGGGCTGCGCCATGGCCCTGAGCGGCATGGGTGCCCGCGTCCTGGTCACGGAGATTGACCCCATCAACGCCCTGCAGGCGGCCATGGCCGGCTTCCAGGTCACCACCATGGAGAAGGCCGCCCAGGTCGGCCAGATCTTTGTCACGACGACCGGCTGCCGTGACATCCTGGTTGGCAGCCACTTCGAGAGCATGCCCAACGACGCCATTGTGTGCAGTACGTATTCTCTTCTGGATTGAACGCTCGTGTGTCGCCTTGCTTCATACTAACATAACCGCCCCCCCTTAGACATTGGCCACTTCGACGTTGAGATTGACGTTGCCTGGCTCAAGGCCAACGCCGTGTCGCACCAGAACATCAAGCCCCAGGTCGACCGCTACACCATGAAGAGCGGCCGCAAGATCATCCTGCTGGCCGAGGGCCGCCTGGTCAACCTGGGCTGCGCCACGGGCCACTCGTCGTTCGTCATGTCGTGCTCCTTCACCAACCAGGTGTTGGCCCAGATTGCCCTGTTCAAGAACAAGGACGAGGCTTTCAACGCCAAGTACGTCGAGTTTGCCAAGACCGGCACGCTCAAGAACGACGTCTACGTGCTGCCCAAGATCCTCGACGAGGAGGTCGCCAAGCTGCACCTGGCTCACTGCAACGTCGAGCTCAGCAAGCTGTCGCCCGTCCAGGCCGAGTACCTGGGCCTGCCCGTCGAGGGTCCCTACAAGAGCGACCAGTATGTCCCCCCCCCTTTCATGCCTCCGGTGCCGGTTGAGAAGAAAAGAAAAGAATCCTCTTGCTAACGTATGCCCTGCAGCTACCGCTACTAAATGCCCACGAGACGGACCCTCCCGTCTTTGTGGACCTTTTTGTTTTTCGTCTTTCTTTTTTGTTGCATGAGAAAAGAGCAAACCACTTATACCCATTTCAACCGGGGTCAAAAAGAAAAGGAAGGCCTCATCCCAGCCTTCCTTGTTGATTGTGTCGTGTACACTTGATGTTCAACCAACTGCACTCGGAATCAGGGAATTTTTTGTTTTTTTTCTTCTACAAAAATGTTTTCAACAGCATTGGGATGGAGCCTTGTTATGTTTTTCTTTGATTTTTTTTTTTTTTCTTTGATTTTTGTCATGTTTTTTATGGCCACATGGGATACTACGACCATCGGATCAGGGGATGGGGGTATACTACCGAAAGGAGGAAAAGGCTACGCCATGGAAGGCTTCGCCGCGGAATTCGTTTCCTTTTTTTCAACAGAAAGGGGAAACTGGCATAGACAGATATAATGCCATCAAATGTCCGCAATACTGCCGTCTTGTAAGAGCAACTGTGAGATACAACCAGCGTCTCTTTCGCCATCTCCGCGGTTTCCCGGTCTCCTCCATACGAGGGGGCTTATAAAGCGTACGTGATCGTCGGGCTGCTGGCACACACCTGGGACGTCATATTACTGGCACACACACCTGGACGTCATATCAAGGAGAGCCTAGCAGAGTGGTGTGGCACATATGTCTGTCTGACAGCCATGCTACGAAAGGGGAATACGAGCACAACCCCTGGGGTCGGGGTCACACAGGGATCACATGCGAGATGTTGCGCCCAACCCCCGGCACCACCACCGCGATGAGACAGCTCAAAAAGCTGACGCCGCATCGAAGAATGCCAGCGCTAAGATTAGTCGACGAGAGATGCATCCGATCTGCAAACTTTTCTTGCATGTTCGCCGACCTCCGGATAGCAGCTAATGCTCGCAAATCTAGAAGTGCCGACAGTATTTTTTTTTCTCGTTTGTTTGTCCGTTTTTTTTTCTCCTTTGCCTCCTTAGCGACCGAGCGAACCAACAGGGGGGGGGGAGGGGGGCTGTTGGAATCCAACTGGCCGTGGATCAGCTGGGATACGCGGCAGCCAGCGCTCGTCTCGTGCAGATCGTACCGCTAATGACCACATTTCGATAGCGCCAGAAGTGAGACAAAGCCCTGGAACCCCCCCCCCTCCCTCTCAAGCCTCCTCCTTTCCTTTCCACCCCCCGCCATCTGCGGGTTTGTTAGCTTCTTTTGTCCTAGGTTTTGCGAGGGGGGCCGGCTCATGAAAAGGAGCGGTCAGAGGCAGGGCGTTGTTCCAGCATCTCCGAGGCGGCGTTGTTGTTGTTGCTGGTGTTGTTGTTGACAGGCTGTCTGCGTGTGTCACGCGTGGCCCGTCTTGTCCTCGCATCGGACGAGAGGCCAAGCCGTTGGTTCGATCACGATTTTTTATTAACGATCCAAGCGTATGGGAAGCTCGGCCGGACGATACGCGGGCCCAGTCGCGTCGATGGGCTTTGCGGAGAACTTCGAGTAATACTCCGTAATCCGTGCAAATACTCCTTGCTCCGCGCACGCCCCGTGGCACACCGCATCGTTTTCGCCCAACCGAACCAACGTCGTCTCCACACGGGATGTTGGTCGTTGTGGGTTGTGCATTCGGGTGCCATTGTCCCTTGCGTGCATGGCCGGAATGGGCCAAAAACTCCAAGCCGAGACCCTCAATAGGCGGTATCTTTCGTTGCTTTGTGGGCTGCTGAGCCCCGTCGTCCATGCAAGCTGCCGTACTTTTGTAGTTCTGCAGATGCGCCGGTGTTTTCGAGCGGATCCCTGTCCTGCAGCGTGCAACCGAGATGTGCGGCGGGCATTGTGACATTAGGGCATTAGGAGCATTTCGCGCAAACGACCTGCAAGCCTGCATGGAGCTGGAGCCCGAGAGGGGGGGGACCGAAGGGCGGACGGGGGGGGGGAGGAGGGAGGAGACACGGAAAAGTCCGTGTACTCCGTAGCATCGTACGAGTTTGTTTTCTTTGGTTCGGATAGGGGGGACGCCATACGCAGAAATTGAGATGGTGGGCCGGCCTTTCCCTGCGATTGTCACCAAGATCGGCGCTGTCGTCCCCGGAGCAAAGGCCAGGATTGGGGAATGGAACGGTCGGTGGCGGCCTCGCTTGGAGCCAGGACCCCGCCACGAGAAGGGCCAGTGCTCGGAGGAGGCCTGTTTGGGATGGGGTGGGTGGGTAAGACTGGGGCTTATACCACCAGTGCGTTTGCCGCCAAAAAAGAAGAAGTAACTACCGTTCTTTCGTTTAGCACAGCCGTTGACGCGGCGGGCGTTGGGTTCTCATCTCACGTTTGCCGACCAACAAAAGTGCTTTGATTTTTTTATTTCCCTTGCATTTGGTATCGAAGGCGTAATCGCACTGCGTCATCTGCCGTTGGCCGGGCCGTGGATGCAAAGAGCGCGAGGCGTCACTCGCGCCTTTTACTACCGGCACTTGTCTATGTCTACGGAGGATGCTGGGGTATATTTCAACCCGCTGGTCAGGTATTTTTTGATGGGGCCAACCGCCTAAAGGAGCCACACAGTACCTGACCGGGGTCTCGAAACTTATCCTGGCAACCTCCGTACCAGTACGGAGCCGAAGCACAGACGACAGCGGCGGAAAAACGGGGATTTTTTCATGTGTTCAGGGTCAGTGCGGAACAGGGGTTCGAAATGGCAAGAGCGACTGGGCGGGCCTAGGGGGAGGGGCGTCGAGCAAAAGAAACTGCGTATCTCAGGATGCGTATCTTACGGCACATCCTTCTGCATAAGATACCCTCAATCCTTCTTCCCTCTCACTCCACCCCCCTACGGCCATCGTACCCCTTGCGTCGGCCCATATACGAAGTAGCGCTGCGTATCTGTTGTCTCCAGTGCTCGTGCGTGTATGGAGTAGATACAAGTACTCTGTACGGATACGCTACTTTAATTAAAAAAAAAGAACGTCTCCCGAAGAGCACTAAGCAACCTCCACCGGACAAGGAAGCCACGACCAGCGCAACGTCCACAACGGGCAAGGAAAAGAGGGATCTCGCAAGCCTGTCCCCCCCCCTCACACCCCCCATCCCCCTGCCCAGATTCGTTGTGACTGCACCTGGACAGCTCACCGGGACACCTTGAGAGCTGAAAACGCCAAAACAGCCCACACACAGAACGTGCATTTGCGCGCCACACCCGTGTGTGTCTTGCAGTCTGGGCCGAACGACAGACGCCGACCAACTTTTGCTCGACGCCGCGGCAGGCAATGCCTCACCACAGCGACCGGTAGACGCCTCGCAGATCCAACACCCCTAGGCCCGGCCTCGTTTCCATTTCTTCTTCATCCGGAACGACCCAACTGGGAGGTGGTAATCTCGCTTGGCTATGACGCTGGCAGCGCTGCCAGCAACAACAGCAACGGCACAACGGCCAAGGAGCAAGCGACCCGGCTGCTTTCTCTCGCCTCTCTCGTCTGCATTCAGCGAGAACGCCTAGTTGCGCCCTCTCTTGCTTTCGCTCTGGCCTACTCCCGGCTCATCTCGCCTTCTCCGGCTACTGCAGCGCGCCCAGGCATTTGCTCCTCCCCTCTTCTCTCTCTCTCCTCTTCTTCTTCTCCGCTTCAACCCTGGCCTCAACTCATTCCTCTTCCTTTTCCACTCTTGTCTCTTGAGAGCACAGCCTCATCATGGACAACCGCATGCCTCCCTTCCCTCCGCCCCTGGGCCCTCCGCGGTTACCAAGCAGCAGCAGCTTCGTTCACGCGGATCACCGACCAGCATACGCACCGCCGTCTGCTCCAGTCCCCGGCAGCTTTCATTCACAGCCGGTTCAGCAGGTCCAGCATCACCACTATGGAAGCTATCATGCACCCAGCTTCAGTGGCAGTGGCAGCGCCACCATGACCAGCCATGCCAGCAACATCGAGCGCACCGGCCCGCGCCACCGGTCGAGCAGCACGGGCGTCAGTGTCAGCGACCTCTGCCATCCGTCACCGCCACCATCATCTCTCCCGCTGAGCATGCTTGTCCACAGCAGCGATCCGCCCCCCGCGCGGGTGAGCAGCATCAACGACTTGCTTCATCCGTCTCCGGACGCCTGCGCTCCCTCTCCGCGCGCTTCTGTCAACCCTGATTTTCTCGCGGCTGCTCCATCCCATGCCCCCCAGGTGCCGATGCCCGTGCTCCCTCCAGGGCCGCTGCCATTCTACTCTATGTCGGGGCCCTACGGCATTACGCCTCCAGCCGACTCGACAGCCGTGCATTCCAATACGCACCACCACAGACTGCCTGGCCACCGCGGATCCTCGGCTCCCACGCAGCAGGCGATTCGTCATAAAAAGGTAAGGTCATGGAAAAGGGCCATCTTCTCACTACAGGAACTTGACAGCTGACAAGGTCTAGGAGATCAAGCGACGCACCAAGACTGGCTGCATGACGTGTCGGACACGACGAATCAAGGTAAGCCCAACCCCCCCGAACTCTCTTTGTGGTTCAGTCCCGTCACACGACGACCCGACCATCAGGGCGGGTTTGTGGGACAGCCGTCCACGCTCGAGCACAAGACGAGACGAGACGCCTGTGGGCGGGCAGAGCCTCACTGGGCTTTTTTGGCTGGGCGCTGGAAAAACCTCGTTTTCCAGAAGGCTTGGCCCTCTAGACAGGCGCTAGCCATCGCCCGCTAAGCTCACCACCCCCCGCCCTCATCTCCTCTCAACCGCCCCTAAAACCCAAACCCACTTCGCTTAATTTGCGCGGGGCTCGCTCTCTAACCCTTTTTTTTGTTCCGCTTTCTAGTGCGACGAAGCACGTCCGACGTGCAACAACTGCAGGAAGTCCAAACGCGAATGCGCTGGATATCCTGGGTTCAAGCCGCCGCCGCCGTTGCCGATTACCCGCTCATCACACCCGTCGAGTCCATTGACGCCACAGAGCGTAGACACCGGTCTCCCCACCGCCGCCAGCAACAGCAGCAGCAGCGGTGCCGACAGCGCTTTCGACGAACCAGAAGGCGCGGAGCTTGCGCCGGCCACACCGCGCGCTTCCGCAGCAGCCCTTACATCGTCAGCGAGCCCAACGTCCGTCGCCGCCTCGTTGGCACCTGCATACAAGGCGACCGCCACCACTGGCGCAACGCCAACCCCCTCGCCTGATCGGTCTCTTTCCATCACGCCGACACAGGCGTCCTGGTCCGCGGCCTCCTCCCTGCCAACACTCACCAGCTCCGTGTCCAGCCTCAACTCAATGTCTTCTGCACCCATTTCCGCCAGCGGGTCACCCCGCAACGCGGAGGCTCAACCACCGCAGCCGGCGGCATACTCCGGGATCATACAAAAGCGTGAGAACTGCTCTTCTCCATACTAGATCTCCTCCTCTCTTCTGGGGGTATCCTAACTCCCCCTTAGAAAAAATGAAGGTTGAGGACCTTATCGCACTCGGTGGACCGGCGCCAACGCAACCTGTGCCGGTAGCGGCGCAGGTAACAGCCGAGCACATTGCCGAAATATATTACGATGTGTATGCGCAAGGACTGTGCGGCTTCTTTGAGACGGCATGGTACAAGTTCAAGCCAAGGGGCAGCGACAACAACCCGATCAGTATTCTCCTGGACAACCAGCACGTCATGGACCTATTTGCGAGTTTTCTCACGGCCGCCACCCAAGTGAAGTCGACCGACCCCAAAGGTCCCGAAATGGAGGCAGCAGCAGCACAGGAGCTCCGCGTCGTATGGGCGCTGGCTTCACTGGTGTATACAACCCCTGTGGCGGTCAACGCTCCGAGCGACCAGCCGACGCCCATCGACAATGCGGTCGAGGCGCGCAACCGCGTGTCGGTCGTGGAGGCCCTGCTATCCGGTGGCAGTGTGCGGACAAACCCGTGCATGAGAACCCCCCGGTCGGGCAACCCAGACCGTATTCGGGAACACCAGTTTTGGTGGTGGCTGGCCGAATATCTGCGCTTACAGGAAGACCCGGATGCCGCTCAAAGCGGTGGCAGCAGCAGCAGCAGCCTGGCACAGATGCGCGAGCAGGCATTGTCGCAGATGCGCAATCTATTGGACAGGCGCGAGAACCGCGATGTGATATATTCCATCGCCACATTGCGGGAACTGGCGCCCCGTCATTCAACCGCCGACGTGTTGGCTGTGCAACAACAACTGGCCACAGGCCGTTACCCGGACGAGTCCGATGCGCCCAACAAGTACACGAAGGCGGCCAATTTTATCCGCCGCGAGGCACAAGACGGCGGTGGTACCACGAACGTGATCCGTCGCTTTGCCCAACTCGGGCTCAAGGGCTATGTTCAGCCAGGAAGCAACATCCGCCGGCCTTAGTCGAGTCGCAGAAGGGAAAAATCTCGTTTTGTGCCCTATCCTCTCGACATCCCTTCTTTCTCCTTTGTCCTCCTGTTGTTTATATTATGTTCCTACTCCTCCTTTTTTCCTTTCACGCACATCACGATCCAACACGATCCAACTTCACGGCACGTCGTTTTGTTTCTTTTGTCTTGTCTTGTTTGATATTCTGCTTTTTTTGGTTTTTTTCATTTTTTTGGTTTATACCTGGAGGTACGGCAACGGCGCCTGGTGCCGACGTTGGTGCCGTGTTTGTTTGGCTAGGGTGTGCTTTTGTGTGTGTTGGCTCACGCAATTGGGCTGATATGGACGGCTGTATGCCATTTGGCGGGGCATGGCATGGTAACAGGAACAAGGGAAAAAGAGGGGGAAAATCAGGATCCAATTTCTCACGACTATATATATATATATATAACCTTTGTATAGCACAAAGCTTTTCCATCGAGATGCGGTTTCCTTTTTGTGACAGGTCGCTTCTCACACACCAAGACAGCAAACACACCGACGGACGGCGCAGCCGCAAGCTGCAGCGGCACGAAGAGCGAAAAGAGACGAGGGAAGAGAAGAATTCGGAATGCTGTGGCCCAAAGTTCCACCCGGCTGGCATCATGTCCGGTGGCAGCACGGGACAAATAGGGAGCAGGGCAGCGATATGTCCGTTGCGTCTTGTGTCTGCCGGCCGTTGCTCCCGCCAATGGCAACCATCTCCCGGTCCGTTCCAGCCAGACAGGGAAGAGGGGTCGAGAAAAGCCCAGTCGCCCTTTGGCTTCTGCTCGTTTCTCCTCCTTTTCTCCGCAACCCCACAAAAGAGCAGGAGGAGGGAGGCAGCTTGCCGTTCACACCTGTTATCTCGCATTGCTCCCCCCCCGCAGTCGTCTGCAGACATCTATCTGTCTTGCTCTGGTGAGCTGTTAGGGAAAGGCATTTTCTTCTTCAGGATCAATGCAAAGATACGCTCTGTTCCCGGACTGCTATCTCTTCTGGTGACACAGGTATAACGCCCAAACGTAAAAGGAAAGGAAAGGAAAAGAGCCTGATGTCGGTTCCGCGGGCTGCCTCTTAAAAAGACCCGATATGAGGAGTCGTACATGCAAACAACAGGCAGGCAAAATCCTTCCCAGCCATCCATTCGTCTTTGCTGCTGGGCCCTGGCCCGGGCCCAAGCCCGACCTGCATGCGTTCCTGTCCACGCCCCAACCACAGCGCGGCAGAGCAGAGCAGCACAGCAATGCTGCACCGGTCAATGGGAGAAGAGGATTCTGTACTCATATTTTTTTTCTCTTATCTTTCCTCAATGCTGTGACCATAGAATATGCTCGCCCTGTTCCTGTGGGCAAGCAAAAAAAAAAAATCTCCGAGAAAGTCGATATATGTTTTGGCCACTACGCACAAGCCGGTGAGCTCTCTCTGTTCATTTTTTTCTGCTCTCATCGTGTTCTGTCTTGTTGCTTGCCTGCCTTTTTATCGTAACATACGGTACCGTGCCGCTTTCACCGCTCGCCCTGCACACATCACACGCATCAAGCACACCGCACGCACCCGCAGACCGGAACGGCCGAAATGGCAGGCGCCCGACCCAGGATCCTGCAGGTGGGTGTCATTGTGCAGTGAGTTTGTTCTTTTTTTTTTCTTTTTTTTTTTTTTTTTGGTTCACCTGCGCAATCCGATGCCGGGACAGAAATGCTCTTATTTTCTTATTGAAAAAAAAAAAAGAAAGAGATGACCTCATCTCTCTTCTCATCTCATTGTCTCTCCCAACCCCCACCCTAACGGCCATCTTCTCCCCCAGCGCACACGACACCTGGGCCCAGATCGCTGCCGAGGCCGATGTGGTTGTACCGCAAGCTACGGACCGTGCTGGGTTCCTGGCCGAGTGCAGGGCCGGCGCCTTTGACGGCGTCGTGGCGGCGTACCGCACGTTCGACTCGGTGCGGCTGAGCGGCCCGTTTGACGCGGAGCTGGTGTCGGCCCTGCCGGCTTCCCTACGCTTTGTGTGCCACAACGGCGCCGGCTACGACCAGATCGACGTGGCTGCCTGCACGGCGCGCGGCATCAGCGTGTCCAACACGCCGTCGGTCATTGACGAGGCCGTCGCGGACCTGCACCTGTTTCTGCTGCTGGGCGCGCTGCGCCGGCTGCCGCCGGTGCTGCGCAGCATCCGGGCGGGGGCCTGGCGGGGCGGGGGCGAGAACGGGGGCGGCGATGCGTGGAGCGGCCCGCTCGGGCACAACCCGCAGGGCAAGGTGCTGGGCGTGCTGGGGCTGGGCGGGATTGGGCGGGCGGTGGCGCGCAAGGCGCACGCCGCGCTGGGGATGCGCGTGTGGTACCACAACCGGCGGCGGCTGCCAGAGGAGGAAGAAGCGGCAGCAGCGCTCGGGTTCCCGGTGACGTATGTGCCGACGCTGGACGCGCTGCTGGACGAAGCGGACGTGCTGAGCATCAACGTGCCGCTGAACGACGCGACGCGGCACCTGATCGGGGCGCGCGAGCTGGCGCGCATGAAGCCCGGCAGCGTGCTGGTCAACACAGCGCGCGGCGCAATTGTCGACGAGCAGGCACTGGCAGAGGCGCTCGAGACGGGACACCTGGCCGGCGCCGGGCTCGACGTGTTTGAGAACGAGCCAGCAGTGCACCCGGGACTGCTGGCGAGCGACCGCGCGGTGCTGGTGCCGCACATGGGCACGGCCACGGTCGAGACGGAGGCGGCCATGGAGGAGTGTGCCATGGCCAACGTGGCCCAGGCGCTGCAGACGGGCACGCTGAAGAGCATCGTGCCGGAGCAGGCCGGGCTGGCATGAGGGCGACGACGGGCAGAACAAGCAGGACGGGCATAGAAGTAAAAGGCGGCAGCAAGACAAGACAAAGAACAAAAGAAGAGATGGGCGCAACTGGGACAATTTTTACCAATAAATTATTCATCATTTCCTCATCGCTGCCCAGTGTCTTACAGGACGGTGTCGTCCAGGCTGTGTCGTCTTCAAGCTCTCCAAATCCTGCACCGGGATTGGCCCGCTGTGGCGGCCCACTACGGGTAGGCGCGGAGCCTGTCGTCCCATGTCGAAAGATGGCAGCGGCGGAGAATCTCTGCTGTGTGCAGAACTGCCCTCTTCTGTCGCTTCCTGCTCTTCCACCGACCGACACGCCACTCGCACCCGCTTGCTCCGAGCACATCCTCTGTCTCCACCGGCTCAGCCCGCACCCGACGCTGGCTCATTTGCTGTGGTCCCAGGCGCCATCGCCGCCACCGGGTCCCGGCCGTGACGACGGCGACGACAGCCGCAGACAAGACGGAATCAACGGCCGCACCGGGAATCCGAGTACTGGAAGTAGCGCCATGGCTGCAGCAGCCGTGCCGAACCAGCCTACGCGGACGCCGCAGCTGTGCTTCGCGACGGTTGTGCTACGGGGTGGGTGGACTTTTCTCGTTTTTTTTTGCTGTCAATTTCCAGCCTCTTTGTCTTTTGAATACCTGCAATTCTGTCCCTATTCCTTCCCTCCCCTCTGACACAGAAGCAGACTTCCTCCGCGCCTCGCGCGCAGTCGACGATACCATCACACAGCACCTCAACGCCCTCGTCGCCCCCTCCCGCGCCGGCTTCGACCCTTCCTCCACCGCCCGCCGGGCTCCCGCGGTCTCTGGCGCCTCCTCTGCCCCTCCACCGGCGGCCTGCCGCGCATTCCGCGACACGATCCTGTTTCCGTCCTGGCAGGCCCGCGACGACGTGATCCGCTACTGCACCGACGTGGCCCGCGAGGCGCAGGAGTCGGCCGCTGTCGCCGCCGCGGCCAACTCGGCTGCCGCCGCCTCGGCTGCCACAGGTGTCTCTGCCGCTGCTGCTGCCCAGGCTGCGGAATCGCCAACGGCCACAGCGGCCGTCGCGGCAGCTGGGACCGCCACGCCGCCCCCGCCGCCCGCCCACCTCAGCGAGCGCTTCGATCCCTACATCAACCGCCGCCAGTACGCCCAGGTCGAGAGCCAGGCCGAGCTGCTGGCAGCACAGATGCGCCAGGAGCGCAGTGTCGAGACCATTGTGCGTGCGCAGTCCTGGGCCGTGTTGCGAGCACGGTGCGGGGGAAGCGTGGCCGATGGCGGAAACGAGGCGGGCGGGTGGGAGGATGCGCTGGCACAATGGGCCAAGACCCGGCGGTAATTTCACACATTCTTGTATGTATTGATACGGAACGACAACAAGGAAAAGAAGAAAAACACGACGGAAGAAGAGGGGAAGAAAGAAAGGTGTTTTGGGGGGAGGGGGAGGAAGGTTTGCTCTTTGGGACCGGGGCGACGGCGTTGGATTGCACCGCATGCATATGTTTGGCCGTATTTGCTGGCTACGTCTAGATACATCTCTACACTCTACTTCTGACCTTGTGCTCTGTGACCTGTCGTCTTGCATCGCGTGCGGCGCATCTCGCAGCTCGTCGTGGTCTTCGGAGCTGCTTATCTTATCGGGCCCGAGCCCCACTCCCCACGAAGCTGGAAGAACACGGGCGCCGAAACGGCACCAAAAAAAGACCATCTAGAGTTCGCCAGGACCCTCTTGGAATTCACCTCGCCTTTCATCCCAGCTCAACCACCACCCCCGTGCCATCCGCGACCGGGGCCCACTTCACCGACGCCGATCCGTCTGGCTTGCTTGCGTCTCTCTTGCTCTTCTGCGCTTTCCGGCCGAACTCTTGCGTCGTGGTCTCGAATTTTTCGTCCCCCTCCTCCCCCCCCCATCGTCGAACCATATCGCCCCCCCCGCACCGATGCCGCAACCACTCAGCGCCCGGGATGCCAGCCTGTTCCGGCAGGTCATCCGCTACTATGAGGAGAAACAGTACAAGCGCGGCCTCAAGACGGCCGAGCAGATCCTCAAGAAGAACCCGCGCCATGGCGACACGATGGCGATGAAGGCGCTGATCCTCAACGGCATGGGCCGGACCGAGGAGGCCTTTGCGCTCGGCAAGGAGGCGCTCACGGTCGACATGAAGTCGCACATCTGCTGGCACGTGTACGGTCTGCTGTACCGCGCCAACAAGAACTTTGAGGAGGCCATCAAGGCCTACAAGTTTGCGCTGCGCCTCGAGCCCGAGAGCCCGCAGATCCAGCGCGACCTGGCCATCCTGCAGATCCAGATGCGCGACTACGCCGGCTATGTGCAGAGCCGCCACGCCATGCTGCAGGCGCGCCCGCAGCCGCGCCAGAACTGGACGGCTCTGGCCATTGCCTACCACCTGGACGGCAACCTGGCCGAGGCCGAGCGCATCCTGACCATGTACGAGGACACGCTCAAGAACCCGCCGCCCAAGTCCGACATTGAGCACTCCGAGGCCCTGCTCTACAAGAACAGCATCATTGCCGAGACGGGCGACATCCAGCGCGCCCTCGACCACCTCGAGTCCGCCGTGCTCGACCGCGCCCTCGACCGCCTGGCCGTGCTGGAGCGCCGCGCCGAGTACCTGAGCAAGCTGGGCCGCAGCGAGGACGCCGCCAAGGCCTGGCGCGTGCTCATCGACCGCAACCCGGACCACCCGGCCTACTACACCAGCCTGGTCGACGCCCTCGGCCTGACGGGCGCCGACGACACGGACGCGCGGCTGGCCGTCTTTGACGAGTACGCGGCCAAGCTGCCACGCTGCGACACGGCGCGCCGGCTGCCACTGGACTTTCTGACGGGTGTGTATTTTTTTATCTTTTATCCTGTTTCGTTTTCGTTTTCTTCCCTTCTGACAAACAGGCGACCTGTTCCGCGAGCGCGCAAAGGCGTACGTGGTGCCCATGCTGGATCGGGGCATTCCGTCGCTGTTTGCCAACATGAAGCACCTGTACGCAGATGAGGCGAAGAAGGACGCCCTGCGCGAGATCGTCGAGGAGTACCTGGAGGCGGCCGAGAAGGCAGCAGCGGCGACCGAGACGAACGGCAACGGCGACGCACCCAAGAAGGACTCGTCCAAGGGTCTGGGCGCGGCGCTGTACTACCTGGCGCAGCACTACAACTACCACCTGAGCCGGGACCTGGCGCTGGCGGACGAGTACTGCGACCGGGCGATTGCGCTGGACGCCAAGAGCGTCGACTTCAACATGACCAAGGCGCGGATATGGAAGCACAAGGGCGACCTGGCCAAGGCGGCGGAGGCAATGGACCACGCGCGCAGCCTGGACACGCACGACCGCTACATCAACAGCAAGGCGGCCAAGTACCAGCTGCGCAACGACGAGAACGAGAAGGCGCTCAAGACGGTGGCGCTGTTTACGCGGCCGGACTCGGCGGCCGACCCGCTGTCGGACCTGCTGGACATGCAGTGCGTGTGGTACCTGACCGAGGACGGCGAGGCGTACGCGCGGCGCGGCAACGTGGGCCTGGCCCTGAAGCGGTTCCACGCGATTGCGGCCATCTTCGACGTGTGGCAGGAGGACCAGTTCGACTTCCACGCGTTCTCGCTGCGCAAGGGCATGATCCGCGCGTACGTCGAGCTGGTGCGCTGGGAGGACCGGATACGCGAGCACCCGTTCTTCACGCGGGCCGCCCTGGACGCGGCGCGGCTGTACATCCAGATGTACGACGGCAAGGTGGGCAAGGGCGCGGCGTCGAACGGCGAGGGCAAGGATGCGTCGACGGCGGCAGCGGACGCGGCCGAGACGGCGGCGGCGGACGCGGCCGAGAAGAAGAAGGCGGCCAAGAAGGCCAAGAAGGAGGCGGCGCGGGCGGAGCGCGAGGCGGCCGAGAAGGCAGCGAAGCAGGACCCGAACAAGCCGACGTCGGCGGCAGCGGCGGCGGCGGCGGACGGCGACGCGGCGGCCGGCAAGAAGAAGGACGACGATCCGCTGGGTCTGAAGCTGGCGGCGACGACGGACGCGCTGGGCGAGGCGACCAAGTTTGTGGCGCCGGTGCTGCAGTTCAGCCCGAAGAACATTGAGGGCCAGTTTGTCGGGTTTGAGGTGTACCTGCGGAGACGTGAGTTTCTTTTTTTTTTTTTTTTGTTTTTGTTGACCCCCTGAACACCGCTAACAGCACAGACAAATACCTGCTGGCCCTGCGGTGCCTGAACGCGGCCCGCAGCCTCGACGCTGCCCACCCGCGGGTGCAGGAGCAGACGGCGGCGCTCAAGGCGGCACTCAAGGCGGCCGACGTGGCGACGCTGCCGGCCAAGGTGCAGGAGGTGCTGGCGGCGGAGTTTGCGGCGTAAGCGAGAGCGCACGGGGCCCTGCGTCTGTTTCCGTCGAATCGCTGTTCTTGTTTCGTTGCTGTTTCGTCTTTATTGTCGTTCTTCCAGAACCGCTACAAAAAGGGTGTCGAGTAGAACTTGTACCAGGAGAAGGAAATCAAAAGCAAAAGATAGAAGCAGCTTCTGCGCCTTGTTCTATAAGTGTCTGTCCAAGTATCTGCTCAAGTATCCTGTACAAGTATCCTGTACCTTCTGCCTGCCCGTACCTGTCTCCGAGTACCAAGAATACCAAGCACGAGACACACAGACGTTAGTGGACCCCAGACCGTCGCCGGCCCACTGCATCTGGGGTTCTCCGCTATTTTAGTGCGGACACGCTCGCGAAATAAACGACCTTTGCCTACTCTCCCCTTTCTCTGCCCTGTCCCGCCCACTGCCCACGCCCGTTTAGCCACGATCTTTGCCATGGCGTCTTCTTCTCCGACGCAGCCATCAGCTGGCCACACCGATTTGCTGGTCGATACCTCCACCGCTCCCGTCTCGGATCCCTCCAACCCGTCGACAGCCCCGGCTGAACCGGCTGAGCCGGCAGCTCCGGCAGCCCCGGCAGCTTCGGCAGCAGATGCGCAGCCATCGGACGCCGTTGCCGACGCGCCTGCTGCCGAGGCCGCACCCGCACCTGCATCCCTGGCCACGTCTTCGTCCAATGCCGACTCCTCCTCGCCGCTGCGGCCGACGCCCGTGGTGGCCGTCTCGTTTGACAAGACGCTCGAGAACATCCTGAAGCTGGACACGCACGATCTGGAGATTGTGGGCGACTCGCTGGTTGTTGTCGGTACGCTTGTGTTCCATTGACCATGGTGTTGCCATCGGAGACGCCGACTGACCGTTTCTAGACAAGGCCAAGCGGAAAAAGAGCCGCCATACCTGCGGCTTCAACTCGACAGGTTTGTTCGCCCCCCCTCCCCTGACAGCACGGGTCCATTGTGCTTGGTTGCTCTAACAATACAGCCGCCTCCTACCGCCAATCGATCCCCCTCTACGACGTCCTCTGGGCCAGCCTGTCCGACAACAAGCGCGATGTGGTGATCGAGTACGCCAAGAAGACGGCCAAGACGCGGCTGCAGGTGGCGCGGCTGGCCATCCCGCTGGCCTCGGAGCTGCCGGACCGCCCGACGCCGGCCGAGGCGGCCGCGTGGGCAGAGCTGCTGCGGGCGCGGGCATACGGGCCGATCCCGCAGCGGCGGCGGGCATACGTGCTGGTGAACCCGCACGCGGGCCCGGGCGGCGCGGACAAGCTGTGGGCGCAGCACGTGCGGCCGCTGTTTGACGCAGCGCGGATGCAGCTGACGGTGGTGACGACGACGTACTCGGGGCAGGCGGTGGAGCTGTGCGCGGCGCTGGACCTGGACGCGTACGACATGGTGGTGCCGTGCTCGGGCGACGGGCTGCCGCACGAGGTGTTCAACGGGCTGGGCCGGCGGCCGGACGCGCGGCGGGCGCTGGCGCGCATGCCGGTGGCGCACATCCCGTGCGGCAGCGGCAACGCCATGTCGTGCAACTTGTACGGCACGCACCACGCCAGCCTGGCGGCGCTGGCCATTGTCAAGGGCGTCGTGGCGCCGCTGGACCTGGTCAGCATCACGATCCCGGGCGGCCGCCGCATCCTCAGCTTCCTGAGCCAGGCCGTCGGCATCGTGGCCGAGTGCGACCTGGGCACGGAGAACATGCGCTGGATGGGCGGCGCGCGCTTCACCGTGGGCTTCCTGCAGCGCCTGCTGTCGCGCAAGGTGTACCCGTGCGATCTGGCCGTCAAGATTGCCATCGACCACAAGGACCACGTGCGCGGGCACTATGCGCAGCACCAGCGGCAGCTGCAGGGGGCGCAGGGGACCAAGGGCAGCAAGCTGAAGGGCGGCTCGTCGGACACGGCCAGCGAGGCCGACGACGCCACGGACGACGCCGGCGGCACGAGCGGCGACAAGGACGGCGACGACGACAGCGGTGATCCGGGGCTGCCGCCGCTGCAGTACGGCACGGTGGACGACGCGGTGCCGGACGGATGGGAGGTGGTGCCGGGCGACAAGATGGGCAATTTCTACTGCGGGAATGTGGGTTCTTTTCTTTTCTTTTCTTCTTTTTCTTTCTTTATTCCTTTTTTTCCGTCTTTTTTCTTCTCTTTCTAACCGACAGATGGCCTACATGGCCCCCGACACCAACTTCTTCTCGGCCGCACTCATGAACGACGGGCTCATGGACCTGGTGACGGTCGACGGCGACATCTCGCCGGCCAAGTCGCTGGCCATGATGCTGTCGGTCGAGGACGGCGGCTTCTTCGACAACCCGCTGGTGCGGTACCGCAAGATCTCCGCCTTCCGCCTCGTGCCCAAGGACCAGGACGACGGCTACATCAGCATCGACGGCGAGCGCATTCCCTTTGGGCCGCTGCAGGCCGAGGTGCACCGCGGGCTGGGCCGCGTCGTCACCAAGCGCGCCGGCGGCTACGAGGCGCCCGGGCCGAGCAACTGGGACAAGGTGTCCGTGGCGGACCGGATCATGGCGTAGGCGTGTGCGGTTGTGGTAATTGTCTATCCTTTCTTTTCTTTTTCCTTTTGTCCTGTTTCCTTTGATATATCCCTTGTATACTACTGTTTCGATCTATTGGAAGATGCAGAGGTTCGTCTAATCAAATAAAAATAAAGGAATTGACTGCTATTTAAAAGTACATCCGCCTAGTCGTTGAAGCCGTTCCAACTTCCCGCATCGTCGTCGTCGTCGTCGTCCTTGGCTTCCTCCTCCCCGTCCTCCTTCGCCTTGGTGTTCCACGGCAGCCGCTCGTCCTCCAACGCCTCGCGCGCCCGCTTGCGCACCGCCTTGGACGTCGTCTTGGCCGCCAGCGCCTCGACGATGGCGTTGACTTGGCGGGCAATGCCGGCGTCGCTCGCCTTGTCTGTCTCCTCGGTCTCGGCCTCGGCCTCGGCCTCCTCCTCGCTCAGCAGGCCCAGCCGCTCCAGCTCGTCCACCCAGATGTCTACCGCGTGCAGCGTCAGGCCCACGGCAATGTGCAGCGTCGCCGGCTCGGCCTTGCGCGCCCGTTTCCGCGGCCGCCGGTCGTTGTCGTCGTCGTCGTCGTCGTCGTCCTCATCGTTCTCGGCCTTGTCCTGATCCGCAGGCGCCTCGCCTTCCGGGTTGAAGGGCCACTCCCGCAGCACGTCCAGGCCGAGCGCGAGTGCGCTCGCAGCCGTGTCTGTGCTCTTGCTCTTCTTGCTCTTGCCGCTCTTGCCGCTCTTGCTGTTCTTCGCCTTCTTGGCACCCTCTGCCATCCACGCCAGCTGCGCGCCCAGCACCCGCCGCACCAGCAGCAGGAACTTGTCCATGCGCAGCACGTCGATGCCCGTCGTCCACTGGTTCGCCATCGTGGCCCAGAACGCGCGCAGCCAGACGGCAACGGCGGTGTCGGGCATGTTGGTCGCGCGCGGCAGCGCGGCCAGGTCGGCGCACAGGCGCTGCTGCGGCAGCGGGCGGTCGGCCATCCAGAGCGCGTAGAAGAGCCCGGCCCAGAGCTTGTAGGCGTCGACGAAGCGGAGGGGCGGCGCAGAGGGGCGGCCGTACTTGCTGGAGAGAAAATTCTGGAGACTAGCCAGGGCCTGCTCGCGGATTTTCCGGTCTGTTTGTCAGAGGGTTGTCAGTAAAGAGCAACAAGGCGAAGAAGAAAAGAAAAAGAAAAAGAAAAAACGGACCACTCGACGCCAGGTTCTTGACAAACGGCGTCGACGACGCCGCGGATGTGCTCGCCATGGTGACTCGTTCGGAGGACACTGCACAGGGCGTTTCGACGGGAGAGTTTGGTTTGCGCGGCGTTGCTGAGGAAAGACGGGAAAAGAGCGTAGAACGACGACGTCGAAGAAAGGAAAAAAAAAAGTTCAAAATCCAAAATAAAGTGGAGACTTTGCTATCGCGAAGACAATCGGTTGGGCCCCATAAAACAGGCGCGACTTACAGCGAGACGAGCTAAGGAGGCGATGCGATCAACTTCACTTACTTTGTCTCACGTTTCTATTAGATGGGGATTTTTATTTGATTTTCAACTTTTTTCAAAAAAAAAAAAAAAAAAAAAAAAAAAAAAGCCAAAGTACCACAGGAAAATCAGTGAATAAGAAGAGTGGCGCATGGAGCAAAAAAAGTAAATCAACGCTCATGTAAAATTCATTGCTTGTATGTATCCTGGAGCCCCAAGAAAGCCAAAAATCACCGCACAACATGCCAAGTATCCCCATCCCTCCCAACCCATCCATGCTTTTCCGTGATGTCACCACCAGACCCTGTCTATCCCCCAAGCCCGTTAAGGGGTATTGTTATGTTTCCTTCAGTGGCGGGCCAGCCCGGCCAAGGGAACAAGATACCCCTGAGGAGACCGAGACATTACGGCTTGGTGGTGGCAGTAGTAGTAGTGCCCTTGTCCTCTGCAGGTGACTGTCAGTATGCCAAATAGCCATACGGCAAGTAAGAGAAGAACGTACTCTCGCCCTTGGTGATCTCGTAGCCGGACCGGCCAGCATCGGGACCAGGCACAGAAAGCGTCGTCGAGACGGCCATTGTGATGCGTAGTGGGAGAAAGTAGTGTCTTGTTGTTGTCTTTGTTGCTCTGGCTGGATGATTTCCGTTGCTTTGTGGTGTCTTGTCGATCAAAAATCCAGCTTCTCCCCAGAGAAAGGCCTTCTTATATACCGTTATGCCGTTCGCTCATTCACTGCATCTGTGCACGGTTGCCACCAGATCGCATTCCCTGAGCTGCGTGATGACCACAGCGATGACCCCGGCCCCCTATTCTATTCTTGGCTGCTGTCACGGCTGCTGCCGACTGGACACCAAGCCACTGGAACACGTGGAAGCAACCAGAGACGGGGCAAACGAATGGGAAAAGACAACGGCGTCGATGAAACAAGGGAAAAAGAAACCAGCTTGTCCTCCCCCGGGAACGGTTCTTTGCACCACGGACGTGACAACAGTCGATGGTGCCCGTCTTCTAGAATGCTTCTGTCACTGCCCCTGCCTTTCTCGCCTCCCGGGGAAAGGGGGTGGCTTTCTGTTCCCCCCTTTCCCATCCACTGTCTGACAAAGGCAAAAAAAAATGTGACAGGTATCGTGAACATCTGCTCGATCCATGCCCGCCCCAATATCAGATATGAGAATACCAAGAGCGTCTCTGGCTCTCTTTTTTTTTAATGCTGTTTCATTTCGGCCCTGCCGTGTTCGCCCTTCTCCCCTTCTCCCGCGGACCGGCGTCTGTCAGTTGTCGCGCCTCCTGCCCGCCGGTCTGCCCGCACCTGCGGTCCTCGTCACATCTTGCAGCCTCTCTTATTTGCCATCCCGGTGCCGGCCTGCTGGGGCACCCGAAACGGCAAAGACGGGGTGTGTTTTCGTCGGCCGCGTCGTGTCGGCCGACACCGAGCGATCGCTTGGGACGTCTTTGTTCTGCAGGCCCGATGTTGAAAGACGACAGAAACGTGGGAAACAATGCGCCTTCACATGAAACAACGAAAGAACAAGATCAAAAGAAGACGGAACTACTGCGTCCAAACGACGACAAGGCTTACAAGAAGTCCCAGGCTGTAGTTTTTTTTTACATTGTTTCGCTGGCAAAAGTAAGACGATGGGGTTGTCGTCCGCTTCTTTGCCAACACGTGCACCTGGGCAGCTATACCTTCTGCTGCTTCAAAGTATCTTACTGCTTTTGAAAACAGCGTTTCCACCACTTTGATGTTGTAACAGTACTTCCATTCTTCTCTTCTTTTGTCGTTTTGTCTCCAGCTTTCTTGTTTGCCTTTTTATCAAGGACAGAACAGAAAGTCCAATTGATTGGGCTCAGACGGATCTGCAGCCGCCCAACCCTGTCGCTTCGTATCCCGGAAGCTCCCGACAACGGGGCGGTCAAGGTCGGTGCAGCGGAAGTATTTCCATAGCCGGAAAGGCATACGAGCAGCGATCATGAATGGGTATGCGAAAAGGTAATAAATAATAAAAGATATAGAGAGAAGGTGGAAAAAATGAACCGAGTTGGGGAAGAAAAAAATCGAAGACACAGAGACGCGAAACAAAAAAGTAGTAGACAAAAATGCATCGTCACGGCCGCTCCCCTTTTTTTCCACAAAAAGTCCCCCCCCACCCCCCCAGGCAAACAGAGAGTGCCCTTAGACCGTGGCCTCCTCCCTGCTGTTCTCGCGCTGCTGGACCTGGGCAGCGCCGACGCCGTGGGCCTTGGACTCCGGGATGCCGAGGATGTCGGCGCCCTTGTCGACGTGGTTGGCGCCGCCAAAGAGCACATCGATCTCCTCGAGCGGGATCTGCTTGGTCTCGGGGATGAGGAAGTATACGTAGGCCGCGAGGACGATGTTGATGGCGAGGAAGAGGAAGAGACACTTGAGGCCCTCGTCTGCGGGTTGTTAGCGGTGAATGCAAAAAAGACACGTTCAAGATTCGAAGCAAAAAAAACTCACTCCTGAGGAAGATGGGGAAGAACTGCTGGACAATGGTGTTGGCCACGTTCTGCATCTGCGAGCACATGCCGACGGCCTGGGCGCGCACGTTCATGGAGAAGACCTCGGACGTCCAGATCCAGGTGGTGGCGCCCCAGGTCGGCTTGTAGAAGAAGATGAAGAGGAAGAGCAGGAAGACAATGCCAATGCCGACCGACTGCGACTTGGCGCCGTTGATGTCGGGCGTCGTCAGGCCGACGACAGGGACGATGAGCATGCACATGGCCATGCCGAGGGCGCCGACGATGAGCAGCCAGCGGCGACCGAAGCGGTCGGCCGTCCAGGTGGCGTTGAGGGTGAAGAAGATGCCAAACGTGGCGTTGAGCGCGTTGATCAGGTTGATCTTGCTCTTGGAGGACCAGACCTTCTTGTAGATGGCCGTGCTGTACGAGTTGAGCGTGCCCTGGCCGGTGAGCTGCTGGCCGATGTTGAGGCCAAAGGCCAGGTACAGACGGCGGCGCACGGACGGGTCGCGGAACAGGGCGGCGTAGCTGTGCGAGATGGCCTCGCGCTCGTACTCAATAGCCTCGCGGATGATGAGGATCTCGTCCTCGACCTCCTGCTCGGTGTCGCGGATGCGGCGCAGCGCCTTGCGGGCGCCCTCGATGTTGCCGTTCTTCTGGATGAACCAACGCGGCGACTCGGGCTGGAAGGGCAGCAGGATGATGATGATGAGCGGGACCAGGATCTGGAAAATGACGACAATGCGCCAGTCCCACTCGCCCAGCTTCTCGCGGTGCTCGGACGTGGCGTAGTTGATCCAGTAGGCGATGAAGGAGCCGACCGAGTAGAACATCTGCCAGAAGGCCATGATCACACCGCGGATCTCGGGGGGCGCCATCTCGCCGATGTAGATGGGGCCGGCGGCTGGGAAGGAGAACAGATCAGCACGGGGGTCACGCTGGAAAGAATCAAGGATGGGGCCACATACTCAGAGCCATGCCCTGGCCCAGGCCGATGATGACACGGCCACCAATGAAGCAGCCGAGGTTGTGGCGCGGCGCAAAGGCCTGCATGAAGGTGGCAACAATCGTCAGGAAGCAGCCAATGCCCATGCCGAAGCGGCGGCCCAGGTAGTCGGCCGTCGGGCCACCCAGGAACCAACCGGCCACAATGGCACCGATGGTGTAGGCGGTATTGACGAGACCGATTCGGTAGGCGTCATCTTTCTGGAGAGGAGGGAAAGAAAGCATCAGCACACCGAAGCACCCAACAACGACCCCCCTGAAATTGGAAAAAAACTCACCGCATCCAGATCAAAGTAGTTCAGCCAGTTGTCCGAACCCTGGACCGAGTTGAACACGGACGCATCGTAGCCGTACAAAACCATGCAGCCTGCCGCCACCATGGAGATGAACCTGTGGGCGTTAGAAGAGCATGTCGTGAGAATGCGAGACGGCGCGCAAGCAAAATGCAAAGCAAAAGCCAAAAACTGACCAGTTGTAGGCTCGCTTTGCAGTCACCATCTTGGGCGGTGGTGGTGGGTGGGATGCCCGTCCTGTGTGTGTTTGGTTTGCGGTCTGTCGACAGGAAGGGGAACGGGACCCAGGCAAAAAAAAAAAAAATCAAAAAGACCCGGAAGGAGGCTGTACGGGAAAGAGACAGGATAAGGAAAAAGAGAGGGGGGGGAGAAAGAAAGAAAAAAAAAAAGAGAGAAGCAAGGAGGCGGACAGGGTCGACGTTCTTATGTTTTCCGTCTACGACCTAATACGGGCTGCAACAGACCCTCCCTTCCGTCCACACGGAAGAAATAGCACCACGCACCGCAAAGCTCTACCGACAATATACCTTGTCTGCCAGCCCGGCCTGCTTTGTCCCTCTGCGCGCGTGGTCGAGCCAGAGCTTTCGTGGGGACGGGCCTGCTTGGCAGCTTGCCCTCTTTGGGCCTCGTTGCCGCTGCCAGCACAGCAGGCCCGGCTGCTGATTGGCGCGCTGCCCGGCCGCTCCAAAATGGAGGTCAACATGGGCCTTTTTTTCACCGGTATGCGTGCGTTGTTGCGTGCAGGTGCCGCTGCCGGTGGGGTGGCCTGTTTGTGCAGCGTAGGCAGCGTAGGGGGGGAGGGGCGTGCGTGATGCAGAGGCGCTGTAGGGGCTACGCCCCGGTGCTACCAGTGGGCGGTGGCGGGCGAGGTATCGGTACGTGACCGAGGATTTTGCGGGGCGTTTAGGGGACCCCAGTCCGGGGTAGCAGCACAAGAGGAAAAAGGATGCAACCGTCGACGCGAGGGTGCTGTGGTGGCTGTCTCGTTCTGTTTCTTATCGCTTTTTTTTTCCTGCCTTGCATCTTGTCGTCCTGCTCTGCTCTGCTCTTCTTGTCGAGTTCGTTTCGCTTTCCTTTGCCCTTTCTTTCCAGTCCTTTTTGTCTTTGCGTCCTCTCGTCTTTCGTGTCTTCTCTCGCCTCTCTTCCGGCTGGCATGTACTTCGTACCCATTAGTACAAGTGTCTTGGTCTGCACAAATGTGAGATCAAAAAGCATGCCTTCTCCCCAGACGGGAAATCCCACCAATGACAAGTTTGACCGAGGTCGTGAACTCCCGCCACAAGGGGGGGCCTTGTTTCGTGGGGTTAGCCATGGCGCCTTGCCCCATTGCGCACTAGACTCGCGGGGCACGCTGTCGAGTCAGAGCTGCTGGGTTTTTGTCGTTTCTGTCCGAGCGCTCGTATGTGGAATTCCAAGACGCCAAGGATCCATGACTCTCCATGAGTCGTGGCTGCAGAAAACACCCGCGCCGGGCAACGGGGCAAAACACCGCGACCGCCGGGCTGTCATGCAAGTTTCCGCATGCGATTGCCGCAGCATGGCAGCGAGAGCAGGATGCGTCCTGTAAGACATGCCCATGCCCTAGAATGGTCTCTTTTCTCATGAGCGGCACACCGCCGTAGCCCCTTTGGGCCATCGCCGCGTCTGGCCGCCCGCATGAGCCATCCTTCCATGTTGGCCATCCGCATCTGGCCATCGGCCCATCCGCGCTGGCCAGCCGTTGGCCAAACCATCCCCGTCGCGTGGCACGCGACTGCGCATCGACAAAGAACCACGCCCGCCACCCGTCACGGGCGCAATCTGGGGCAAGCCACTCACGGCGCGGAACTGCCCTTTCCATATGGGGTACCCCATCTGGGGTACGGAGTAGCCCTGGCCAGCCGGATGGATTTTCCAGCAATGAGCACAGCCTAGCCAGATTCCACCAATCAGCGCCCGCCCCCGCCGAACAGTGTTGCACGCGGCTGACCAGGGCTGCCAGCACCCTCTGCATTGCACGTCCTCCTTGCGCTGTCTTGCCTGCCGGCCACGGGTGCCTTGCATGTGTATCTCGCCCAAAGGGAGAATCTCACGGCGTATCTCATTACTTGCTCGATCGGTTTGCTCGCCCGCCCTTACCGCCGCTCTTACACCTTCTCGTCGCCGCGCACCTCGTGGCCGCTGCTACCACCGCCGGCCACAGTTACGGCCCCAGCACCGTCCTCGCCAGAGCTGCTGTCTTCTGCGGCCTGTGATGCCTTCTTTGCGCCCTCCTTCTCGCGGAAAACTGCCCAGCCACCATGCCACCCAACCCAGCCCGTTTCGCGCGGGCCGCGCGCAAGGCATACGAGCGTGGCAAAGCCAAGGAGGCCGACTGGGAGCGTTAGAACACGACAACACACAAAGGATGTACAGTCACTCTCAGGGAATACTCACGACTCAGTGCACAGCTGTACCGCCACCCGCCCATTGCATACAGCCGGTTGCCCGCAGATGTGCCCGTCAGCTGCCCGGAAAACGACATCACCATATACGCCGAATTGATCCGGTTCTGTGACTTGGGATCCAGCCCGAAGATGGACATCCTCAGCGCCACGTTCGACCCTTGGTTGCCAAAGTCCACCAGAATCGCCTGCAACACCGGCCCGGCCACCGAGAAGGTCCCCAGCCCAATCCCGAGCGCCACCCCCGTCAGCTCAATGATGTTGCCCATCAGCACCGCCGACATGGATGACAGCCGCTGCAGCACAGCCCGCCCGTAGTACGGCGCCGCACAGATGATCACGATCCCAATCAGCCCAAACAGCCCAATCGTCGTCGACGCGTACTCGTACGGCGGTGACGCTAGCAGAAACGACAGTGTCGTCCAGTAATCCGTGAACACCGCGCTCAGGCAGAATATGATCAGGCACGCCTGCGCCAGGGCCGGGTGTCGCATCACTGCCAGCAGAATGCCACCGTACAGAAGCACGGCATACCGGCACAGCCGCCGGACCACGCGCCGCAGCCGGGCTATCGCCGACAGCCCGCCTGCGCCACCGATAGCGTCGCCGCCGTCACCGTCCTCCACCTCCGCGGCCAACGTGTTTTTGGTCGGGTAGTCTGGCATGAACAAAAACAGCGACACAAACACCATCGCCTGAAGCCCCAGGCTGACCCAGTACACGTTGCGCCAGGACGTGTAGTTGGACACCACGCCTGCCAGCAGCCGCGCTATCATCATGCCCAGTGACAGACCCGACACCACAATCGCCAGTGCCCCCGCACGTCGCTCCGGCGGCGCCAGCTCGCCCACCAGTGGGAACATCAGCTGCGGCGTCACCGTCGTGAAGCCCACCATGTACGAGATCCCCGTGAAGACGGAGAACGAGTTGGTCACGCACAGCCCAATCCACATCAGCGCAGTCAGCGCCACCAGCGACAGAATGAATGGTCTCCGCTGCAGCACGTCCGCCAGTGGCACGAGGAGCACCAGCCCGGTCGCGTAACCGGCCTGCATAAGTGATGCAATGTGCGATGCCCGTTCGTACGACACGTCAAATGTATCGGCCATCTTGTACAGGATGGATTGGTTGTCTAGACACAGTCAGCCAGAGAAGAAATGGAAATGGAGGGACCTGCAGTGGGCGTACAGTAGAGATTGGCAACAGTGGCTGTCGTTGCCTAGAGTCGATTCGTTAGTTTTGTCATTCGGCGTACATGACGCTTCACCTCCCAGCCCATGCAGGAACTCACAAACGAGAACAGGCAGTTAAGACCCAATGTGAAAGCAGGCGGGTTGGCCGGGTCGTAGCGACAGCCTGGCGGTACCCAGAGCAGCACCTTCAGAAGAGCTGCTCCAGCTCTCAGCGCTACACCGCCTGCCTCCGAGCTGCGACCAGTGTACGGCGCATCGCCCACGGTATTGGCTGTAATCGGAAGCGCTGCGAGCCGTGGCTCTTTTATGGAGGGCGCCGGTGTTAAGGCTTCCACCACTGGGGATAGGGCGTCGTTGCGCTCGCGATTGTCCTCAGATTGCTGCTTGACCGCTCCGGTAGTGGTCATCGTTGCTGTGCGCCGTCCCGGTCGGCTGGTGCGCCTGAGAGGAAAAGACGGAAAACAAGGCGCGTCACCGCCAGTGGCGATCCCGAATGTTGCGAGGGCATGAAAGTGCGATCACTGAACAAAAAATCAAATAAATGAGAGTCACGATGCTGACCAAACCCGTAATGTTTCCGAAGACGCAATCGGCGGCCGGACCTTATCCCGTTGCGTTTACTAGTGCCGCTCCCACGCCTTCCCTCTGGATCTGCCAAACCCCTGTCTCTTGTCAAGCAAAACCACGATTATGGAGGGGAGCACTCCGCAACTCGCCTTTGGCCGCATTTTGGCCGCGCTTTGGCCGTTCTTTGGCCGTCCTTTGGTCTGCGGGTATTTTGCGGTTGCTTTTGCTCGGCGGTCAAACACACAGCCGGGTCCGCTTGACGGGATCCAGATAGCCGGATGGCTAGTTCTCGACCGCTTTCAGCCCAGTGCCACTGAAGATCTCCCGAACGCCTCGTGCTTTGCGTCTAAGCCGGAGGGCGGGAGGTAACGCACTTGGCAGTTGTCGCCCTTCTTCTCCTCTCCCCATGAGGTAGAACCACACCGTGTCGCGTGCTCCAGACTCCACGCGATATATCGTAAAACGACAACCCAACGATGTCTTCGTCGACAGCGCGGCACGTAGTTTCGCGGCGTTGTAGCTGCCGCTACGCCGCAGACGACAAAGCGCCTTTAGTGCGGCGCACACTTGCACTCATGTTTCCATCTGTTCGAAGCTTATGGTAGAATACCGTAGTTTTGCGGAACCTAACGGTCGGCAGATACCGGCTATGCTATCACCTTAGCACCGTAGATCAGTCATCTGGGCAGTAGTGTGTGCATGCTTTCGGAAGGACTGGACGACGAGTATGTGAAATTGTCCACTCGATTCCAAGAGGGTTTGTATAAGCGGATAATGACTGTTATCAAGATGGTCGGCCGTTCAATCATTCTCGCTCTGCACAGAGCTCTCCCGCGGCCAGGAACCCCCCTCGTTTTGCCCAGATCTCCCCTGTATCGGATTTTAAGTAGACAACAACGCACCAGAGCTCGCGAGAGACGACAAAAGGAAACCCTTGAGAACGGTGAACATAATTTAGTGACTGCGCAAGTCCAATCACATTGGATACAGCTGAAATCTGAAATCGAAAGCAACCAGAGGCACTCGATTGGTGCTTTATTTTCCTGCCTGGAGAAGCTTATTTTGTCAGGTAAATGTTTGCCTAGCACCGCATTGAAGCTTACTTACCTGAATGGCAGTAAATAATTTTTTTAAAAAAAATCCCCCCAGGAAAACGCGAGTGCTTGCTTCGTTATCTCGTCATGCATCTTCACTGCTGTAATCTCTCGCGCCAGGCCAGAACAAGCTCAAAGAACATTGACAGGACCCGGCCGAGACCACAAAAGACGATAACGCAAAGGAGAAGTACAATGCCTAGCATGCACCATCCATCTCGTGAATTAAACTCAGGAACAGTGGAAGGTTCCCTCCTCAAGGCCAGTCTCGGGTCTCGTCCCAGCCTTCTCTTTGGTTTGGCCATTGGATCACGGCCACAACCTCCTGGTGCGTCTGGTAGAGCTCGAAAAGCTATTTGATGGTAGTATGTTCAATGCACAGGATAAAGCAGGCCAGTCGGTGCTCAATATCGAACAGTTTCGCAGTTCGCCTTTGCATCTGTTTCTCTAGGGCTGCATCCGGAGTATTTAAGCACGGCATTGCCGGTTTATCATAGACAAAGGACTGAAAACCATTTTGAATGAAAAGGGAGAGGATCGGTTCAATGCAGAGTCTGATAGTGACAAAGGAGATGACGGGCGAAGATCATCAAGGAAGGAGCGATGAGCTTTTGGCGAGCGATGGCTCTTGACTAACTAACAGAACAATCAGTATAGTGCCGATGCGACTTGCTCTTTCCTCTTCTGTGAGCTGTTGTTGTTAGGCCATGTAGTTGGCAAGCTTTGGTAATTTGGCACACGTACTACCATTTGGAAGGTGCTTTCTGCCATTGCTATCTTAAGACAGTTGTGACATAACTTCATTTCTGACCAGTCCGCAGTCCAAGTCTGTCCCGCTTATTCACAACCCCCATTTTCCGATCTTAGATGGCCATCCAGCCCTTGTCCACGTTGATCACAGCTCCGTTGATGTCCTGGCCATCCTCGCTCGTCAGAAAGACAACCAGGCGACCGAGACGGGAAATGTCTGCAGTTCCAGGCATGAACTCGGAGTTCTTCTTGACCATGCCGAAGAGAGACCCGAGACGGCTCGGGTCGAAGGACTCGTTGCTTTCGTCGGTCATAGACGTCGCCATGCCGCCGGGGCAGATGGCGTTGCACCGGATGCCCTTGCTGGCGTAGGCGGCGGCCGTGCTTTTCGTCAGGCCAAGCAGCCCCCATTTGCTCGCCGTGTAGGCGGTACCAGCTAGGCCACCACGCAAGGCCGCCGCTGACGAGATGTTGACAATGGCGCCGGCCGTGCCGGTGCGCTCAAACTCCTGAATGGCCAGCCGCGACAGCAGGAACGCGCCGGTCAGGTTGATATCCAGCACGCGGCGCCACAGCCCAATATCATGCTCGCCAACAGCCTGGAAGGCGTCGAGCACACCGGCGCAATTGACAAGCGCATCCACCTGCCCAAACGCGGACACGGCCTCAGAAAAGATGCGTTCGACGTCCTTCTCGTCGGTGATGTTTGCCACGATGGAAAGGACATGGTCAGGTGCCACCGCTGCAGCATTTAGTTCCTCTGCCGTCTTCTGCAGCGCGGCATCAGCCACATCGACAAGGGCAACGCTCACGCCACGCTTGATGTACTCGGCAGAGATGGCTTTCCCAAGACCGTTAGCAGCACCGGTAACAACAACGGATTTGGGGAGAGCGGCCATGATGGATATTTTGAAGGAAGATGATGAGTTCAAAAGATGCTGTAGGAAAGGGTGTAAACTGCAAATTGAGTTGGTATTTGGGAACGGCAGACTACGGGGGCTTTTATAGATCTTGATTCTGTTCGATACACCTGAATAAAAAGGACCATGGGCAGCTTTTCCTGGGAAAATGCCGAATACGGCACATCAATGCGAATACGGCCATGGTCAATAAAGATCACGGAAACGGGCATCCGATGCTGATTGTGGCCTCGACTTACATGGTTCTTGGCGATCCCGAATACGAATACGGCTGCGATTCGTCGATCCTTGCACGTTCCCCTCACGTCTCCTCGCGTCTCCTCACCCTCCCCCGCCTTGTACCCTGGCCTGACAGGTTTTGACAGGGAAAGTGGGCTGCTCGACGGTCAGGGCAATCTTAAGTACAATCGTCCATTTATTTGTCTCG
The DNA here is from genome assembly GCA_019925685.1 of Ceratocystiopsis sp. VPRI43766. Taxonomy (NCBI): domain Eukaryota; kingdom Fungi; phylum Ascomycota; class Sordariomycetes; order Ophiostomatales; family Ophiostomataceae; genus Ceratocystiopsis; species Ceratocystiopsis sp. VPRI43766. The sequence goes on from JADHKF010000001.1 coordinate 1,341,303, forward strand.
TGATCGCCATGGGCAAACCTAAGCTACAAAGAAGAGTGGAAATGACCAAACCAAAACAATGCGACGCCGGCTCTATATGCACCCCTTTCCAGTCTATCAAAAGCGCCATTCCTTGCCGCGAGACACAAGATCGCGACCGTAAAAATTCATGTAAAGCAAAAATGGCATCACGCCAACAAGATATCGTACCCGTCTTGGCGGATGCGCACGCCCTCGCCCGCCATGCCGTACTTGCGCCGCAGCAGCTCAAAGATGATCAACCCTGCGCTCGTGCTGGGCACCTGCCGGATTGTGTTCCACCAGAAGCCGCGGTACAGCCACGACAGCCTGGACCGGCCCTCTGCAGCTGCTAGGTCCGCACACCGTCGCCACGTGTGCTGGTAGGCGTGGTAGTAAGTGCGCAGAGACGCCATGCTGAAGAGCGACGGCACGGCCCGGGCAGCGCCGGACTTCGCCTGCGTTTTGGGCTGCATTGCGGCATCCAGGTCCTCGAGCAGATCCCAGTGCTCGACTTGAAAGTGCGTCAGCGGGTGGAGCAGCAACTGCTGCGCAAAGGATGCGCTGACGCCGGCCAGGAGCAGAAACATGGGTTCCAGGGCGTAGTGTGGGCGAATCACCAGCTGCGGGGACTGCGACGCAGCGTCTGGAGTGAACGAGTCGTTGCCGTCGTGATGGTGGTGCAGGTGGTGGACGTGCTGCGGCTTCTGCACGGGGGCCGTTTCTGTTGCAACAGTCGTGTCTGCCACCTCTTCTCCATGCAACCGCTCCTGGATCTCGTGGATCTTTTGCTTCCGCTCCTGTTGTCGGCGTTCCGCTGCATCCTGGCTGAGGTGTTTGGCCAGAAGGGCGGCATCGTCGAACGCGCCGTAGTAATGGGTGACAAAGCGGTAGAAGCACTGTGCTTTGACGTACTCAAAGACAGAGAAGAACACGCCGTTGCCAAAGCTATCCTTGACCAGCGACAGGCCCCAGCCGGCGAAGATGCCGCGCAGGCCAATCTCCTGCAGCTTGGACGCGCTGAACGCCCACATGCTTTGCGGAGGGGCGGGTGCGCCACCGCCGGCACCGGCCGGCACGGCGCGGTGGTCGTACCGTGCCTGAATGGCATCGAGAGGCGCCGCCAAGAGGCTCTGCAGGCTGCCGGCGCAGAAGCCGGCCACAAAGGTCTCGGTCGGGGCCGGTGGTGGGTAGACGCGGCGGCGGGCCTGGCCGCTCTCGGGGTGCAGGTGGCCTAGGATGTGCAGGTAGCTTGTGTAGAGGACGGCGGCAACGCCGACGTTGGCGACCAGCGGCGGCAGGATCTGGTCAGGAATGACGGACCAGCCATTTCGCTTGATGGCCAGTGTCAGGACGCCGGGCGTGGTGCCGTGCAGCCAGCGGCGCAGGGAGAAGGCGGTTGGCTGTGCCGACGACGATCCGAGTGTGCCGTCTGCCCCGCGGGCGTAGGCGAGGTAGTCGACGCGCGTGCGGAAGAACGCCTTGACAGGCGCGCGGAAGTAGAACTGCAGTGCCTGGGCCGACAGCGCGCGCACGCTGGCGGCCGAGGCGGCGGTGGCGGCATTGGTTCGGCCGTCCTTGTCGGGAATGACGGGCATCTGGTCGGCTGGCACGGCTGGGAGGATGCCGGGATAGACGGGCCCGCCATAGATGGCGTCGTTGTTGTCCGCTGGCGGCGGGCCGGCGGTCGCCCCGGAGCTAGGACCCGAAACGGTGGGCGCCTTCATGGTTGAGCACCGACGGGTTACGGCGGCGGAGCTCGGCCGCGGTCGGCGTTGGCACGAGGCTTCGCGAAAATACGGCCTCGCGTGGTGGGGCAGTGTGCGGGGCTGCGCCAGCCAACTGAAACACGGCTAGGCCCAGGACGTGAAACAGTAGCTGGGCTATTGAGGACCGTGATGCCTCTTATTGCTCGCTCTCCCTCTCTCGGTGATCTCTTACATCGAATATCATACTCTTAAAGCTGCTCGTACAGGATATTGTGCTTATCGCCAGTCCCCAAAGCGATAGATGTAGTCATTTGGCTGTGCCGTCGACAGCGAAATCCTTTTCCAAAAAGAACATTGTGGCTGCCTGCGGAGAACGGTGTTCCGTTGCTCTGGTTGGTGGTTTCTACGAGGCTGTGCTGTCCAAACCCGGAGGCAGACCGTGTGAGGAACAAAGCCAACAGCCGTCCGGGCCAACCAACAGCGGCGAGCCACCAACGCTACACACCAGTGCACGCCAGTCGTACGCCGCCCGCATGCCAGGCAACTTGACGTTTGACCGTTGGGCGTTCTTTAAATAGCACGCTGCACATTGCTCAAATAAAGAACCGTTCTTCGTCTGATTTTCCCCAAACCCGAAACAGACCTGAATGCAGAAACAATCAACACTGGCCTATTAGAGCCCCGTCGTTTTGAAACACTGGCCAACGGCAAGGAGGAAAACGTGGTGGTATTCTGCCCTGGTCGCAAGTCGGCTACCCCCTATCCTAGCCTAATCGATGCAGTCGATCCCCAGACGAGACGGTTGACCCAGGCAAGGCGTTTAATTTGAGCTGTTTTATGCGTCCGTTGTCTCTCGCGGAGCATGGCGCAGCATCTCCCTCCCACCCCTCCTCTCTTCGCCGCCTCTCGTCCTGAGACTGTTTCTGCAGCCATCCTGCCATAGCGAAACCACAGATTGTGCGACATTCGAGCACAAAGTCAGGCCAGCCAGATCACAAACCGTTCTGTCGTGGCCGGCCTCACCCCGCGTTATAAACGGCCCAGGGCCAGAGACAGACAGCAGACACTCTGGCCAGCCAGAGCACCGAGCGCGAAAGCAAAGGGCCGTGCGGGACGACCTGCGCATGCGCACAACCCGTCGCATAAGATATCACTGCGCCGCACTGAACGTCCTCACCTCCCTCTGACCAAACTGCTTCTTCTGCGCCTCGCGTCGTCCTGGAAATACCGCTTTAAGACGCCCAGCCTGCTGTCGATCACGCAAACTGCGAAACGCGACATTGCGAGTTTCCTGCACGAAACCCACCATGGCGAGCTATCGCAGTCCTGTCGCCCGCGACTTTGCGGCGCCACCGCGGCGCCGTCCGCTGGAATCGAATCGGCAGTCCGACTACTACTCCCAGCAACAGCAGCAGCAGCAGCAGCAGCAACAGCAACAGAAGCTGCACCTGTAAGTGGCATCGCGGCTCGCACCTGCTCTTTCTGCGCATTCATCGTCTCCTTCCTTCTTTTCGCTTGCATTTCCTACCGTTTGCGCCTTCCCTGCGCGCGCTCTGTCGCACCCCGCAGCACAGTCGAATGACGGGCGCATTCTCCACCAGCACCCCCCTATCTCAATCAAGCAGTTGATCCATCTGTTTCGCTCGCGCCTGCCTCCTAATACCGATCCGGGGTCCTCCCTGATTCGAGCTCCATTCCCCGTTGTTTTGTTCGCCTGCCTCACCCAGCCAGCTCTCTCGCCCATCACCCCCTTTTTGGACCTTTGGCCCTCTTCCGTCTTCTCCGAACCCCCCCAGTTACGCATAACATCTTTCACCCGCACTTCGTCCCTTTCCGCAGGCACGACAGCGCGGCTAGCATTCGTTTATTCTCTACCTTTATTCTATTTGCCGCGCTCGCACCCTGTTCTTTTTGTTACCCCGTATAATTTCCCCTTTCGCACCCTGCCTCAGAGCTCCAGAGCTCCCCATTGGCCTCCCTTCCGGCTCATTGTACCTTTTTACGTACAGCATCTGATCGTCGACTGACTCGATTCACCTCCCCGCAGAAATACTGCCTTTCAACAACAGCAGCAACATCAATCGCTGCCACAGCGGAACCCCAACCGGGTCTCGGTCCGGCCACCGTCGTCTCTCTACTCGCAGCCAAGCCCCGTCGACACTTCGTTCCCGGCAGTGCAACAGCAGCATCAAGCCGAACACTACCAACACTACCAACAACACCAACAACACCAACAACACCAAAAACACCAGCAGTTTTACCAGCAGACGTACCAAAACTATCCTGGTCAGGCAAGATACGTCAGGAACGACGACGGCGTTTCTCCTCCAAGTTCTCCGGAGCTCCCTCCAGAATCCCGCTATCAGTGCGTTGCAAACAAGCAAGCCAGTGCCACAGTTGCCAGAGGCAGCGTTTGGAGCTAACCATTGCCATAGATCCCATGACCAACGCGAACACTCTCCTGATATAAGTCCTATCGACGACACACCCCCCGACTTCACCACCATGCCTGGGGCTACGACTCTGTCTGTGTCGCAGACTACGCCCACCCAGGGCAGCCGCCCAACATCCTCCTCCCGGTCCAACATCCCGATGATGCGACGCGACCGGCGCCAGGACCAGAACTCCCCCACCGCCGCCACTCGGACACTGCGGGAGACCAAGTCACGAGAGCAGCTGCAATCCATCCAGGGCCGATCCAACTCCAATGCATCGTCCCTGCGTGGGTACAAGGGCGGCGAAGTGCGCTGGGACCCGCGCACCGGTGAGCTGACCAGCTCCGAGAAGGGCCGTCCAGGTCAGGTGAAGCCTGCTGAATATGCTCGCGGCTTGGCTAAGCCTGGTAAAGGCAGTCCTACGGAGTCGACTGCGTCCACGGCACCCGCCACAGCCACGTCTGGAATGGCAAGCTTTGCGAGCCGGTTGCGTCGGACGATGCAGTCCTCGGCGCCAGCTGCAGACACGACGGGAGATGCTGGCCAGCCTGTCGATACAGCAAAGGGCCCAGGCCCAAACCTGGGGCCTTCCTCTCCCATACGGCAGTCACTCTCGCCCACACAACCCGCTCAGCCGACACGATTGGGTCAACAGCCAAAGTCGCCTCGCTCCCCCGCCGAAGCAGTCTCGACCACACCCACGTCACTTTCTCTTAGAGACGATCCTGCAGCAAGCGCATTCACATCCGATCGGCCTGCATGGCATGGCGCAAGTGGAAGAACCACTTTGGTCGCCCCTGTCCGTGATATGCCGAACGTTCCTCCTCTCAATATTCCCAGGAAAAGCAGCAAGAGAGTCCCGTCCATGCCCAAACTCACGGACCGCACGGACCGCACAGGCACGTCGGCCTCCCCTGCCAGTTCCCCTCCACCAAAAGATGAAACACGCAATCGGCCGTCCGTTGGTCGTGTTGAACCCCCTGCCCAGAATCCTGCGCCATCTGAAGACACTGTATCCAAACTGTCGCCGCTGTCACCGTCGCAAGGCCAGCAGCCTCAGATCAAACGAAAGCCAACCCCATCGCACCAAAACCTTGCCAGCTTTGATGCGAGCGACCCTTTCAATTACAACAACAAAATTACACCGTCCTCTGCAAATTCACCGTTTTTACCCCGGCCACCACCTGCCTCTGACCCGGAGTGGAACTCTGCGTCGCGCGAATCGCCGCACGACTTCAACAGCAGCGACGCGCCGGAAATGCCTACCATGCCGAGGACGATGTGGTCAACTCCAAGCCCTCCACAATCGGCCTTGATGCAGTACGATGGGCCGACGGGCGAAAAGGTTGAGCAGCCGCCGCAGACACCGGTTTCCACGTCTTCGCCAAAGGCGCTGCTCCGCAAGGCAGTTGATGGTGGCGGTGTTATGGACCGCCGCCGGCCACCACGTATGGGCTGTCCGAACCCGGATGCCATTAAGAATGGCAACGAGCCCATCGTGATCAGCCTTAAGACGCCATGGACGCGTGGTCATAGCGGATCCGCCGACAGCAGCCAAGACGAGAGCGCCAGGAAGCAAGGAAGTGTCGACAGTACAAAAACGCGTACCGAGCGGGCAGTGTCTATGGCTGGCTCAGTCCACAAGGTCCTGCCACCAGCACCACCCGAGACGGCTGCTAAGGACCGTGTTGCCATGCTGAATGCCCAGCTGGCCAATCTGGCGCAACGTCGGGTCAATATCGACCGAAGCATCAAGCAGATGACGGAGCTGATGCCCACAGACAACCTTCTGGCGGCGCCTGATGTTCTGTTGAAGCGGGAACGAGAGAAACAAAAGGTCGAAGGCCTTCGTCTTGAGCTGGCTGAGATCCAACGCGAGGAGTATGAGATAGGATTGAAGCTCCATCGCGCGTACAAGCGGTTCAACCAAAACGCCGAATACGAGCCAACAACACTCTGGGTGCGGCGCGTGACGGGATAAGCACGCCAGAAAGTGCCAGTCGTGTCGTCTGCGTTTCGATTCTTTGTGTCTACAGCCTGCAGCCTGCGCGTTGTTTTCATCGCCGTTCTTTCTTTGCTTTTTTATTTGGGATTTTGACGTTTTCCTTTGTTTAGCGATCTTCTTTTACTCGTTTGCTGTTCTCTCATGAATTGGAGGGACGGCCTTGCGAGAATTGCTTGTGTTGGTTTTCTCGGTTGTCCTTTATTCTCAGTCCTTTATTTGTTACCAGTATTTTTTTTGTTTGTTTGGCTCAAGATAGTCTTTGCATCAACCAGCCTTGATATCCAAGTTACCATGAACGTGTTTTTGCTACAAGATAAAACCGACGTGACCTCTTTGAAATGGCAAAACCTCATTGTACATTCGTTGACGAAAGCAGGCTAGACATATGGCACGCCAAAGAGATTGTAAAAAGGACAGGCCCGAAAGATAACTCCCATAAGAAACAAGCAGCATGAAAGAGATCCAAACCGAAGAAAGCCCGTATTCCTACAACATGCACTCCACAGGCTTATTGCCAGTGGATGGCCTCTCGTGGGCCGTTGCTGTTGACACCGTTCCCACCACTGCCGCCGCTGTCGCCGCCGCTTCCGACGCCGGCGTTGTCGGCGCCGCCGTCGCTCATGGTGAGGAACGAGTCAATCTCGCCGATGCCCTCCGTCTCCAGCTGGTCCATGAGCTCCATCTGCTGCTCCTGCGAGAGGCTGCCCTGCCGCTGCGCCGCGCCGCCGTCGAGGCCCAGGCCCAGGCCGAGGCTCATGCCCATGTCGTAGTGCGTGCCGTTCATGCCGGCGCCGGCGCCAGCGCCAGCGCCGTTCATCGAGCCGGGAATCCCGGGAAGGCCTTGCATGCCGCTGTGCAGGCCGTTCATGCCGCCGCCGCCGCCGCCGCCGCCGCCGAGGCCACCGCCGAGGCCACCGCCGCCCATGCTGTTCATTCCGGCGTGTGGGAGCCCCTGCATGTTGTTGGCGTACGCAAACGGATCGCTGCCGTCAGCGCCACCATTGCCGCTGCCGCCGCCGCTGCTGCCACCGCTACCTCCCATGCCCGTGGTATACTGCTGGCCGTTGTTGTCTGACAGCCCGTGCAGATTGTGCATGCCGGTATGGAGGGGATCCATCCCCTCGATGGCGTTGTTGTTATTGTTGTTGTTGTTGTTGCCGCCAACGCCACTATTCAGATAATTTATTGGGTTCAGACTGACCATGGCGTTCAGACCGCCCAGCGGGCCCAACGGGCCAAGCGGATTGGTCATGTCACCAAACCCGCCGAGGCCGTAGCCTGAAAACGAATGCATCTGGTTTGACATGTACGCAGACGAGCTGTTTCCACCAACGCTGCCGCCTCCATTCGAGAAGTTGTTAAACACAAACGGCGCCGGAGGCGGTGCAAACCAGCCCGAGGTTGTCGTTTGCGGGTGCTGCTGGCGTTGCTCGTACTGTTGGTGCTGCTGTCCGTCTTGCTGCTGTTGCTGCTGCTGCTGGGGCGGCGGTAGGGGCCGTTCCGGAGGTGGAGGAAGCGGCTGCTGCGGAATCGGACGTGTATTTAGCGGCTGTGCGTGTTGCATCCGTTTTTGCGGGCGGTTTTTGTTGACGAGAGGAGGTCTGATCATGGACGGTGGTACTTGCTGGTGTTGCAGGCGAAGCGTTTGGGGCGTCTGGGGTGGCTCAAATTTGATCCGAGACGCCACGGACGCTGCTGATGGACCGGAATTCTGATGCTTCTGTTCATCAGAAGTTCCGTTAAGCTGTTCAGCGCCGGGCTGCATTGGACTCACGTGCCGTACCGTCGGTGTCGGCGTCGTGGAGTTGGGGCTGGTAATCGTTGTTGGCGTCATTTCCGTGCCGCTGAGCGTACTGGACGAGCCCGTAGGGGTAGTGTATGCGTCCGGTGATGTTGCCAGAGAAGGCGACATGGACAGTAGGCTGCTCGTGTAGGTCGCTAACGTCTGCGGCACGGACACAGAGACGCCTTCGTCCTTGATGGGTTGCTCGCCCATGGAGCTGGCGGGCGCAACGGGTGCATCGGGCGGAAAGTACGAGAACCTGCGTCCCTGCTGCTCGTTGGAAGGGGGGTTTAAAAAGATGGAGCCTGACCGGAACTGAGGCTGATTCCGCACCTGTGCCTGATTGTCGAAATCGTAGTTGTTCTGTGGAAAGGATGACTCGGTTGCGTTGAACCCGTAGTTGAATTGGGGGTTGAATTGCGGCGTATTGAACATGGGCGGCGCCTGCGGGCCCTGAGATGTTGGCGCATGGAGCAACGCCGTGCCCGACGTAGGGGGGGATGAATTGGGATCGATCTGGGACGACGATGCGTGCTGCTCCGTTGCACTTCCAGACACGCCGTACTGGGTCGGGTTGAAGAGCGGGACGGGCGGGAGAGACAAGGGTTGCTGCTGGGTATCTTCTTCTTTGGCATCGTAGCTCTGCAGACAAGCCTTGGAAAAGATGGCGTAGAGCTGGGACGCGTTGGAGGCACCAGGCCACCTTTCCGAGGACTGGTCAATGATGTCGAGGCCGGTGTTGACGAGCTCTTCAATCTCCTCGCGAGGATGTTCCTTTCGGACCTCTGGGTAGGACACAGACCAAAGTATGGTGTTGAGCGCCATGTAGACCGTCAACAAGAACACCCAGGTGATATCAATGGCCCCGTTCTTGACCTGCTGGCTGCAGAGGTTTGTCAAGAACGCTGCCGACTTATAGCAGCGCAGGGTTGCACGCGCAGAGGGCGTGGGCACCTGCGGCGATGGCCGGTAGAGGGTTATGATCATGGCGTGGTAGCAGCCGGTAAACCTATGAGGCGCATGTTAGCAGCCGGGTGCGAGCTGAGAAGGGGCAATAGCAGAGAGGGTACGTACCAGGGCTTGCACCAAGCGGGCTGTTCGGGTGCTGAGTCGATCCAGTCCTGGATGGACTTTTCCATCTGGGCGAACCAAGGGTGGTCTTCGCTACGGGGCTCGAGCCGTTTCTTTTCGTAGAGAATCCGACGGATCTCGGCCTGGCGCAGGCGCATCTTGCAGTAGTGGATGGCCACCAGCTTCTTGTCGGACGGCGGGCCTGCCTGGATCCCGTCCTCGGTGATGCAGGAGTCGTCCACGTCGGAAAAAAAGCCAACATCCAAAAGATCGTCGCCCTTGGAGAGCCCGTTTGGACGGCCCATGGTGTAGGCGAGGCCAAGCTCCATGCCGGTGATGGTCCAGACGAGGCGGCGGCGCATATCGAGGTCCAGAGCATTGATCTGGAAGCCGCCCGTGATGGTTTTTTCGTCCACGAGGGACAGTTGCTGGCAGAGGCGTGTGGCGAGACCGACAATGTGGTAGACATTTGTGCGCGTCGGCGTCAGCAGAGAGTACTGCTCAATGAGAGCCAGACACTGGAGTGTCCGCATGTCCTTTGTCCGGATAACGTCCTCGAAGCGCTCCATGGCAGAAAGGTGGTAACTGTCGGCAAGGCCTGCGTATTGCGGGTCCAGTTTCTGGAGGCTGATGGCCATGACCATGCGCACAATGAAGTTCTTGTGCGGATCGGTGTCGCCGCTGCAAACCTCGTCCACCTGGGTGGCGAGGACGCGCTCGTGCAAAACCGGCGTGAAGACCTGGGCACGCGTGTTGAAGACCTCAACCAGTCGGTCGACAATGTTTCGGGAGGGGAGGGCCTGGGCGGGGTGGGCGCTGATCATGGGGTAGCTCTTCTTGTGCAGGTTTGAGCTGCTGAAGCTGGTGTTGCGGCGGCCGGCATTCAGACTCTGCATGCGGTTCAGGCGCTCGATGCGGCGGGCGTGCAGCTCCGGAATCAGCTCGGAAATGCTCTGCGACGCAGTGTACCGCTTGGCCTCCTCCATGAGCAGGCGCGTCATGGCGATGCCACTGCTGGGTCCCAGGTAGCGCGGGGTCTCGTCGCTGTCGCCAAGCCGGACGAGCCCGCCAGGGCGGATCATGGCCTCGGTATCATCGGGAAGATCCTCCTCGGTGAACTGGGCGAGGTCGGCTTCGAGCTGGCGCACCTTTTGCTGCAGCTTGACGACGTAGAAGCGACTGATCTTTCGGCCCTTGGTGCTGTCGTAGTACTCGCAGATCGAGTCGGAGCGCTCGCAGGGCAAGCAGCGCGGCAACGCAGGGTCGCACCGGGTTTTACGCTGGCATCAGTTAGCAGAGGAAGACGTTGGAGAGAGGATGAGACGTCGTCAAAGGGCATACCTGTCGGCACCGGCAGCAGGCCGTCAGCGTGTGCGCAACGCGGCTGGGCGCCTCGGAATCACTCTCCCGTCGTCGCATGAGCGCCTGGTGCACTGGAGGCGGCGGCTGCGGCTGGTAAAACTGCTGTTGCGGCAGAACCATGCCGGGAAGGGGGAGGCCGGACAGGAAGCCCTGGCGGAAGTACCCGGCCGAGTCCATCGTCGCGCCGTGTGCTAGTATGCTGTCGATCGGTCGCGGATGGTCGGCGCGTGGGGAGGCCGCTCGTCAGACGGCGTCTCGGCGCCTTCTCGGGCTCCTTCTCGGGCAGCTCGTCCGCCAGGCGCACCTTGTCCTCTCACAGCCACGGTGGCCGTAGCCGTGGACAGGGAGCACAGTGCTTGTGCGTAGCACGGGCAAAAGTACGGGCCCGTTGAATCCGGGGCGACAGTGGCGGACTTTCGGACCGGACCGGCGAAAGGGATGCCTGGCGCAGGCAGCGATGGAAGCAGCGCTGATTCTGGTGCTGGCTGCAGAGGCCAAAGAAGGCGAGGAAGGGAAGTGAGAACCTTGACGATTGGAGAGGGGTTCTGTGGCCAGGAGGGCGTCCAAACCGGCAAGGGAGTGCTGGTCTGCTGTTGTTGTTCAGGGTACGCGTGGTCGGAAAGCAGCCGGCGGGGAAAAGAGCGACAGGGGGCGGTCGAGACGGTGAAGAGGCGGCGAAGAGACGGCGAAGAGACGGCAGACAGGCGGCAAAGACGCGGCAGAGGGGCCGTGAGAAGCACGACAAAGAGATGGACGGCGTGGGTAGGGTTGCGTGTTCTCTCCACTATTCCCTTCTGATTACAGGCGGTAGGGCGCCGCAACGGTGGGGGGTCTTCGGGGGGGAAGAGGGGGTTTTGATGGGCTCTTGGCGCGATGGCTAGCGGCGCAAGTTGCCAGAACCCGGTCGGCCCTACCTTACGACTTTCGTATAGCGGCTAGGGAAGTCGCGGAGGGGGCTCAATAAGCGACGTGGCGTGGGCGGCAGGCGCGGCCGGCAGCCTTGCCGTGCACCTGAACCTGGTCGCGATAGCAAAAGGCCCCTTCCAGGAAGGTGGGGGTTGGCAACAGCAGGGAATAACACACCCGTGGGCTTCTGAGTGGTGACGAGTAGGATCAGTGCACAACAACAGAAGGAGTGCACGGTTCGGTGCCTGCTCCACACAGCCGGGCCCATGCCGCCCAATCAAGCAGCCGCGATACTGGGCTTCACCCATTTGGGGATAAGGCCCAGGGCGGCAAGTGGTGCAGCCCCGCTTTGTGGGCTTTGTGCCAGAATGGCGACGGAGCGAGCATAAGCACCACCAAGCACGACCTAGGCACGACCACGGCCGCCAGCACGACGGCGACGACGAGAATACGACAGCAGGCCAGGTGAAGATACGCACGCGGCGTGCCCTGCGGTCCACCGAAGAAAACAAGAGAACACGCCTTTGAGCGAGAGCACCGGCTACCCCTCCGCGCGACGGTCTTCCAGGTTCTGCTCGGCAGGAAAACAAAGACAGCGGCGACGAACAACGGCATCAGGTTGCCCCGCGGTGGTTCGGCGATACACAGGACCATACTGGGATGAGAGCGGCCCCATAGACAGTTGCATTTACTACGTCGCACGGCTTCCACACCGGGTAGCCGCTTCTGACAGCCGCTCGTTTCCGCGGCCGAAACGACGACCACACCCAGACAACGACACTACTTCACGACGCTGCTGCTGGCAAAACACCTCCGAGCTCGGTTGCCGGTTTGCCTTGGTGTCGATTGCGCGGCTAAGCGCGCCAGCCGTCCAGCGGCTTCATCTTTACCCCCCGCCTAACAATCGACGGTCTCGCTCGTAGCAGTCCTGTTCGTGATGCCACGCTCCAGCTTCTCCGACAACCCCCTCTTGCGGGTATCCCGGCCAGTTTCTGCCTGTTCCAGATGTTTGTGTCTTTCCTTCGTCTAACATTGCTTCTTCTGCCACCATTTCTGACCCATATTTTATGCCAGGCCGTGCTGCCAAAGTCAAGGTCCGTCTTGTGCTCCAGGATGCCATAGCTTCGGGCCCCTCGCTTTCTGCAGCTGTCTAACAAAACCTACAGTGTGATGGTAAACTACCAGCTTGTACGGCGTGCGAGAAAGCCAACCGCGAGAGCGAGTGCTCTGCCGCAAACGACCAGTTTGCCCGCGGCAAGGAGCGAAGGTATGTTCTGCAAGCCGTCTCATCCAGACCTTTCACCGTTTCTGACCCGCGGTCTTCAGCTACGTTGCTGCACTAGAGCTACGTATTGAAAAGCTTGAGCGCCGGCTCGCATATGCCCGGTCCCGGAAAGCCTCCGTTTCTGCACGGCCATTCCGCGAGGATGACGCTTCAAGCACATCGTCGGGGCCGGGCGCCGACCGAAAGGACTCTCTCGCTGCTATCCGTGCGGCTATACACCGCAAGGCGGCACGCAAGCGCGAGAATTCTGACGTGAACTCTCTGGTCTCCGATTTTGGTTATCTGTACGTGCCTTCGCCACGCTCTACAGAGGGCGAAATCACAGTCCTCCTTGTGCTCACACCCTGCTTCCCAGGTCCGTTGATGCGACGACGCGCGACTTCGACAAGTCTGTCAACAACATGACCTTTGCTCGTCTTGTGCTCGCTGCGGCCGGAAACACACCCCTTCCCGAGTCGGCAAAGGCCCTATCCAAACTGCCGACACGCCAAGCCTCCTACGCAATCATTCAGTACTACCTGAAGAACATCCACATTCTCTTCCCCTTCCTGTCCGAAACGACCTTGCTCGCCCTTCTCGAAGAGCTGTACCATCACCAGGCCCTCAGCCCGAACCATGGCCACCCAGCGCGACCGAACCTGAGCAGCTCGGACTACTGGACGCTGTATATGGTGTTGGCCATCGGGTCGTCCGCACAGAGCCGCAGTCGGCACGATACCTTTTACAACAACGGCGTCGAGTTCGCTGCTCAAGCAATGCCATTTGCTGACCGCGCTCTTGCCCCGGGGCATGCTGCGCAGATACAGTCCCTCCTTCTGCTCACCCTCTACTCCATGCTCGACCCAACCCATTTTGACAGCTGGCACCTCATCGGCTTCACTTGCCGCACTATCATCGACCTGGGATTCCACCAAGACCCGCCGCAGCCACAGAGCATGGATGCCAGTGCCCTGGATGCACGTCGCCGGACGTTTTACTGTGCCTACGCTCTTGATCGGTAAGTCCATCACTTACACTGCTTTGTCCCAAACACCAGTATTCCCCCGTCTAACATTGTCGCAGCGCAATCAGCATGGTTCATGCACGGGCCTTCTCCTTTACCGACGACACTGTGAATGTGGAACTTCCTTCGATGGTCGGCGTCATCCGCAGTCGGCCAGAGACCTCCTCCGAGTCAGATGGAGCGCTGGAGAAACAGCAACCCAGCTCGCCGACGACAGAGCAGGCACCGGCTTCCCCTTCGTCCGTGTCTCCTCCGACTGCCTGCCCCGCCCTGCTTCTATTCCGACTACGCCGTGCGCAGTCCGACTGGTACCAGACGCTCTTCCAGTCCAATCCGTCCGAGCAGCTCGCCGACCCGGCTGCGTTTGTCTGGCGCATGTGTGCAGACATGCGCAGGTGGTCGGATTCGCTGCCTGCCAACCTACCCGAACTGGTGCGCGAGATGTTCGACCTTGAGCTGCAGTACAGCTATGTGTATTGCATTGCGCCAAGCGTCCGCGTGCCGCTCCCGACGGCCTACGGGCGCGTACTGATTTTCGAACACGTCATCGCGTACGTCGACCGCATCGTGGCCCTTATCCAGAGCCCGCTGAACCTTTTATGGGCCACGTACCACGATGCCCTGCGCGTGTTTTTCATGGGCAGCCAATTTGCAGCCGCCTTGCGCGACCCGACCGCAGCCGATACCATCCTGGCCGGTGGTGGCGCTGTGCCCGTGCCGCTGGCGTTGCCGGGGGAGCCAGCACCGCCGCCCATGCCCGTCCGAAAACCGCCGCTGTCGGTGGCCCTAGCGAGCGGCAACGCCAACGCATCCGGTACGAACACCAATGCAAGCCCGGGCACACCACCGAGCATTTCGGCAGAGCCGGTCACGGGCACGAATGTGGACAGGGCAATTGCGTGCCTGCAGCGCGTGCGCTGGGTCCTAAGCTCGTACGGCGCGCGATGGGAGGATGCGGAGCGTCTGGCCGACGGGTTTACGGCGATCAGCAGCAACGTGCTGGATGATCTTCTCGCGCGGCAGGCCACCCAGAGCTCCCCGCAAGCAGCTTCCGGGGGCACCGGCGGTAGCAGTGGTGGCACCGGCGGAACAAGCAGCCCGGCGACAGCTTCCTCGGCGATGCAGCAACAGCGACAGCACGCGTACCACCAGAACCTGCAACAGCACATGCAGCAGCAGCAACAACAACAACACCAGCAGCAGCATCACAGCCAAACGCAGCATCTGCAGCACCACGGTCTGCAGCAGCACCCGCAACAGCAGCACCAGCAGCAGCACCACCACCACCACCAGAACCACCAGCAGTACAACCCGTACTGGCACGCACCACACACGCAGGCGTACCAGCCGCTGCTGCTGCAGCAACATGCGCCACCGCAGCTGCAGTTCCAGCCCCAGCAGCTCCGGCAGCCGCCACCCGGGTCGGTGCCGCTGCGGTACATCAACATGCCGCCGCCGCCGCCGGGGCAGCGATGAGGGCGGGCTCGTGTTGCGGAACGGCAATTTTTGAGAATCTAGATTCTTTTCTTGTTTTTTACTTTTTTACTTTTTTTACTTTTTTCTTCTTTTTTCTTACCCATTTTCTCTGGTATCGTCTCTCGGGATAGTGTTGGGCACTTTTTCGACGTTAGATTTGCCAGGACTCAGGATGGAATGAACCATTTTTGGTTTTCCTCTTTATCTTTCATTCTCTACATAAATACATGTGATACATCATCTCGTGTCATGAACCGTAAAACAACTGCGACGTCTCTATGTCCTCCCCGCACCTGCTCAGGGATTGTGTGACACATCGTCAGCAGCAGCAGCAGCAGGGCTTGCATTGTTTGTTGCCACCGCCGCTACACTGCCACCCACCAGCGGCAATGTCGTTGTGATCGGCTCTTCGTCGGCCGGCTTGTGCTTGCGCGGGCCGCCCTCCCGCAGCCAGCGCACAATCGCAGAGGCACGCTCCGTCATCTTGGACGGCGGTGGCGGCGCGCGAGGCGCCTGCGGCGGCCGCAGCTTCTTGGCTGCTGTTGCTGTCGTTGGCTTGGCTGTCGGCTTGGCTGTTGGCTTGGCTGTCGGTAAAGTCTTGCCCGCGGCCTGTGCAGCCTGTGCAGCTTGTGCGGCCAGCACCGCCTCGGCGGCGTCGGCAGCCTCGACGGCCTGCAGAGCGCGGGCGGCAGCCGCGGTGCCGGCAGCGTTCGATGCTCCCAGGCTCAGGAACTCGACGGCCGTGCGGATAGTGTCGCCGGCGCCCGGCGGGTAGGCGGTGCCGGCTTTCTGGCCGAGGGCGTCGTACTCCTTCTTCTTCTGGGGGCTGAGCACGAACTGGCGACAGTAGTCATCCCAGGTGACGGGCAGGCCAACCCAGTGCGGCCCGTCGGCGGCGCGCAGCACGTCGGACCAGTCCATGCGGGCCGGGCTGGGGACACGCTGGAAGACGGGGTAGCCATCGGCAAAGCGTGTCAGGCGGGCGACGGTGTTGGCGTGCTGGACCATGGTCTCGGCTGGGGTGTCGAGCAGGCAGTGGGCGAGCAGCAGGGCGTGCAGCGCGTCCTCGAGCAGCGGGTGGTAGGTGACGACCTCGAGCGTGATGTAGGCGGGGACCTTGGCCGGCAACGGCGACATCATCAGGGCGATCAGTGACATGGTGGTTGGCCCATTTGCGTCACCGGGGCCCGTGGCCGTGTCCGTGTTTGTGTTCGGGTCCGCGTTCGGGTCCGGAGGCTGGTGTTGTGTTGGATAGGGTGGTAGCGAGGCGGCAATGTCCGTGTTCGTGAAGAGGTCGCGGACGGGATGCGCTTCGATCTGCAGCTCCGGCAGTGGCTCTGGCTTGCCGCCGCCGGCCGCATTAGACCGCGATGCCACGTGTGTCTGCAGCAGGGCGTGGTAGGCGTTGAGTCGGCGCACGCCGTTGCTGCGTGCCCAGTCCTGGCTGCGGACGCCGTTGCGGCTGGTCGACGACTCGACCAGGCGGCGCGTGAAGTTCTCGGCAAACTCGATCGGTAGGTTTGGCGAGTAGTCCAGGTAGCCAAGAAATGCCAGGTAGTCGCGCACGGCGCGCTTGGCAAACACGCGCATCTTCTTCTGTGCCTTGGACCTCCGGCGCTCGTCCTTTTGCGCCTCGGCCTCATTGTCCATGGTGCTACCTGGGGGAGTGCCGAGAATCTCGTGGACGAGCTCGCATGCCATGGTCAGGTACGCCGTGGCGCGCCGGAAGAGCAGCTGTGGCTCCATGCTCGACAGCATCTGATGCGCCTTTGGCCCGCCCGAGGAGGTCCCGTTTCCGTTTGTTCCGTCGCTCTCCGCGTGGCTTCCGTTGCTCCCGTTGCCCCCGTTGCTCCCGCCGCCTTTGTCCTTGGTGGCCTTTTTCCGGCCGAGAAGCAGGCCGGCCGCGGCCATGCTGGCAGCCTCGGCCTCGCGCGTCTTCTCGAGGGCGATGTGCTGGGCGCACTCGCGGTGCTGGGCAGAAGCGGCGACAAAGCGCACGAGGCGCAGGGCCTCGTTGAGGTCGGCAATGGCGCTGTCGTTGTCGCCACGCAGCAGATGGGCGGTGGCGCGGGTGCGCAGCACGGGCACGGCGGACGGGTGGTCGTCCAGGACGCGGTCGAGCTGGTCGGGGCGGGCGGACGCGAGCGTCTGGTGGCTGCCGAGCTTCTCGTGGAAGAAGTGGACATAGAGCGCGTGGCGGTCGTGGGGGCTGCGCTGCAGCACGCGGGCGGCCAGGTCCTCGAGTGTGGCGACGCTCTGCATGGCGGCGACGCTGGCGGCAATCTCATCGATCTCAAAGGCCTGGGCCAGCTTCTGCACGGCCTCGAGGCGGATACGGTGGCGGCGCTCGGCGGACATGCGCACGCCGCGGCCGGCGCCGGCATCGGGCGCGCCCAGCCGCATCATGCTGTGTGCGTTGGCGTGGCTGGACAGCGCCGCCGGTGCACCGCCGTCCGATGCGGCGCGCAGGGCCAGCTCGGCAGCATCGTCGACCAGGCTGCGAATGCGGACCAGGTCGAAGAAGACGGCATTGTCGACAAAGCGCGGACGGTAGCCCTTGTGGTTAATAGTGGCCAGCGACATGATGTGCTCGGGGGTCATCTGCAGCCAGGCCCCGTCATAGGCTGCCAGGTGCTGCCAGTGTCTGGTGGTGTCAGCGGCCCGGGCACAGCAAGGTGCAAGAACGAAGAAGCAGGTCGCATGGCATGGCATACTTGTTGCGGCGGATCGTCGGGCCCGGCGCAGGGACGATCGGCACAACCGGGGCCGCGGCCGACCCAGGGGCTGCAGCACCGGAGGGGGCCGGCGACGCGCCGGTCGCGAAGCTGCCGGGCTCGGGCGCCTTTCCGTTCTTCTTTTTCGCCATGGCTGGTGTTGGTGGTGCTCAGAGATGTGGACGAGGATTGAGGAAGAGAAAGGATGGGTCCAGAAGAGAAGAATAGGCGATCAGAACCCAAACAATAAAAATAAAAATAAAAATTGCCATCCTCCCAACCGTCGAGGGCGGGTGAGCGGCTGGGGGCACTGTATGTATATGCATGCATGCATGCATGCCTGCGAGGGAGGGAGGGAGGGAGGGAGGGAGGGGGAGAGCGAGACAACGGCGTTTCGAGCCAATGGCTGTGCCCTGTGGTTGCAGGGGGCCCCCGGCTGAAATACAGGGGGCTCGCAAGGCGGTGAGAGGATCGGCATTGCCCGCAGGTGGCAGAAGGAACGCGCCCCTCTTCTCCCCCATCGCGGTTGCCGACTGCTGCTCCAGGCGCCTGCCGGTTCTAGACCACAGGAGGGGGGAGGCGAGTTGTTTGCTCTTTCCGGGCAGTCGTGGTTTGTGACCAAGGAAGGGACATAGCGTGCCGGGAAGTAATAGGCATTGGACCACCCAGCCGCGCCTGGCGCAGCCTTACAACGGCCGCTAGCCAAAATAGGTCACAGACCGTCCTGTCTTACAGCGGCTGCGATGCTGTTGCGTGAATGAAGTCCAAGTAGAATATCTTCCTTTCAATTCACTACATCCTGGCCATTCACCCCCATTATTGACAAGAAAATGCAAGACAACATTGCTCAGGGCAAAATGGACTCTCTAGAGAATGCACCCATACGTGCTACCACAAATACATTCAAATCTCCTGCCTTTTTCTCCTCTTTTCTTCGTCTGGACAACAAGTGGCACCCTGTTCCGTTGGCTCGCCATCATGAGCACCCCCTCCCAGTTGTATTCCTTCCCTATGGAAGCCAACTACGACAACCGCAGCTCGTCCTTCTTCCGTTCCCATCCTGACGCCCGGCTGCCGACGCCCGACGAGGTCCGCATGCTGGCCATCGAAGCTGCCGGCAGCTTCTCGTCCAGGTACACGGAGATCAGGCGTGTGCACCAGTTCCGGCGGCCACCAGTTGTGCGTCTGCGCCAACAAGGGCTTCTCGTCAAGTACGGACACGAGGTGACGATCGCCGAGGCGCACTGCATGCTCTTTGTGCGCGACTATTTCGAGCGAACGTCCACAGCCGGAGCTGCGACCAGTGACGGGATTGACAGCGGCACTCCAACAACACCCATTCCCATCCCCGAGGTCTATGGCTGGCGCACCGACCGCCGCCAGACCTTCATCTACATGCAGTTTATGGATGGCTACTCACTGTGCACGGTCTGGTCGGGGCTCAGCGAGGCCTGCCGCATTGCCTTGGGTGAGCGTCTCCGCGCCATGGCCGCCACGCTGCAGAGCATCCCGCAGTCGCTGGTTTCGTGCACGCCCTTTGTTGGCCACCTCAACGGCGGCCCGCTGCTCGACTGGACCCTTGTGCACAGCGCCCAGCCGCGCGCCGGGCCATTTGCCAGCGTGGCCGCCTTCCACGACTGGCTGGGCTCGTCGCGAACAAAATCCGGCCGCCTGCCCGACGACGCGCCCATCGTGCTGACCCACGGCAATCTGCACCAGGAAAACATTCTGGTGGCGTACGATCCCGGGCACGAGGCGGCCGTTGGTGGGTACCGAATCACGGCCGTGCTGGACTGGGCACAGGCCGGCTGGTACCCTGCATACTGGGAGGGCTGCAAGGCGCACTGGAGCTTTCACGCGAAGCCCAGACACTGGGCCACCAAATATCTGCAGCTGGCACCAGACAGGGGCGACACGGCGCCGGAGGTGTGGGATCCGTGGCTGGAGATGGTGCTGCTCCGGCCGATGTAGGAAGAAGAAAACGGAAGTAGGATATAAGCTATACTGCTGTGGAAACACATCGTGGGCACCATCACCGTCCTGTGACTGCCAAGCTGGCCCGTAGGCTGGCGACAACGGTAAACGACAGAACGGGAGAGATCAGGTAGGAGACCTGGAAGTCAGTATAAGAGAGAAGAGAATTAAGAGAAAAGAGTAGACGTACCGTCAACAGCTTGGCGATGCTCGTCTCCTCGGCCGCGTCCGCATTGCTGACCTGCACCAGTGTGATCAGCTTCATGGCCGACGGCCCCGTCGGCATCAGCATCAGCGCAAACCACAGCATCGGGTCGTCGCCCAGCAGCGTCGTGCGCGCCGCCAGCTGCGACACGACCGCAATCGCCAGCACCGGCCACAGCACAAAGCGCGTCAGCAGGATGTACGCGACCGTCGGCTTCGGCAGCGGCGGCGACCCCGCGGGCCCCGAGCCCCCCCCTGCCGCCGTCGCCGCCGACGACGCCCGCCGCCCGGCCTCCTGCATCGCCGTGTACAGCGACACGCCTGCCACGACCACCGGCAGCGGCACAAACAGCCCGCCAATGTCGTCCAGCGACGCCGTCAGCCACGCCGTGAACACGCCGTCGCTGCTGAAGAACGCCCGGTGCCACCGCGGTGTCAGGCCCACGGCTGCGCCGGCCAGCGCCCCCAGCAGCGGCGCGTTGAAGAAGTCGCCCAGGAAGAGCAGCCACCACCGCACGTGCGGGCCCAGCCGCCGCCACGTCCGCCGCGGCACCACCGACACGCGCCGGTCCAGCAGAGGAGCGGATGCTGCTGTGGCCAGACGAGAAGCACTCGCCGCGTTGCCGTCGGCCTCCTCGTCATCATTGCTGCCGCTCGTTGCCGTCGTTGTCGGCTTGCGCTTCGACGGGAAAAACGCCGACGCTGCAAACGGATCAATAAACCGCACGACCGACCGGTTGCGCGACGACGACGCCGTCGTGGGCGGCGCCAGCAGCGCCGTGCGCTCGCCCGCAGGCCGCGAGGTGGGCGCCCGCGGCGGCGGCGCCGGGGCCAGCGGGTCGCAGTGGCTGCTGGTCTGCGAGGCCACGCGCGACAGCGGGGCGTCGTCCTCTTCGGCGTCGTCGTCGGCGTCGGCCTCCGCAGCAGCATTGGCATCCGTGTCGGTCACCACAAACTCGGCCGCCTCGCCGTCGCTGTACTTGTCCTCGTCGTCCGAGTCGTCGCCGTCGTCGCTGCCGTCGCTGCCGTCCGCCGCCCCCGTCCGCACCTCCGGCTCTGGCGCGTGCTCCGAGTCGATCAGCCGGGGGCCGACCGCAAACGTCAAACAGCTCGACACGGTCGAGAAGACGAGAAAGTACGACTTGGCCCGCTCAATGGCCGCGTGCACCGCCGGCTCGTCGTCGCCCAGCCCCGCCGCGCGCGTCAGCTCGCCCAGAATCCCCGTCTGCGCCAGCGCGCTGATCAGCAACAGCGGATAGCTCGTCGTGTTGTTGAACATGATCGCCACCGTCGTCCAGTCCGGCATGCCCAGCAGCAGGTGGCCCGCAATGCCAAGCACAAACGACACCGCGTGGCACACCAGCGCCCACACCACAATCACGCCGTACCGCCCCGCCGAGCCGCTGTGCAGCTCTGCGCCGATCTTGGTGAACAACAGCGCCGGCAGGAACATGCGCACGCACACCTTGGACACCGCCTTGGTGTTGGCGCTGTTCAGCAGCCCGGACCACGCCGCCACGCCGCCGTAGAAAATCACCAGCAGCACCGACAGACTGGCCTGCACGGCCGCCACAAAAATCTCAAGCAAGCCGGCAGAGCTCATTGTTGCAAAAGGCAGAGGATGCGTTGTCTTGTGTTGGTGTGGTGTCTGTTAAAAGAGGTGGCGGCGGACAACGCCGTCGTTATCTGCGGCCATTATGTACTTGCAGCCGTTAGTGGAAATCGCGCAGCACCAACCCCAGCGCCAACCCAGCACCACCATAGCGCACGCCATCGACGCCGGCTCAAACACGCCAACCATAAAGTGCAACCCTCCAATTCGTAGATCACTGACACTCTAACACGCCGGGGGGAAAATCGCCAATTAAATCATAAGTCATTATATATATAAGCGTAAATCATACTACCGCGATGCACTGCTCAGGCTTTTCCGCACAGCATCCGGCAAATGCGCCGGGATGTCCTCCTCGTCCGACGACGATTCCGATGAATATTGATCGCCACCATCGGGGCCTTTGTGCTTTGTCGTCGAGGTATGTGTGTGCGCCAGATTCCGTGTCGGTGGTCGGCCAGGCCCTCTCCGGGGCGTTTCGCCGCCGTCGTGGCTGTCCTGCGCTGTGGCACTGCTGCTGCCGTTCGCATCGACGCGCATGCGCTTGGAATCGTGGCCAGGCGGCGTCGCCCCGTTTTGGTCTTGCTCCGATGCATTAAACCCGGCCTCTACAGCGGTGCCAGGAGAAGGCGCCGCCGAACGCCCGTTAACACTCTCGTGCTCGCTTATCGCGTCCGGCTCCGGTTTGCGACGGCGCGCAATGAGGCGCACGCCAAACTTCTTCCTCGACAAAGACTGCCGCGTTTTGAACGAGTTCTTGAGGTTCATCATCTTCTTGGTCCGCTCAGCAGACTCAGGCATCGCTTCTGCCTCTCTTAGCCGCTCCATATATATGCGCTCATGCCGCATCATCTCTGCCTCCAACAGTGCCAAATGCTCTTGGCTGAGGTGTGCATATGGGTCCCCCTGCAGCGTGTTAGAGCTCGGCGCTAGGGCCGGTGAGGACATTGCCGCACTGCCTACAGGCAGCTGAGACGACCCCAGTTGCGAAGCTGGTGTTCGGGGAGAGGCCGGCGGCAACGGCCAATGCGTCGGATGTGCCCTCGTAGGGGGCGCCATTGTCGGTGCCGTGGGCGTTGAAGGTCCGGGCGGCGGCGGTAGAGGTGCTGGTGCCTGCGGCTGTGCCACTGGTTGCGGCTGTGCCACAGGTACCGCGGTAGGCACTGGCACAGGGTAGGAAAACGATCCACATTCGTTGACCGAGACGTGCTGATGGACGTGTTAGTGGACTTTCTCGATGCCTGTTCACCATATAGACTTACATATGACTGGCCAGCCTGCGAAACAAAGCCTTGGCCGCACTCTTTACAGGAAAACGGGAACCCCACATCGGCATCTTCTGGTCGCATCATGCAGAGCTTGCCCTTGATGTGCTAAAATTGCCATGTTAGTGATCATCTCCAACGTAAAACCAAGTGGGAAAAGTAAAAAAAATCATCATACGTAGTGGAAAGGAGCATGCAATTTAAAGGTTCGGAGGCACAACATGCACTGCCCCACAGGAGCTCCGGAGGCAGGAATCGGGGGTGCAGGGGCCGGAGGTACTGAAGCCGGAGGTGCCACAGTCGGATGCACTTGGGCCGGAGGTGCCGGGGCTTGCTGTACCTGGGCCGGAGGCACTGGAGCCGGAGGTGCTTGAGTCAAAGGTGCTGGAGCCGGAGGTGCTTGGGCTGGAGCTTGGACTAGAGGTGCTGGGGCCGGAGATGCTGGGGCAGGTGGCGCTTGGGCAGGCAGTGCTGGGGTCGGCGGTGCTGTTGATGGCGTGCCCGTCCGAGAGCCCACTTGAGGCGGCGGCGGTGGCGCATTCTGGGGAATGACACGCTCAGGGCCGCTCGTAACCGGCTCCTCAACAATGTCGTCCGGCTCATATCCAAGACGCTCTGCACGGGCCAAAGCGTTGATAAGCGGCTGGGCCTCGATGCTGCGCAGACGGATGTTCAAGGCCGCATCCAGGAAACGGTCGCTAGCCTTGCTCAGAATGGCGTCCATGTGCTTGTCAATCTCGGCTGTGGTCAGTTGTTCCAATGCTTCCTCCTTCGTCAGCTTGGCAACGCGAATGTTGATATGCTTGCGTGCTTCATTGGCAGCGTCCGGTGTCATTTTTGCGAGGATCGCATCCAACTGGCAATTCGGTCAGCGGCTGATGCTCTTCTTCCTGGGACGGAAAACACGGGAATAGCAGATACGTACCACGAACGCCTGGTGGCGTGGTGAATCGGACAAGCACTTGTTCAAGTTCAAACGCATGGCGTATCGAACGGCGGTTGGTAAGCTCTGCTGGATAGCATGGTTGAGCCGAGCAACATCCTCCCTGTACTTGATGTTCTCCTCCAGGCGTAGGCCCGGCCTTCCGGGGTCCACTCCCTCCCTCTGCCCCACGATGCCGCCGTGTCCTGGCGCGGGAGGGGGAGGTGGACCTGGCAGAGGCATGCCGTGCTGCGGGATGTGTGGGCTGTGTAATGAATCATGTTGCTGCAGTCCCTGCCGTGGATGCTGCAGCGGCGGCGGCGGCGGCGGCGGTGGTGCAGGATATGCTACCATCGACTGATGCGGAGGCTGGCTGCTGGGCAGGCGTTGCTGTGGAGGGGGGGGCGGTGGACGCTGCTGCTGCGGCTGGTACGGCTGATGCTGTGGTGGATATCCAGCCGGCGCAGGCGGCGCAACTGGTGCCGGGGGCATGGATGATGGGAGATGCGAAGGCAACGACGGCCTAGATGCTGGTCGCAACGGGTCTGGAGCGTTAGTCTGTGCATGCCGCTGCTGCTGCTGCTGCTGCTGATGCTGCTGCGGTTGGTCTGGCCGGGGGGCAGAGACAGGGCCCGATGATGCTGATCTTTGCAGGTGCTGTGCCTGGTTTTGCTGATGATTATCACTGGACGCAGGGGCCGACGCCAGCGCAGCCCGTGGTTCTGCCTCTTCCCGCGCAGGTGGTGCAGGTTGTGAGGCCACAATGATCTCCGACCGCGTGGAAGACGTAGGAGTAGTTGCGCTCATGGCCGAGTAAGCGCCTGCGCTCTGGTAGCCAAAAGTTGAATGTGCGGGCATAGAAGCAGCCACGACGCCGTGCATGATGTCGGCACTTTCCGGCAATGTCGTGACCATAGCAGGTAGGAAGAGATTGAGGACGTAAAGCCAAGAGCGTAACGAGGCGCCGTAAGAGATGAGACGACTCTTGAGACCCAATCTCAGTCCGACTTTGCTGTAAAGCAAAAAGGGATCGCAGCTCCCCAAGACTTCACCTAGTCCTGGCAAAAAGGAGTCCCGGTAAGCTGTTGGCACACGCCAGCCGTGTCGCTGATTGGACCAAAAGGCCAGGCGACGCGTTGTAAGTGCCACGAACTTGCGGTGGCACAGCAAGAGCGACCGCGCTGCAAAATGGTGACAAAATTTTTGCAGTGGCCCCTGACCTCGTCGCGGGAAGTATGGTGACCCGGGCACTGGCGCAAACAGCGGTTGCGGGCGCTGAGACGCGTAAAAAAACTAATATAACGACGCGACGCGGCAACGGTGTAGGCTAGTGGATAGGGGTGGGCTGTAGTCGTTGATGGTATCGTGAGAATCCTAAAAAGCTAGAGAAAACGTCGTAATTTAAGTAAAAAAAGGAGAGAGAACTTACGATTCTGCTAGCCGCCCACTAGAACCGGCTAACTGGAAGGAGGCGAGGAAAAACAGGGTAAAAAGGTAACGAAACGCGCAAGAAACTGCACTACTGCACTGAAAAGTTAACAAAAAGCACGCTAAAGAGAAATTTGTTAACTGGCTAGCCAATCAATAGTGCCAAAATTAAAGCGGGTCATTTTGTTAAGTCCTGGAGGAGGGTCGCGATGTTTTGTGATTCGCAGCTTCCGCGATGTGACGAAGTCAAGCACATCGAACTTTAGGAGAGTTGAGGTGTTGTATGATTCGTAGATTCTGCCCAACGCGAACAGCTTCAGCCAGTTGCCAACTCGAGACTTATCGTCTTTCATCACAGTAACAATCAAAACTCTAATAATAAGTCGACGGATTCTTATGTTCACCTCCAAGCCAGTAGAAAACTCGACAGCTATCGTCGTTGAAAAAAAAGAATAAAAGATGAATGAAAAAAAAAAAAAAAATCAAAAAAAAAAACAGAATAAACAGAGCAGTGGTCCAGTAAACGGCTCGAAACTTATCATCTACTGGCAGGGGGATGATATAAATAAATAGAGAGCTTCATCTTGTAGCCAGTCGACGACTCGACACTTATCGTCTCGCAGCAAGGAAGTTATATATCAGCAAAAGCTTCATCTTACAGCCAGTAGAGGACTCGAGACTTATCATCTCATGACAAGAAAAAGTTACATATAAGCCATCTTGCAGCCAGTAGACGGCTCAAGACTTATCGTATCACGACGAGAAAGTTATAAAAGACCTGAAGATTCGTCTCACAGCCAGTAAACAACTCGACATCTATCATCGACGGACAAGGAAGGTCGCAATTCAACGAGGCAATTGATATTACTCGTACACAGCCAGTAGACGACTCGATTGTTATCATTACCCAGACAAAAAAAAAACATCGAACCGAAGAATGCATCGTACTTTGTATACAGCAGGCAGACTGGAGGAGGGCAGGCGCTCACCGGCGGCACATGGCCAGCAGCAGCGCCCGGTAGTCGCCGCTCGTCTCGCTGCTGATGTGCGCCTCCAGCTCGGTGCGGTAGTGGGCCTTGTAGGCGGCGCGCACGTTGGCCATGTTGGTGGCGTCCCAGTGGGCGCGCACGAGGCGGCTGATGAGCAGGTGGTCGCGGGTGCCGAGGCCGACCATGCTGTCGTTGAGCAGGCGGGCCTGGTGGGCGTAGACGTCGACGGCGTGGCGCAGCTGGTGCAGCAGGGCCGACTTCATGTGGCCGCTGAACTCCTTGTCGATGACGGTCTCGAGCGAGCGCGCGTACTTTTGCTGGTACTCGTGGGCGATGGCGCGGATCTGGTTGTCGTTGCGCGTGCTGAGGATGCTGCACACCTTGATCTCGTCGGTGCCGGCGCGGCCCTCGGTCGCGCTGTACAGGTCGACAACGTCGCGCGCCACGTCCTGCGGGACCACGGGCGCCGCGTCCTCGGCCCGCGTCGCCTGCACCACAATCATAAAGTGCCGCTCCGTCTTCATCGACAGGTCGCCGCGCAGCGCGTCCTCGAGCGTGCGCCCGTGCTTGCGCTGGTACGCCGTCTTGATGGCCTGCATGTCGGCGTTGGACCGACCCAGCAGCACGTCGTTGAGCACCTCCTCCTTGGTGCCCACCCCGCACATGGCCTCGTGCAGGTCCGCCACGTCCTGGTTCAGCGGGCCGCGCACCAACGCCACCAGCGCGTCCTCCAGGTGGCCGCGCGTCTCCGACTTGATGTCGCTGATCAGGTCGCGCCGCAGCCGCTCGTGGTACGCCACGCGGATCTTGTCGATCTGCAGCGCGTCCTTGGTCGCCAGCACCTGGATTAGCGCCTTCTCGTCCGTGCCGAAGCCCTTCATCGCCGCCCGCAGCGCCATCGCGTCCGGCGCCCCGTCCCACTTCACCACCGGCAGCGGGCCGTACCCCAGTGTGGCCGGCGTCTTTGGCACGCCATAGCCGCCAGGCGCGGCACCGTACGGCGCGGCCGGCTGGCCGTAGCCTGCTGCGGGCGGTTGCTGGCCGTAGGGTGCCTGTGGCTGATGGCCATATGGCGCTGGTGGCTGTTGCCCATACTGTGCTGGTGGCTGCTGCTGGCCGTATGGTGCTGGCGGCTGCTGGCCATAGGGTGGTTGGCCGTAGGGCGCAGCTGGTGGCTGGCCATACGGCGCTGCTGCGGGGGGTTGGCCGTACGGGGTCGGGGGCTGTCCGTAGGGAGCAGCAGGCTGGCCGTAGCCCTGGGCCGGTGGCTGGCCGTATGCTCCGGCCGGCGGCTGGCCGTAAGCCCCTGCCGGCGGCTGGCCGTACGGAGCTTGCGGGGGCGCGCCGTACGGTGGCTGTCCTGGCGGGGCGCCGTAAGCAGGCTGTTGCGGCGGGTACTGGCCCTGCGGGGGTGGTTGCTGGTAGCCGCCCTGTGCGGGTGGCGCTTCTGTCGACGTGTCAGATGACCCGGGTTGTGTGTGGCACTGCGCTGGCCAAGGGGCAAGGGGAGAACTTACGGCCATAAGGAGGATAGTAAGACATGGTGGTCTCAGGGGTCTTGTGTGAGGAATGCAGAAAAGGGCAAATGCGAATCCGGAGAGACAAGAGCGGTAAAAAGAAAGAAAAAGAAAGCACAGCAAAAGAAGAGATGCTTTTCCCGGCCGTGCAAGGGGAGCGGGGTTGCGGAAATTTTGTACTTTGTATCAGTCCGTAAGACGGACGTGACAATAGCCTAGCGAGTCTTGGCAAGTAGACCGGTTGGATATGGAAGATATAGGGAAGCTGGGATGTTGAAAAGATAGCGAGCAGAGAAACGTATGCACAGCCGTGTGTTTATGTAGACAACGCAGAGTTGCCGCCGGCCAGCCCTATGGGTTAAAAAAAGCAGGATCGTCGGACGGCCTCCCGGTGCCAAAGCGATGCAACGAGGGTGCTGTGTGGCCGTGTGGTCTTGGCAGGAACACGCAGCAAATCAGCGTCGAGCCGCTAACGGTTATAGAACGACGATGCCGTTGCGTGTCTGCCTTGCTGTGGCGGAGCAGGCTACCATACGAGCCCTGCCACGCTTAGTGCAAGAGCGCGAACCCACACAATACATCAAATGCGAAGGCGCTGCACGTGCGGCTGCTAGGGCGCCATGCACCAAATGCAAGGGCACAAGATGTGACGATCCGCGCGTCGTCGTTCGAAAGGCTGCGGCTGCTGCAGAGCTGCAGAGCATTCCAGCCGTCTCAGCGCCCGGCCGGATTGGTCCAGACCAGATTCCACGGGCAGGCAGGAGGCTGGGATGCGGAGACCCACATGTTCCTGAATACAATCTGGCGAATGAAAGTCCTCAATTGTGATCCACACCATATTTCAACCAATCACAGGCACTCCCAGCCCCCTGCAAGCATTGTGGCACCTCTGCCGCGCACAGGCATCTTCAGCGCTGTCCAGCCTCCTGTATTTCGGCCCTCAAGCGATAAATAGCAAGCGAGCAGCTCGATTCTACAACTGCTGCTCCCAAGCAACTTGCACTCATCCAAGGTTTGATTGCCCTTGCACATCCATCCCACCCACGCACAGACGCAGTTCCGTCTCTTTTCCCCCACAAGATGCAGTCGCATCGCCTTTGCAACCTCCTGGCCGCAGTTGTGGCCCTCTCCTCCCTCACGTCCACGTCTGCTCTCCCCTTCTCCCCCAAGCGCTCTTTCCAACCCGCACGTGCGGATGCACCTGCCCTGGCACCACGAGCCACCTACTCCGTCATCAACATCAATGGTGGCGACAGTGGTGGCAACGGAGATGGCGACGACGACGGCAGCAGCACCACAGTCGCCGGCACCGGCACTGGCGCCGGCACCGGCACCACAGGCACCAACACTCCCTCGACCGTGACCACGACCGATGACATTTACATTGTCGTGACTACCACGGTGGCCGGCGTGCCCGTCACGGCCACGGCAACGACCACGGCCACGGCAGTCTCAATAACGACAGCTACAAACATTGTCGACATTGAGGGGCCAACAAGCACGACCACGACCACGGCCACCACGACTGCCAGTCCGTCGCTGTCTTCGTCTTTGTCTTCCTCTTCCTCCTCTTCCTCCTCTTCCTCCATCTTCTCCTCTTCCTCCTCTTCCTCCATCTTCTCCTCTTCCTCTTCCTCCATCTTCTCCTCTTCCTCTTCCTCCTCTTCCTCTACCTCTCCCTCCTCCACCTCCTCCGTCTCCTCTGCTTCCACTCTCTCTTCTACCTCGTCCATCACTTCCTCCTCTGCCGCGTCTTCTTCTCCCTCCACAATCTCTTCCATTACCACATCTTCTTCTACCACAACTTCTCCCACCTCCGCCACTACCTCTCCCGTCACGTCCTCCACTACATCCTCCCTCCCCACTCCGACTTTTTCTACTTCCTCCACATCGTTTCCCGCCGCAAACCCCACATCGCCCATCGTCTCTACCACCTCCACTTCCTTTCTCACCTTCACCACGTTTACTTCCACTACACGAACCTACGACAATGGGTTGTGGCATACC
The DNA here is from genome assembly GCA_019925685.1 of Ceratocystiopsis sp. VPRI43766. NCBI lineage: Eukaryota > Fungi > Ascomycota > Sordariomycetes > Ophiostomatales > Ophiostomataceae > Ceratocystiopsis > Ceratocystiopsis sp. VPRI43766. The sequence goes on from JADHKF010000001.1 coordinate 1,370,967, forward strand.
ACTTACCCGTCGTGGAATGGCACTGCCCAACAGCGCTTCCGCTGAGAGCCTTTCTTTTCTTGCCAAGTCTGGTCCCTTCTTCCCTTCCCTTTTTTTGCTTCAACGAATATACCCTCTCAGCGCTTCACTTCCACGACCCTGCATATCATACACATGAAAACTATCCGTTACTTAGAATATATCTATCTATCTACTCTTCTCTATATGTTGTGACTGCTGTGTTATGTCGGCTCATCAAAAGCACAAGTCTGGGCAGCCTAGCAAAAATCACTTGTAATAGTATTCCTCGTCAAGCAGATATCAGAAAACAGAACAACTCCTTCCCAATTCTCCCATTTCAATGCTGCCATCTTCCATCGTTCTTACCCAAAGACCATCTCGTGTTTCATCCCTTCTTACCAGCTAATGTTTGCCCATCACTCCTTCCTTCAAATCCCCATCCAACTCACTTTTCTGCGCCTCTTAATTTCTCTCCTACAACCTCGTTTTCCCGTGATGATTTTATGCATGTAGATGAAGAAAGGTTGAACGACAACAAAAAAAACAAAAAAAGAAGAGAATCGATGATGGTTCGGACTCGAACGGCGAAAAACGTTAGATTTTATGCCTTATAACCCTCGTTAACATTCTAGGTATTATCCTTTAACAGTAGTATAGCAAAGCACCACTGGTACAGTGGTATGAGCCGAACCTCTTAATAAAAACAAGACTTTACATACTGTGCAACTCCGAAATCCAAAAAACGAGGCGATTACTAAAATCCTCCCCTCCCCCAAATAAACAAAGCCAAGTACAAGTACCGTCCCAAGTACCGCAGTGCCGCTACAAGCAGCGGTACAAGCACCACTAAGAAAGCCCGCCCTAAAGACGCTAAAGTACAAAGCGTCTCCCCACTAAAGCCAAGCTCAAGCCCGCTAAAAATTAGGCTTCACAAGTACCCCCACAGAGTAAGATACAAGCAGCGCTATAAGCATGGGCAAGCACGAGAAGGTGCTGCACCCGGCGGCCTACTCGACCTGGAAGAGAGGGTACCGGACCCGTAGAGTTACAGCGCCCGACACCGCTACCAACATGGCCAAGAAGAAGAAGAGGAAAAAAAATATAGCGGCCAACACCCCTAAACTTCCCCGCCCCAGAGTTGTGTAGATGGTACCCAACACCACTATCAACCGGGCCCTAAGAACGAGAAGGAGAGGGATTACAGCGATGAACATAGCGGCTAGCATCACTAAACACAGCGAAAAAACAGCGACAAGTATTATTAGCATAGGGATTAATGGGTTAGAATAGAATTTGAATTTGCTTTCCTTTTTTTTCCTTTTTTTTTTGAAAAACCTGGTGTATATATCTCCCATGCTCGACGGTCGGCAAGTTGGACGAGCAAACGTACGGGAGCTGAGATATTGCTGAAGCATCAGTGTCACTGACACATACCTTCTCGTATTCACTATGTTTTGTGACAAGAAGATGGGAAAAAAGTAGTCAAGAAATCTATTCAAATGCGAGAATCATGGTATCATATAGTACATGCATATTAAACGCCAGCAAATCATTTCGTCTTGTGTACGTAGACCCAGCTCATGGTGCCTGGCCCTGGGGCCGGCTGGGATCGGTGGGTTGGTAACCAGGCGGTGGTGTGGACGACGGCTGTAGGATGGCCGGCGGCGGCGGCTGCAGGATGGCAGCCTCGAAGCTGGGCGGGTTGTCGCCGGTGGCAGCAGCAGTCGCACCAGCACCGGCACCAGCACCCGAACCAGCAGCAGTCGCTGGCGGTGCGCGCCGGAGGTAGCTGGTGGGGTTGTCCGGGTCGTCGAGGTTGGCCTCCTCGGGCGCGAGCTGGACAGGGTCCATCGGCATGGTTGGGCGAACCAGGGGCGGCGGCTCGGCAGCAGCGGCCAGCGCCGGGTTGGCGGCGGCTGGCTGAGCAGGTGCGTTCTTATTTTTGACCGACATATAGATGGCCATGGGGATTAGGATGGGCGAGAAAATGATGACGACGGGGAGAGTGAAGAGAAAGCGGAGAATGGACCAGATGAAGCCCAGGACGGTGCCGCCTTCTTTAAAATGCTTGCGCGTTTGGTCATAGGCAAGCGGGCTAAGAAAGGCAACGAAAAAGCCGAGCATGGACATGAGGAGGATGTCGCCGCCCCTGACCTTGCGGGCGACGAGCTTGTGGTACTCGACGGTGGCGGCAGCGTTCCTGGCTGCGACCGTTGCGAGCGGAGCCATGGCGCGGGTCGAAGAAGCTCGGAATGAGCAGGGGAAGGGAAGCGATGGAGATGAGCAGCGGGATGGAATGGCGAAGAGACAACGAAGGAAAAAAAAAAAAAAAAAAGAGGACCAGAAAAAAAAAGTAGCAGAAAAGAAGAAGACGAAAAAAAATAAGGTTCGAGAAGAAAGAACGAAGAGGAATGCAGATATACCAAAGCAGGAACGAACGCACACGCGCCCAGTATGCCTTGGCTGCAGAAAGGCGCGCCTGGTAGACCGACACGTGCAGGTGCTGGCAGGCTAGGCTGTTCAGGGTCACCGGACGGACGTCCTGGGAGCCTTGGAGCAGCGTTCTTGGTGGAGGCGCGGGTAAAAGCGGGCGGGTATGGGGCAGTGCATCTCTCCTCCCCCACCCCACGCTTGGCGAGGGCAGGGCGTTTCCTGGGCTTGGCACCTGGCAAACTTGGCTGCGAGTTGGCAGCCCCGCGTGCCGCGAGTTGGCCCCGTCTCGTGTAGGATTGGCATCGATCGGCTCTGGCGCATGGCAATTTCTTGTTTTCTCTCTGGGGAAGCTTATTTCTTTGCGGAGCACTGTTTAATCTATTTCCTTATTACGTTTGTTTTTGGGGGTTTCCTGGTTCTTCCCGGTTCTCGTTCGTATTCACCCCTGCACTCGGCACAGCAACCTGGCTTCCGTCTTCCGATCCCGGCCCAAGTCCATGGTTCACGCAACGGCCGCAGACGGCCGACGGCCAACGGCAGATCCCGTGCTCTGGAGGAGCCGAGACGACGCAGGGGCCAAAGCGAGGTGCGTGCTGCCGGAGCGGACGGATGGACGATAAATGGATGGAAGCGTCGATGGCCGCCAGCCCCGGGCGCCACAGCACGCAGGGACCGCCAAAAGGGCCCGTGTATGCATGTTCCAGAATGGTAGCGAGATGGCGTAGAGCAGGGGATGATGCAGAGAGCAACAGCAAGGGCAGCACACCGGCAGAGCGGTCCACGCCGCGGGCGCTGTCATACAACGACGGGACAGGGGGGGGGGGGGGGGGGCGAGGATGGCCAAGGCCAGCTGGGCTGCATGTTGCCGGCGGTGAGGCTTGCAGGACATGGACAGTCGATGATGGACAGATGGGGCCAGGACCAGGGGGGGTCCGCATGGGAGGACGAAGCGAGCGAGACAGAGAGGGAGATGAGATATGGTTGTCTTTGTGTGTTATTGTGGTTGTCTGGCTTGGCTGTCTGTCTTGCTGGGTGTCTTGTGCGTGTCTTTCTGTGTGCTTGGACGGGCCGGGGTAGCTGCTGTCGTCCTTAAAAGGTGTGTTTGTCTGCGTCTTTGATCTCTCATGACCTCTTCATTCATCCGCCCTCAACCTCTGCCATGGCTTCCTCAGATCACCACCACGACGAGACCGACGACGACAGCGCATTGTCCAGTGCCTCTGGCGACGCCGTGCAGAAGCTGCCATACTCGCGGTGCCGCTGCATTGCCCTCGTGGCGACCGCGGCCGGTGCCAGTGTTCTGAATGTGGGCTACCCTCCCTTCTGCGCCCTCCCGTTCTCTGCTCACCCCCACAGACCCTCTACGCCCAGGCCGTCGTCATCCTGCTGCCCAGCATCGGCCGCGACCTGCGCGTGCCCGACGCCCGCCTGCAGTGGATCGTGTCGGCGTACGCGCTGCCCTTTGGCTGCTTTCTGCTGCTCTGGGGCCGCATCGCCGACGTGCTCGGCAAGAAGCCGCTGTTCGTTGCCGGCGCCGCCTGGGTCACGCTGGCCACCGTGGCCAACCCGTTTGTGCCCGGCGAGGTGGCCTTTACCGTGCTGCGCGGCCTGCAGGGACTGGGCGCCGCCGCGACCGTGCCGACCGCCGTCGGCATCCTGGGCACGACGTTTGCGCCGGGCCGCGCGCAGAACTACGCCTTTGCCGCCTACGGCGCCGGCGCCCCGCTGGGCAGCGTGCTGGGCAGCGTGCTGGCCGGCGGCGTGGCGGCCGCCGCTGGCTGGCGCTGGGTCTTTGGCGTGCTGGCGCTGCTGAGCGCGCTGCTGACGGCGGCCGGCTATTTCGTGCTGCCGCCAGACCGCCCGCCTTCGCCGGCCTCTCCTCCCGTTGCGGCCCTCCGCTCGGTCGACTGGCTCGGCGCCACCGCCGTCACGCTCGGCCTCGTTGGCCTGCTGTTCGCCCTGTCCGAGGGCAACGCCGTCGGCTGGGCCACGCCCTGGGTCGGCGCCCTGCTGGGCCTGTCGCTTCTGCTGATCATGGCCTTTGGCCTGTGGCAGCACTGGCTGGCCGGGGCTGGACACCACGGCAGCGAGGCTGCCCAGACCGCCGCATGGCCCCCCCCGCCGCTCCTGCGCCTCGCCGTCTTCCGCGGCCGCGTCGGCCGCCGCTTCGCCGCCGCCCTCGTCTTCATGGCCCTCTTCTGCGGCGCCTTCAACGGCTTCCTCGTCTACGCCACCTACCTCTACCAGACCTATCTCGGCCTCGCCCCGCTGCCCACCACCCTGCGCTTCCTGCCCACCGGCGTCGGCGGCCTGCTGACCTGCGCCGCCGTCGCCCGCCTGCTGCACCGCGTGTCCGCGGCCGTCCTGCTGCTCGTCGCCAGCCTCGCCGTCGCCGCCGCCTGCCTGCTGCTCGTCGCCCTGCCCGTGCTCGACCCGGCCCGCGTCCCCTACGCCGCCTGCGGCCTCTGGGCCATGCTGCTGTCCGTCGTCGGCGCCGACACCGCCTGGCCCGCCCTGACCCTCTGGGTCGCCCGCGCCCTGCCCCCCGCCGACCAGGCCCTCGGCGGCGCCCTCGTCAACATGGCCGCCCAGCTCGGCCGCGCCCTCGGCCTCGCCGCCGCCACCGCCATCCAGACAGCCGCCATGGCCCGCGCCGGCGGCGGCACCATTGCTCGCCCTCACGACCCGGCCACCCTGCACGGCCTGCGCGCCGCCTCCTGGTTCCACGTCGGCCTCGGCATCGTCTGCGCCCTGCTCGCGGCCGTGGCCTTCCGCGGCGCCGGCACGGCCGGCAATGCCGAGACAACAACCGACGAAGAAAAGGCCGAGGGGCAGTGATGGTGGGCGCATTTTCCATTTCTATTTCCTGTTTTTTTTTTTTTTTTTTCTTTTTTTCTTTTCTCTTTCATTCTTTCTTTTTTGCCCATCTTTCTAGACCGACAACTGCTCATCGTCGCCCGATGCAAAAGCATTGTCTCATATTATTTTCATAATCCCTTCTATCCAACTGTCTTGCCGTGTCCCTGGTCCATGTTTCGCCCCTGTCCTACCACCATGCTCAACCTGCTCTCCCGCTCCTCGTCTGGCGTGATATCCCCGGCAGCCACATCTCGCTTGCATGCTTGCAGTCGATGCGCAGCGCCGCATCGCATCGCATGCGTCGTCTGTGGCCCCCCCTCCCCCTGTTCGCACGCTCTTGACGCCACCATCGGTCGCTGTGCCGAGGGCGATTTGTGCTCCCACAGTCCTGTGTAGCGAGGGCCGGTCGGACAAAAGCGAACGTACGTGCTACAGAGCTGAAAACTGCCACCCTTGACAAAGTCTTGTGTTTCTTTTGATTGATTATAGATTTGTTTATTTTACTTTTTTTGTCTGCTGGCTGCTGACCCCCTTGCTCGTCACACAGTCCCGTCTTGGCCACTGCTACGACTTCCCGGCCGTGACGATGGCAGCGGCGTCCGCGCCTCGCTGGCCGGGCTCGCCAGCAGCCCAAACGTGCCGCTGCTGAGCCGCGCAAACCCGCCCTCCCCCCTCCCCCGCGCCGGTGACGCCGACTGCCCACGGCTCGCCGGCGTCCGCGCACGCCGCCCGGCTCCAGCCGCCGGCGGTGGCGGCAGCAGCAGCAGAAGCCGCAGCTGCTGTGGCGCTGGCAGCGGTGGGATCGGCTGCTCCACGGCCGTGTCCACCACCACCTCGTCCAGCCCGTCGTCCGTGCCGCTGCGCAGCGTCCACCGTGACCACCGCGACCACCGCGTTGTCGACGGCCGGCTCGCGCTCGTCGTCGGCGTGCACAGGCTGCGCGTATCCGCACCGCTGACCGCACCACGCCGCAGCGCCTCCGTGTCGTCGTCGGCGCCCTCCCGACTGTCGCTGCGACTGTCGCTGCGGCTGCCCCCGTCCCGGCTCGGCGCCCGCAGGAAGTGCGACAACCGATCCAGCCAGCTTGTCCGTCGGCCGTCGGCGGCAGGGCCCACTTGCAGCGTCTTGCCGTTGACCGTCTTGTCGTCGTCATCGCCATCGTCGTCGTCGTGGCTGTCGCGGCTCGCACACGAGGCCGCAGAACACCTCAGCTCGGCCATGGGCGTGACACGCCGCGGCTTGGGGCTGAGGGCCTCTTCGCGCAGCCGGATTTGCTTCTCCTCAATACAGCCCTCGTCGCAGTTTGCATCCGACGACTGCTGCGCCGTTTCTGCCTGCGCATGTGGCGCCGTCGACTGCCGTCGTCGCCACGTCTCCAGCTCAGGGTCCAGAAGAACGCTGTCGTTTCTGTTGCTGCGGCCACCGCCAAATGGCCACACTGCTAGCCACCAGGCCTGGACACGCGCCCGCCCCCGACGTACCACCGAATCAACCTGGCCGTGCAACCGAGCAAGCCGCGACGGCTGGGTGCGGATCCAGGCGCCCGTGCCAACGGCAGTGAACCCACTATCGGGGCCGCTGTCGAGTTCGCTTCGAGGGCCTTGCTGGTCTTCCACGTCACGGGAACTGATTCCTCGTAGTTGCTGCTGCTTCTGTTGCCGCCTCTGCCAGCGACGCATTGAGAAGAAAAAGAGAGCCAGCCCACTAGCCACGGCGCCCACAAGACTAACGACGACCAGCGGAATCACAAATCGATTCACAGACGGCGCTGTCGTCGCCTTGGCATCGTCTGCTTCTTCGGTTGTGGACGCAGCGGCTGCAGTGGCGACGGCACTGGTGGTGGTGGTGCCAGTGCTTGTTTCTTGGGTCGCTGTTGTCGTAGTAGAGGCAAAGGACAAATGATGATTCCCGTTCTCGCGCGTGCTCTGCGCCGCTGCTGTGAGCGGCTTGGCCACAAGTGTTGTCGGTACTGCCCGTGTAGGCACTGCAGTCGTCGTTCCAGCGACCGCCTTTGCTGGTGTGCTTGTCGTCTCGTCCTCCTCATCATCATTGTCGTTGTCGTTGTCGTTGTTGTCGTCGCTATCCGTGCCACTGCTGCTGCCCGTCAACGTGGGAATGGGCACGGCTATCAATGATGGCGCCGGTGCAATGGTTGCGTCTGGCGTTTCTGTCGACGCCGCCGCCGGCGGTTCCAACGTGAGACCAGGAGTCAGCGGGTGCGTGGCCAGGTTCGCAAGATCGTCATCACGCCAGCGAATCTGCAGAGCCGGGCCAACAGTCACGATGGCGCTCTTGTCGGCGGGATCAGTTTGACTGACGCCCCAGACGCCGCCGCGGAAGTCGGTCGTGTCGGACGTGCACGTGTGGCCACTGGAAGGTTAGAGGACGAAAAAAAAAAAAAAGCATTATATTAAAAGAAAGAAAAGAAAAGAAAAAAAAACACACCTCGGAACACACCAGGCAGCCGTCTCGCCGTCAGTGACCGCCGGAAAGTCCTCGGCTGTCCGGGTCTCGGACGCAACGAGGCAGCTCGTGCCAACGGCAAAGCCGTCCGGGCAGATGGCCGGCGAGTAGAACTGAAAGCCCCGGCCGATCAAGTTGTCGCCCCAAGACGGCGGATCGCAGGTGGCCGGCCCCGGAGCAGGAAACGACGGGAACTGCGACGGCAGCCGCGTGGTGGCCACCAGCCAGCTCGTCGGGCAGGGCGGCGTAAAGACCGTGGTGAGCGCCGCCAAAGGGGCAGTGATGTGTAAGGGAATGGCCATGATGGAGTATGAGAAAACAAGAAAGGACTGAGGTCAGGTGGTACGGTCACGCGCCATCCGTGGGGCGTTGGAAGGGAGAAAAGAAAAAGAAAAAGAAGAGAAAAGAGAGAAGAGGCCAGACAATCCATCAAAGAAATAAGACGAGACATGACGAAAGCGCTGACCCGGGACTGCGGGAGCTCAGAAACACCGTCCTTGGCAGCATCCGCAAACAGAGAAGCGGGCCAGGCCGCCAGGAGCAGCCTCCACGGCGTTTCACATAGTCTGGGTCGGGGCCGAGGACATCGTGATGCGAAGGATGGTGGGAGCACGGTTCAGCGAGCTCCGTACTGCGTGGGATCGCGCCGGGGGGGTCACAACAGGGATCACATCGTGAAAGCCAGGGTGGAAGAAGAGTATAATCAGAATAGAGTATGGGTGAACACGAGGTTAATTGAAGGAAAAACGACCTCGACAGGCCTTGGCCGTGCCCCAAGCCCGTTTCAGGAGACGTCTTTTTTGGCGGTGTCCGACACAAGACGTAAGATCTCCGGCCCAGGGGCGTGGATGCGACAGACGAGTGCTGGGCAGCGCCGTTTCAGTCGTCTCAGACCGTGCGCGGCAAAAAGGTTCGACCGACCGTTCGCACGAATGGCGAGCAGGTGTCCCGAGGGTGCAGATGCATCGTGGTGAGTGAAGTAAAGGTGTTGATGCTAAAATGACGAGCAGGCCTACTAAATTTAGGTTGTAGCACGCTATTCACGCTACGCTGTAGTATCTTACAGGCCTAGCTGCCCAAGCTACAACAGCTAGCTGGGGGGGGCCCCACCAGCGACGACGACGACGACCACCCGCCACCAAGTCGCACGGCAGAACGGTGCAACAGCAGAACCGCGCCATCGCCGCGTCCAGCATGCGACAAGCATAGCCACGCGACCTCTCTTGTTGCGGCACGCAAGCACCAGACTTCGCCATGAGCGACCGCACGTCCTACGAGGAGCATTTCTTCCGCCACGACTGGAAGACGGTACGTCCGACGAGGAGCAGGACAGACGCAAACGAGCTGCAGCTGACAGTGCCAGGGCCCCCCTCCCCGGCAAACGACCGACGCCTGCCACTGGTGCCAGATCCGGCTGTTCCCCAACCACGACCGCTTCCCCATCACGATCGTCAACAAGACGGGCGATGGCGCACAGTTCCCGGCGCGCTTCCGCTTCATAAACACGTCGATCCTGACGCCCGGCGTCGAGGCCGCCGCGGCTAGTTTCCGCAGCGGCTGCTCGTGCGCGTCGGGCGAGGCGTGCAAGTACGACGGATGTGCCTGTCTCGAGGACATGGACTGGGACGAGGAGGAGGAGGCGATGGGCGAAGGCAGCGGCCCCGGCAACAGCGATAGCGAAAGCGAGAGCGATGGTGCCAGCCAGCAGCAACAACAACAACAACAACAACAAAAGTCCCGCCGCCGCCGCCGCCGGCCCAAGTTTGCGTACCACAGCCGGGGCCCGCGGGCCGGCCTACTGCGGGGGCGGTACCTGGACAGCCGCGACCCGATCTACGAGTGCCACGAGGGCTGTGCGTGCCTAGAAGAAGAGGCCGGGCCGAGCACGAAGTCGGCGTCTGCGGCGGCGGCGGAGCCCTGCGCGAACCGCGTGGTCGAGCGCGGGCGCCAGATTCCGCTGCAGATCTTCCGCACGGCGGACCGCGGCTGGGGCGTGCGGGCGCTGCAGGACCTGCAGCGCGGGCAGTTTGTCGACCGGTACGTGGGCGAGGTGCTGACGGCGCGCGAGGCGACGCGGCGGCGGGCGGCGGCGACAATGGCGCGGCGCAAGGACGTGTACCTCTTTGCGCTCGACAAGTTCTCGGACGCGCACTCGCTCGACCAGCGCCTGGCCGGCCCGCCGCTCGAGGTCGACGGCGAGTTCCGCTCGGGCCCGACGCGCTTCATCAACCACTCGTGCAGCCCCAACCTGCGCATCTTTGCCCGCGTCGGCGACCACGCCGACAAGCACATCCACGACCTCGCCTTCTTCGCCATCCGGCCCATCCCCGCCGGCGAGGAGCTGACCTTTGACTACACCGGCGGCAGCGACGACGCCCAGCTCGCCGACGACGCCCGCCACCGCGTCGCCGGCATGACCCGCTGTCTGTGTGGGAGTGCCAACTGTCGGGGGTTTCTATGGTAGCGTATCTAACAAGTATTAGGAGGGGAGTCTTAATGTAGAGCCAGACCACCGTAAATGGACGCAATACCCCACAGCCAATCACACGCTCCAGCCACTAGGTGGCCTGACCAATCACCCCTTTCGGTCCGTCTCCGCACCGCTCCAACGACATCCTGCGAGCCCTCCCTCCGCCCCTCGGCGTCCAGCCGCATCCCTGCCGCCTCGACCGTGTCCTTTCTGCCCTGCCTATCGCCCACCGGGGTCCTACGGCGGAAGACACGCGTGCCGTGCGGCTGTGGAAGCAGCGGTTGTGGTGGACCTTGCGCCTCGTCTTTGCTTTGCCTCTCCCGCTTGTCTTGATCGAGTCACCTGTTGCTGCTCTCTCTTATCTCTCCGGCATTTGCTTTGCTGCTGCGCCTCCTCCCAGGTCACTTGCTTTCTTACTCTGTGTTTCACGTTTTCTGTGCCGCGGGCAGTCCAGCATGCTCTAGTCTGCCATACCCTGTGTGCTTATCAACATGGTAATATGTCATCTTCTTCTTGGCCTTTCTCTACTCTTTGCTGACCTGCTGCCGCCAGGGCTGCTGCCTTTCCCACCCCGACGGGCCCAACGCGCCCTATCCAGGCGGTGCAGCCTCTGCCTCTGAACGCGCCATCACTGCCCCGTCGGTCGGCGGCCGTTCGTCCTTCGTCTCGGGCCCGGTCCTGGCACCGCTCGCCCCGGCCGCCTCTGTCCCCGAACCGGACGGCGGCAACGGCAACAGCGATAGTGATGCCACTATCGCCTCCGCCTCGTCTATTGCAGCCACAGGGCACAGCCAGCCGCGTGCCGCTCACGTGCCGGCCGCGCCCTCTGCCGCCGCCTCATCGGCCCCGATTGGGGGCAGCGGCCTCGGCGGCCTCAGCGGCGGCGGCGGCGGGCCCGCAAGCCACCCGGCGTCGTCGTCCGCCGCCGTGCACACGCTCGCACAGCACATCAACAAGCCGCTGAGCCGTCCGCGCCGCTGGGCTGCGCGGAACCGCATGTGGTCGCGCCAGTCCATCGACCGCGAGCGCGTCGACTTCTTCGACACGCGCGTGACTGGCCGGATCGAGATCTGGCAGACGCTGCGCATCGTTCTTGAGCTGCTGTGGGAGGCGGACCGTGCGTCTGCTGCTGCTGCTGCTGCGGCGGCGGCGGTGGCAGCGACTGGCGAGACCAACGACCACGCAAAGGACGAGGCCCGTGCCACGGCCCAGACGATTCTCGACGCGGCCGCCATCACGCTGCCGACGGGCGACCTCACCCAGGGCGCCTACGACGTCTTTGGCAACTTTTACCCTTTGCCGGCCTGGATCGTGTCAGATCCGACGAACCTGCTGGAGCAAGAGCCAGAGGACGACGACGACGACAGCAACGGCAGCGATGGCAGCAAAGACGACGGTCAGGACGACGCCCGAGACGGGGACGACGAGGGCGAGGACAGCGACCCGAAGATGGCCGTCGAAAAACGGCAGCGCCGCCGACGCAGCGGCCATGCGGACGCTGCCGACGTCGACGATAGCGACACGCTGTCGTCGTCCAGCAGCGACGACGATGACAGCGCCGACGGCCACGACGGCCACGACGACCACGGCCACGCCCACGGCTCCGCCCAATGCCGCCGCGAGGAAAAGGGCAAGACTGTCCTGTCGGCCGCCGACGCCGCCGACGCCGCCGCCGCCGCCGACGACAACGACGATGCCTCGTCGCACCGCCACCGGCACCACCGGCACCACGCCCGCCGCCACCGCCCCGTCACCGTCGCCCTGCGCGCCCGCCTCAGCCTGACCGGCCGCGACGTGGTCCTGCGCGTGGGCCGCGACGCGAGCGTGCGCAGCGTCGCGCACCAGATTGCCGAGCGGGCCAAGGTGCGTTTCCCACAGAGTTCTTTTTTCCTGTTGTCTCAACTAACAAAACACAGCTACCCCCCACCAACCGCGTCCGCGTCGCGTACATGGGCCGCATCCTCAAGGAGGGCCATTCGCTGCCCGCGCAGGGCTGGCAGGAGGGCCACGTTGTCAACGCGCTGGTGTTTGAGGTTGCCAGTGATGACTGAGGTTTTTTTTTTTTTTTTTTTTTTTACTGCTTTTTGGTTTGTTTCGTTTTATGTTTGCCCTACAATACCCCCTGGTCGCATGTTTTTCCACGATACACCACAGTTGCTTTCCTCGTTTGCCCGTTCCGCGTTCCATTTTGCATACTTCCTTGGCCCTATTACACATCTATATACGCCCCCCTGCAATATATTGGACATATGTTCATTTTTCCTATCTGTATAACGGTTCTAGCCCCCGGCATATCCATGGAACACGTTTTCTTCTCTTTTTTGTAACCATCCCCCGTATACTGTGTGAAACCTTTCCAATCTTTCTGGGGAAAGACCGGAAGACACAGAGTGAAGAAAGCAGAACACGTTTTGGGCAGCAGTAAAACGGACAAACAGAAACACGAAAAGACTACCCCTCCATCACGCAAGCTAAACAAAATCAGAAACAGCCTCAAGCCACAACGCCAATCTTGCTCGAGCCCAGGCTCAGCGCCAAGCCCTGTGACCGGCTGCGTATCCGCACGAAACCCGTAATCGGGCCGTTCTCGCCGTCCTGTTCGATGCTCAGGTTCGCCAGTGCATCCTCGCCTGTGGTTGTTAGTGGGGAAAGCCTCGGCCAAGGGACCAGCCCAGAAAGCGAGAGTAAACTCACCAAATACACTCCGCGCATACAGGTTTGCGCTCAGGAACTGGCAGTCGCCCTTCAGCGCCGCCTCCGGCGTCAGGCAGTTCATGTTCGTCGCCTTCATCATGCTCTCCAGGAACGCCCGCAGCGACGGCGCCTTGCTGTCAATGTTGACCTTGTTCTCCCACTCAAACTCCGTCCACATTGACCGGAACTGCGTCTCCGTGCACGTCGCCGGCTGGATGTAGTCCATAATGTCCACGTGCAGGTCGTTGAGGATCACCACGTTCGTGTCCGTCGAGTGCGCCCCGTCGTACACCACGTTGCCGAAAATCACGCCCGTGTCCGTGCTCGACACCTTGATCGTGCACTGCACGTTGTGGAAGTCGTGCGGGCCCAGGTTCTGCGTCGTCGGCCGCTCCACCACCTTGAGGTCGCCCAGCGTCGCGAACTCCACCGACAGGTTCTGCAGCGTGTCCGTCGTCTGGTTCACCAGCAGCACGTCCAGCACAATGTCGAACTGGTGCACCTTGACGTACGCCTCCGCGTACACCGGGTCCGAGAAACCGGTCAGCTGCACCACCCGCGACAGCTTGCTCGACAGATCCTCCGTGCCGCTCGCGTCGCCGCCCGTCGCCCGCTCCAGGTCCGCCTCCACCAGGTCCGCCCCATCCAGCGCATTCTTCTTGCTCAGCTGCCGGATCGAGACCACGTCGTCCACCTGGATCGCCGTCTTGGCCTTCTCGTCCGCCTCCTTGGCCGCCCGCTTCTTCTCCTCCGTCACCACCATGGTCCGGAATGCCTTGCGCGTGTCATCCAGGAACACGGTCTCCAGCTCCTTGTGCTCGCTGAACTCCGACAGGCTGCGCACCGATGTCATGATCCGGTCGATCGAGTCTTCGTCAATCGGCGCCTTGGCAAACGCCGACTGGCCAACCCGCACAATCGAGATCATGATCAGCATCGCCTCTGCCCGCAGCGCGTTTGTGCGCTCCGCATCCGACGAGATCTCCGAATGCCGCATCACCAGCTTCGTCAGTGTCGCCGACAACACTGTTGCCAGGTAGTAGTCGCCATCGAGGATCATCTGCCGCAGTGGCGGCTTCTGCGCCGCCTTGACGGCGTCCAACCGTGCCTGTGCAGCCGACGTCTGGCTGGTCAAGGCCGTCTCGGTGGCGTAGGTACCGTCAGCCAGCACACGTCGCGAGCCCGTGGGCGCCGAGGGCTTGTGGTGGCCGTTGACCTTTTCGGCCTCATCCTTGTCCTCGCTGTTGTCCTCGTGGTGGTCCAGCAGCCGCTGCTCCGAAGCCAAGATAGGAATCTCGCCCAGGCTGGCGCGGATGCGCTTCCACGCCTCGCGGATGTCGTCCTCGTTGAGCGAGTACTCGCCGATGATCCACAGGATGCCGCGGTAGACCTTACCCGCGCGGACCTCGCTGAGGGTCTCGACCAGCTTCCGAACAATCGTAGGCCGCAGTTGCGGGAACTTCTCCACAACCTCCTTGACAAAGTTGATGACGTCGACAGCCGAGGCGTTGTTGAAGTCCGCAACAAAGTCCATCAGCAGGTCGACCACGCTTGCGGCCACCTCGGAGAACTTGATGGCGCATTGGTGGATCGAGTGGATCAGCAGCTGGCGGTATTCGGTGTTCTTCTCGTACTCGTGGTCGACAGTCTTGGACAGCTCCTTCTTCAGAAGCAGCACGACCTCCTCAACGTTCTTGCTCGACACCATCTCGAGGCCAATGTCCAGAGCCTTTCGCCGCACGTCAATGTCCGGGCTGGGCAGCACGCGCAGGACCTCCATGACCAGGTCGTCCAGCACGCCCGGGTTCTTTCGCCGCAGCTGGTCCACGCGGTCGAGAACGATAAGCTTCACGTTGTTGTCGGCTTCCTTAATGCTCAGCTCAATGAACTTGCTGGCCGCAGCCTTGACCGCTACCGGATTGCTGGTCAGCGCTGTGAGAGACGAGGCGGCCTCGTACACGACGGTCGAAGTGCTGGCCTCGAGAAGGTCGAAGATCAGACGGAGGTAGCGGGCCTAGCGAGTCAGTGCACATTCTCCTTTCTTCCATAACCAGTCCCTGTCGGATGGATTCTTCCATACCTTGTTCTGAGAGTTTTGCACGGCATCTTTCCGGATAAACTCAATCTCAGCGAGCTGCAGCAGCTCCTCCGCGTTCGGGACACTGTCAAAGACGCTTGTCAGGTATGCCAGAGCACCTTCATGGCTGATGCTAGAAAGGGCAGCAAAGCCGTTGCGCTTGCAGGTAGGGTCGCTTTCGTTGGCAATAAAGGCGGACAGCAGGTCGGCGGCATCGGGGATGAGCGTAGGCGAGTGCTGGAAAATGGACGCAATGGCGAACACGGCGTTCTTGCGCACGTAGGCATGGCGGTGCTCGAGGCAAGACCGGGCCGAGGACAGAAGCGGCTCGATAAGCTCTGGCTCCCGCAGCTTGCAGAGGAAGCGTAGCGTGTTGCCCCGAATGTACTCGTTGGCGTGCTGAAGGTCATTGCGAATGCCGTTGCTAGAAGGGAGGTGTTAGAAAAGCGTGCAATCCTGCTGAATTTTGCAAGCTGGGAGACCAAAAACACACCAGACCAGGATCATCTCCTGCTTGAGCTTGCCGCTGGCGTCCAGCTTGGGGCAGATCTCGTAGTAGAAGTACAGCAGCTTCTTGAGCGGCTTCGACTTGGACGGCATGACGAAGCGGATGATGTGCATCAAGATACCGGGGAGCGGGTCGCCGTTCAGCATAATTGTCAGGATACGCTTCATCGTCTCCTGCTTGGACTCGTCGGTGCCCTTCTCCAGCTGGTTCTTGAGGTCATTGAGGGTGGGCACGTCAGCAGCATTGTCCTGGTGGACAAGGCTGTACGCGCCATCGAGGAAGGTAGACATGATGGGCGAGTTCTCAAAAGATGTGTGTATCGCGGTCGGCCAACCGTAGGCTAAGCCGTTGCTTTTTTGGCCAGCGTCTGTTGTTCCTTGTTGTTTGGGGGGGCCCCTCGAGAGAGATGCCACGAATTGACGGTCAGGACACAGCTGACGCGTTTTGGTCCGTGATCCTTCAATCTGCTTATCCGCTCGCCGTTGGAATAAGCCTTGTCGGAGCCGGCGTGACGGAAAGACAAGCGTTCGTGGATGTGCGGTCGGCGAGAGGGGGGAGGGGAGGGGTGCGTGGTCGTGAAGAGAGCGGAGTTCGGTTCTCCCCCTGGCGATGAGAACAGCGTGCCAAATTGAGCCCTAGCAATCCGGGCCCTCCTGTAATTGGGCGGTGAGCTGGGGGCCAGGTGGCAGTAATGCTACTAAAAAATATCACGTGCAATGTGGGCTGTCAAGTGTGGGGCGTCGCGTCGCAGTTGTCGCAGGGAAGGAGAAAAGCTACTTGGGGGAAGCTCGAAGCAAGTATCCCGACCGGTTTGCCGATACACTCTACGAGGCAAGATGGCAGCCTCCAGCGAGCAGTTCTACCTGCGGTATTAGTATGTGCATGCTTCTTATGGGGTTTTGTTTGCAAATGCGCTAACGCTTGTCCAGCTCCGGCCATTCAGGGCGGTTCGGCCACGAGTTTTTGGGTTCGTTTAGACAACAGCGACATGGGGCGCGAGGCATAAGGGACGAGCCTTGTTGCTGACAGATGTTGCAGAGTTTGACTTCCGAGTGGTTGGAGACGGGCGCAGTGCCATTGCCCGTTATGCGAACAACTCCAACTACCGCAATGACAGCCTCATCCGGAAAGAGAGTGAGTCTGGGAATGGAACATCAGAGAAGCAAGCGCAGAACGAGCTAACCAGGATGTTTGGCAGTGTATGTTAGCTCGCTGATGATCGAGGAGATCAAGCGGATTGTCAAGCTCAGCGAGATTACCAAGTACGTGCGACCTCTCGAACCGATGGCCCCCGCGGTCTTATTTCCCTCTGAGCATTCTGGGCATTTTGGAGTGGCAGCACGCTGACACCACCACAGAGAAGACCACGCGAAGTGGCCAAAGAAGAACAAGGATGGGCGACAGGAGCTTGAACTGCGGATTGGCAACGAGCACATTACGTTCGAGGTATGCGCGAATGCCAGCCCATGCGGGCAGTACTAGAGGCGGCTGCTAACAGTTGTTTGCAACAGACCGCTAAGATCGGATCGCTCGTGGACGTGACGGAGTCGGCCGACCCAGAAGGTCTGCGCGTGTTCTACTACTTGGTGCAGGACCTCAAGGCGCTCGTGTTCAGCTTGATCTCGCTGCACTTCAAGATCAAGCCGATCTAAAGGCCCCGCGCGGCGCGGGAGGGGAGACCGTCGTGCACCGGTACCCTGCCTATCAAGGGGCACATGGGCTGGTATGCTCGCGAAACATGTTGTCGTTGCAGAAACGACAGAGGGTGCCTCGACTCGAGGCTGTTCTACACGGAGTTGAGTCGCAACACACGGAGTGTCGACATGGAGGCTCCAGGCGCAAAGGCTAGGGTGATTGAAATAATGTACAAGGTCATAAATCATAAACGCTTGCGTCGTCAAGCTCTCGGGGAACACGCAGCCCATAGGAAACGACTGTCTTTTCCGGACTCCGACCACCGTTTTGCTCCGTAAACGGACCGTCGTCGACTTCCAGACGGACCACGCGCTGGCAGGCTCCCCACTTTTGCCAACTCGCCCGCTGTGGCGGCAGGGTTCCGTTTTTCTGCCGAACCCTCCTGCCGGTCGAGTCGTCTCCTGCTGCTCTGCTTCTCCTTTTACCCGCGATAATTGCAGAGGGCTGCACATGCGCTGTGCTCGTTGCCACATTTGTCGTTGCTCGTCTTACATCCCTGCCTCATTCTTGGCTTTTCGTACCGCTCTCCGCCATTTCTTGTCCCTTATCCATACCCTGTATCTCTAGCGCCGTTCTGGGGCCAGCATTCGCTCCGTTTCCATCCAGCAGAACCACACCGCCCGTTGAATCACGCCTTTTCGTTCCGCGGCCATTGCCTTTCCGAGTTTGGGCTCTCTCCGCCGGTATCTACGCTTCTGCATCCATTTCCTCCCGCGTCCCCAGTGCGTCCGCGACGGAAATTGTCCCATCGCAACGAACATCGAACACCCCCCGGCCTGCAGACTTGTTGGGCTCTGCTCAGCCTGCCTTGCCGACCGCCGCCGCCGATCGTCCTCCTCCGGTCGAACCGTGCGCAATCCTGATCTGGTCTTCTCCAGCCTCGCCTTGTCGCGTATCCTTGCATTTTCGTCAGCCACAATGCCCACGCCATCCACCCGCGAAGAACCCGAATCCGCAACCTTCAACTCGACATGTCCTGACGAGCAATCGCCCCGTATTTCGCCAGACTGGGTGCGATACCGAATGCCGGCATACGGGCAGATCGCAGAAGACACCGCCAGCGAAAGCAGAAGTGGGACCGCGACCGGGACCGCGACCGGGATCGGAGCCGGAACCGGGGCCGGGGCCGAAAGCAGAGGTGCTGCCGAGAGCGGAAGCGGGAGCGGGAGCGGGGGTGCTGCGCCAGCGGCCGACGAAGGACACTCGTCAGCCAACGTGGGGCACTTGCCGTCGCCCTCGCTGACCACGGCATCGGACGCACACCCGGGCAGCGGCATGGAGGACGACGAGGACACGAAGCAACCCGACGCTGACGACGCCATGACCGACCGGCCTGCGGCCCCTCCTGAACCCGCCGGCCAAGCGCGCGACACCTCTGTGGCTCTCAGTAGCGGCAGCCGCATCGCCGCCGGCGCACGGGCGGGCAGGCGTGACGCGGCGCACGAACGCTGGGAGCCCCTGGGGGTCAACCAAGCGCTGCGGCGACATCTCGAAGCCGCCACCCTCGCAGGCTATGCCGGGCGGCGGGCACCGGCCCTGGACAGTGCAGCAGCCCTGGCGGCCATGACCGCGGAGGGCCAGTATGCGTTCGACGAGCTGTCTTGGGTCGACGACCAGTCGATGTACCTAGGCTGCGACGCGACAAGCTACAGAGTGCGTAGCCGTGCAGCCTCACTCACGCACCCTTCCGGACGACGAAGAAGCTAACATATGCATCTTGCTAGGTCATTCCCACGACCCCGTCTACCTATCTCCGGCCAGGAAGTCGATTCGAAGGCACACAGCAGTCCGAGCGGCAACGATATGATGTGCAGGTCGAGATAAAGCACGTTGATCTACGAGAGTCATTCCTCTGTGGATATTTGCGTATACAAGGTACGATACAAAGCTGCATGGCGGGATTGCAGCGTGCATTCTGGCCTTTTTTTTTTTTTTTTTTCGTCTGGCTAACGTATTGTGTAAAAGGCCTCACCGACGACCACCCTACCCTCACGACGTATTTTGAAGGCGAGATCATCGGATCCAAATATGGCTTTAACACGAAGCACGCATCCTGGGGCGCCAACGACCGCATTGACATGTCGCACTGGGCGAAGTTTCCACCATTCCGGCAGTTTGCCAAGCAAGCCAAGAAGGGCAACTTTGTGATCAAGGAGCACCTCCAGAAGGAGAACATCTTCATGCGGTGGAAGGAGCATTTCCTGGTGCCTGACCACCGCGTGCGGACGATTCACGGTGCTAGTTTTGAGGGGTTCTACTACATCTGCTTCAACCAGGTGGAGGGTGTTGTGCACGGCATCTACTTCCACTCCAAGAGCGAAAAGTAAGACGTGACGCAGCGATTGGTGTCTAGGAAGAACCAAGAGGCTAACAATTGTCCCAGGTTCCAACAGCTCGAGCTCAAGCACGTCAACAACCGCGGCTGCATGAGCGCCGTGGAATTCCGATGAGGGTATTGAACGAAAGGCTTCGGCAATCTCGAAAACCAAAAATCCCAAAACGACGGCCAAACACAAACGCAAGAGCCTTTATCCCGCCCCTTCCCTGGCATTTTGGCACCGGCAGTGCACAGCACAGCACATGGCCCCTCCGGGATGGTCGCTTGGTTTTCGTGTTCTTCTAGGGACGACGAAAAGAGTGAAGGTGAATGGCGCAATGGGAGAAGCGATGCGTTTATTTTGTTTTTCTTTCTCTGAAACTGCACTTTCAAATGCTGTCCTTTTGGTCAGGGCTGTGTTGGATTTGTCATTCTACTGTTATTGCTGGGCGTGCGAGCATTCTGTTTTCTTTTTCTTTTTTTTTTTCCTGTTTTGTCGTGCTTGTACCGAGAATGATGAAATGTATTACCCAACACAACCAGGTCACAAAAGCAATGGAGAAAATGGTCCTTGATTGATTTACGGCTGCCTTGCATATCACCTGGGCGGCGTCGTCTGGCCTGGATCTGGCGGATCTGGCCTGGCCGCAACATCCTCTGATCCGGCAGCCGGTGTTGGTGTCGGCTCTTCCGGCCGGAATTTGCGAAAATACCCGCGGCGGAACGGGTTGAGGTCGTCGGCCGTCTGGCCGCCAAGGCCTGCGGTCGTGGAGGTGGCAGCAGAGGCAGAGGCCAGCGCCGCCAGCGCCTCGGGGTTGACGTCGGCGTCTGGTATCCGCCGGTAGGTGATGAGGCGCCGGGACCCTGTCGGTCAGTCAAGAACACATCACATAGATTGCATCCAAGCTTGCCCACTTACATCGAGTGAATATCTGCTTGCACACAGACACAATCTCCAGGCACGGGTGCGTGGGGATGGGCAGCTCCTGGGCCTGGTCGTTGGCTGTGGGCATCCAAAAGGAGAGACGGCCATCGTCGACGAGCGTCTCGGCAGCAAAGCGCAGCAGGTCGTCGAGCAGGGCCAGAAAGCTGTATGGTTTTCTGGGTGGGACGTACAAGGGGTCCCTGGTTGTTGGTGTTAGTGGAAAGCGGCAAGCGTCAGGACAGTAAGGGACAGGAAAGCACCCACTTGTGATGCGTCTTGCCGTGCTCAACGATCCACGGCTTCTTCTCGGCGTTGCGCACGCCCAGCACGCGTGGACCCTCGCGCACGCCGTAGGGCGGGTCGCAGACGATGCCGTCGATCCAGCGGCGGCCGGCAGCCGAGGCGCTGGAGCGCAGCGGCGCGTGGGTCAGGTCGGCGGTGAAGACGTCGCCGAAGCAGGCGAGCAGGCCGTAGTGCTCAAAGTTGCCGCGGACGTCGCAGCGGCCGGAGCGAGCGCCACCGCTACCGCCGACGCCGTTGATGCCGGCGGCGGCCCCGCGCACGGCCCGGCCGTCAATGTCGCTGCCCCAGGCAACGGCACCGCAGTGGGCGGCGGCGAGCGGGAAGCTGCCGCTGCCGACAAACGGATCGTAGAACAGCTTGCCGGGGCCGGCCAGGGCCAGGTTGGCGGTGACGAGCGACAGCTCGGCGTCCATGCTGGTGGTGGCAATGTAGCGGCGGGCCTTGAGGTCGAAGGCGTTGATGGTGTCGCCGCGGGTGGTGGCGGCGACGCGGCGGCCCAGGTAGTAGTGCTCCGGGTCGGCGACGCCGCGGTCGACGGCGCCCAGCGGCCAGTGCTCAAACACGGTCAGCACAAAGGCCGGGTCGCGCAGGTCGATGTCGCCCTCGAGCGGCAGCAGGTCGGCGAAGCTGTCGATCAGCGCGAGGCGCGCGGCGGCCGAGCGCTTGCCGCGGAACGAGTCGAGGCCCATGCGGAACGTGGCCGTGCGCCAGGCCGGCCACAGCGGCGCGGCGCGGCGGCGCACGTCGTCGCGGAAGGTGTCCAGCGTGGCGCCGCGGCCCCAGAGGCTGTGGATGGACTGGACGAGCACCGAGCGGCGGACGAGGCGCTCGGCGGCCGCATCGTCGGCAAGCCGCACCACACAAAAGGGAGACTACAAATCAGCGTCTGCCAGGGCAAAAGAAGAAAAAAAAACCAAGCGACTATACCTCGGGGTCGTAAGAGACAATCTCGAGGTCGAGGCCCTCGAGCGTGGCCAGCGCCTGGATCTCGGCGGATCGGAACGACTCATGCGTCTGGCTGAAACGGACGAGGTACTCCATGGCGACACAGCATGGTTCGCATGCAGGCAGCCCGGAACAAACAAAGAAGATGTGCAGGAGGCCCGGGTCGCGGCGTCAAAAGATCGAAGAAACAAGAGGACGACGGGACGTAGAGCTTTTTAGTGGGGCACGCGCCTGCCGTTCAGTGTTTTTTCAGAACGGCCCGCGCTAAACGACAGCCTTGTCTCACCAACGCACCAGCGAGCACGCCCTTCACTTTCGCCAAACACAATCCTTCACTCTTGCCATGCTGCCGTTTTCTGCCGAGCGGTCCGTCTACCAGACGGCCAACGGCTTCTTGTCCTATGGCACCATGAACAGCCATAGCGACCCCGCGGCGGCGGCGGCGGCAACAACAACATCGACTGCAGCGCCGCCACGCCCCAAGAAGCCCTGGGCCAGCTTTGAGGCGCTCGCGTTTGTGCGCCAGGTCGACCTCGTGCTGCCGCGTGCGAGCGCCGTGGCGGTGCGGCATGCACTGGCCGCGGCCGCGGCTGCAGACGAGCCTGGGCCGGGCCGGGCGCGGTACGCGCGCGTCGTGATGCCGCTGGGGCAGGTGTTGGAGGGCGAGTTTTTCAAGACGTACGTCAAGGCGGGCCGCGTCCTGATGCTCTCGCACGGGCGGCCCGGCCAGGACAACGTGTTTGCGCTGCGGGACGGCCACCTGACGCTCTTTCTCGAGCGCGAGACGTACGAGCGCGCCGGGCTCGTCGGCAAGCCGCAGGGAGCCAAGGGCGGCCGAGGACTGCGGCCGCGTTGGGGTACGTTTTTTCTTTTCCCTCCTCACTTTTCGGCCTCTCTCTGACTTGCAGTCGTCGAGTTTGACCTCAACACAAAGGCCATGTGTCCCGGCAAGAGCGGTTTCGAACGACTTCGCTACGCGTGCAAGAACGTGCTGAACACGCCGGTCGTGTGGCTCTTTTGCAATCTGCTCGACGGTATGTTCCATCTCTATCTTCTCATTTGCTCGTTACCGTCTCTAACCAACCCTCAGACCCCGATCCAGATCCGCTTGCTGCGTTGAGTCCCACGGTCATCACCGCCGCCCCCGCTGTCCATGAGTACGACCGCATCCGGACCCCGCCCCTCGGCCGTCCGGCAGCCATCGCAGAGAGCGACAGAGTTCGTGGCGCAAGCGTGGACGACGTCGAAGACCTCGTCGACCTGTACGAGTGGCTGTCGCTAGTCCGCCTCGGCAGCCCGCGACTCGCTGCCGCCGACACCATCGACCCGTTCCTGTGCCGGTACCAGGTGCCTGGTGGCAACGAGGAAAGCACCATGGACGACATTTGCGTTCTCCGCTGGCAGGGGTTTCTCTCACCGGCGTGGGTGTGCGAGACGCTCCGCGTCGTCCTTGAAGCAATGCCGTCGCATCAGACCTGGTTTTCCCTGAGCGCGACCAGCTTTGCCAATGCACAGGGCCTGGCTGCTGGCGAGGGCGCCGAGTGCACCTTTTTCCGGCCCGCCAATGCCCCGGGCGAGTACATGCAGTGGGAGGTGCGGGGGCCTGAGTAGGGCGGCCTGTGGCCCAGAAGCCGCGTTTTTTTTTTATTATACCACCATCACTTCACTGCCGCGCGCGCACGTTTCGGCCCTCGCCAGTCTCGCCCTCGGCCGGCACGCCGCCGAGCACCTCCTCGACCAGCTGCCGCAGCGCGGCCTGGCCCTCTTCCGTGTGGAAGTCGGGCCGCGCAGCCAGCTCTTCAATGCGGCGGCGGAGCTCGGGGTCTGGCGGGGCTTCCTCTGTCTGCTCGGCAGCCGAACCAGCACCAGAACCGGAACCAGAGCTGGGCCCGGCGGCCCCCAGACCGGCAGAGCCTGTGTCGGGCACCGGCACAGTGCCCATGCGCACGGTCATGCCCGGCGGCGGCGGCGGCAGAGCACCGTCCACGAGCACGCCGTCGTCGCCGTCGTCGTCGGTGCTGTGTCCGTTGCTCGCAAGCCCCTGCAGGTACGCAGCTACCTGCGGGAAATCGCCCTCCTCTGCCAGCTTCTCGGCCGCCGTCAGGCCGTCGGCGCCGCGCAGGGTCGGGTCCAGGCCGAGCTCCTCGACCAGGCAGCGCGCGGCCGCCACCGACTCGACGACAAACAGGGCCGTCTCACGGTCCTCGTCGCGCAGGTCGACCGGCACCTGGAACTCGCGTACGAGCGTGCGCAGCAGGTCCAGGTGGTCGTAGCTGGCCGCCGCGTGCACGAGCGAGTAGCCGTGGTCGTCCTGCTGGCGGGCGAGCTCTGGCTGTTCGCGGAGCAGCGGCAGCAGCGCGGGGCTGTTGTCAGCAGCCATCATGTAAGGGTTGGGCGCCATGGTGTTGGAAGCGTTATCGGGGTAATTTGCACAATGTCATTCTTTGAAAAGGTTGCACGGAGAAGGAAAAAAAAAAAAAAAACCTGTACTCGACGTACATGCTCCACTTTTATTTCGTCTCGCCTCGAATCAGAAGAGGCGGGGGGGTTTGTTGTTAGTGACGTCCTGTAAGTGGTTAAGGAGGAAGGTGCTTCCGAGGACCTACGTACCTGCCCTGCTGATCCCCGGACTTTTTTTTTTTTTTTGAAAAAAAAAAAAAAAAAAAAAAAAACATCCATTTTCATCTCTAGTTTGCCTCTTCTGCGATTGGGGTTGATATATTGTTCGTCCGCTACATTGGCCAGGCTGCCCGCACCACTCCCAGGCCAGGCTTAATGTCTATAGCGTCGCCTTTGTTGCCATACAAGCCATTTCTCTGCGTATCTTGCAGTGAAATGTAGTGGAAACGAAGTGTATTGGCAGTGGCAAGACAAATCTGTTCAGTGCTAACAACCTCCCCTGGGCCCCGTGCTGGAAGGGCCAAACAAACTCGGCGCAGTAGAGTCAGCGGACACATTGGGAGAACGAGCTGGTGGACACGGATAAGCCAGCGAGAAGCTGACTGCTTCAATAAGAAAAGTACAGTGTGCTTAGCTAGAGAAACAAGGATTTCTAGTTACAACGCCATTTTGTTACAACATTTTTTTCCACGGCCCTTTTTCCCACAACATTTGTCCTCCATCAAAAACCACGATCATTTCTTCTCTCAATGCCCGTTTCGACGGGACAGCACCGTTTCGTGCAGCGTCACGAACATTCCCATGTTATCCATGTTGAAGGAAGTGCATTGGAGTAAGTCACTCGCCGCCAATTCTTGCAAATAGGAAAAATCAGGGCAGACCGGAGGTCCACCAGCCAACTCAGACTCTTCAATGCAGACTTCCAGGGTGAGTTTGGCGGCCGTCAGAGTTGCATTTGATTTGATGATGAAAAATGTAGCCATACGCATGGCGTACACCTCGTCGAGCAATCTGGCTCTCTCGGCGAAGCGGAGGCAGTCCTCTCTCATCTGGAGAATTTCCCCGAGGCACGTCATCGCAGACTCGTAGGCTTTTCGCATCTCCAACTGCTCATTGGAGGTCACCAGTACTTGCTCTTCGCCTTCCAGCCCAGAAAGGATGCGAACCTTTTGTGCCATGGAAGCAAAGGTGTCAACGCGCGACTCGTCGTACATATTGATATGGCTGTAGAGTGGTTGCTCCAGTCTCCGCAAGCTTGTGATAATATTCACAATCTCCGATGTCGCTTGTACGGCGGCATATGCCATAGCCACAGTATAGCGAGCTGCAGGGCATAAGTGCATGTCGTTGCACGGCCCGTCAGGCAGCTCGTCCTGTGTGACGACTAGTTGTTTGTATGTGTCTGCGGCGGTGCAAAGACGGCTGTTCGCCTCGAGGAGGACTCCCCGGGCAACTAGGCAGGCAGCTTCATGGTTGTGGTCGGCCAAAAGTCCGTTGAGGATAGTCTCTGTGCTAGGGCGAGGTGCCTCTGTCGATGGCTCTACCACTGGATCTGTCTGAAGCAACGGCCACGGCTCCGGTGATGGTGTTAGTGATGGAGTCGGCAAATCGGATGGAATGGGTGATGGTGTTGGCAGATCCGTTGGTATGGGCGACGGTTCTGGCAAAGGCGATGGTGAAAGCGATGGCCATCGCCTTGGAGGCGGTGATGGCTCCGGCAAAACTGATGGTGATCGCGTCCATGTCCAAGGAGGCCATACCGGCGACGCGTTTGCCGGAGTGCTCTCTGAGTCGGGCCGGGTCGTCTCCCAGGAACTCAGTTCACGATCGTCGGGTTGAATATCCATTTTGTAGTAAGAAAACGAGGTTGTTTGTGGTATGTCGGTGTTGAAGTGGATGAATGAGAATAAAATGGAAGAGTTTGGGAAGCAGGAAGGAAAAGAGCAGGAAGGAGAAAATGGGAAAAGATGGGATGAGACATCAGTGAATTAGATACCACGAAAGGCGGCAAAAATCGTCATGCGTGCTGGCGATGACTACGAGGGGGGCAATTTGATCAGCCCCTTCTGCCCTACATGTTGGTAAATGTTGGTGACGTCTCTCTCTGCTTATGATGGCAAACGATTATGGCAAACGCTGACATGAACGATCGTACTCTTCACTGCCCTGCCCTACTGCCCTACCGTGCCCTGCCCTCTGACCATGTGAATCGGCTCGTGATCAAACAAAAATAGATCAAGCCATGCTGTTATGGTCAGCAGTTGTCCTTTTCCACAGTTGGATGCGTCAATACACGTCGCCCCCATACAGTGTATGTAGTATTCATTTTCTTGTTTTTTTTTAAAACAATTTTTTTTAATTTTTTTTTCAATTTTTTGATTTTTACGCCCCCGTTTTCAATATTTAATTTTCCGCAATTTAGTCTTTATGGTTTTTCCATGCATTTCTTGCCAAGCGCCTTATGCGCTGTTCTCAATGCAGGTTCAGTAAGTTGACGTTGGCCATCGTGGGAAATCGGAAGATGCTCTCCGCGTGGCACCGCAGCGCTAGGCACAGATCAGCCGCCCTTTGCCGCCGTCTGGCGCCATTGCTCCGCCCGTCCCCCACCACCATCCCTGCCCACCCATGGCGCCGTAGTGGACTGGAAGCGCATCCTGCGCGGAAAGCACGACCAAGCCCAACAAAGGGCAACCTCCTGCCTCGTACCCTGGCCTGGGCCTCATTCCCCGCCGGTTGGAAAATAGTCAGCACCGCTTGCTCTCTCTACTTCTGCCTTTTTGCATCTTTTGCGGCCCCCCCTTGCTTTTGCAACCACCTGACGGTTATCTCTGCACCTTATCCCACAAGAGCCATTAAATTACCGCCCCCCTCCCCTGCAGAATTCCAGGGCAGCAATGGCGGCGGCCGCCGCCTCAGGCGAGCAGACGGGCTCGGGCCTGCCCCTCCGGCCGGACGACGACGGTGACGACGACAACATCTTCACCAGAACTCTGGCCGCCCTCGAGAGCCTGGCCGCCAGCCTGTCCACTTATGATAGCCGGCTGCCAACCAAGGACGCCCTGGATGCACGCCAGCGCGTCCTCGTTCAGAGCGGGGGGTCGACCGAGCAGATCAACGGCCCTGGAGGAGCTCTGCAGCTGAAGTTCGCTAAGCGCGCCGGCGAGGGCACCTTCTGCGTCGTCTTCTCCGGGTCCATGCACCCGGACGACCAGGCAAATGCTCAGGCTTCCGCAAAGCCGATCGCTGTCAAGCTTGTGAGTTGTTTGCCTCGCAAGGCCCGCAACCCCCTCTCCCACTGCTGTTTGTTGTTTCTAATGGCCTTGGCAGGAGCTGCGGAAGGTCGAGTTTCCCCAGCTGCGCGACGAGTTCCGTACTTACAAGCTTTTGCACGGCACGCGTAGGTTTTTGATTTTTGATGTGCGCTTCTTCTCATCCTTGGATTTCATTTGATAACCCTTTACCTTGCCTCTTTAGCTGGCATCCCCAAGGTCTACTACTTTGGCGACTTGGACTTCCACAAGGCCCTTGTTATGGACCTGCTTGGGCCTTCTCTCGAGTGTTTTTATGTTGCCTGTGGCCGACGATTCTCCGTCAAGACGGTTGCCATGCTGGCCGGGCAAATGATCACCAGGCTGCAGGCCGTCCACGAGAAGGGCCTTCTGTACCGCGATGTCAAGCCCGAGAACTTTCTTATTGGCGCTCCTGGCACAAACAACGCTTCTACCGTCTACCTCGTCGATTTTGGCATGGCCAAGGCCTACATCGACCCGGCCACGCACCGCCACATCCAGCCCGGCGGCAGCCGGTCCCTGAATGGCACCGTCCGTTACATGAGCATCAACGCGCACAGCCGCCAAACCCAATCGCGTCGGGACGACATCGAGGCTCTGGGGCATGTTTTGCTCTACTTTGTGCGTGGCCGCCTGCCGTGGCAAGGCCCTAGGAGCGAAGACCATGCCACCAGACACGAACGCATGCTCGAGCGAAAGCGCGCAACTACCATCCAGGAACTCTGCGACGGCTACCCGCCTGAATTTACCGAATACATCACCTACGCGCGCAGCCTCGCCTTTGATGCTGACCCGGACTATGACTACCTTCGCGGGCTCTTTTCTCGGGTCCTGAGCAATCTGGGCACTACAGACGATGGCCTTTACGACTGGAGCCCGGCACCCGCACCGGGAACCAAGCCCGATTCTGCCGAGTCTGCGGCAGTTCCCAAGACAGCTGTCGAGATCCCCACAACTTCGTCTAGAAAACCGCAGCTGTTCTTCTATGATAGCATTACGCAGCAAGCGCTGGCAACCCTCCATCGCGACATCATGGCCCACCGGTACAAGTTTCACCGCGGCGTCGGCACCGTGGACGTGGGTCGTCGTGGCCGCGTCAGCGGCGCTCTCCGTACGACGGCAGCCGCCGCGACCAGAGCTGCCAGTGCAATTGTGTCTGGCGTGGCAGCACACACTGCATCCCTGCCTTCTAACCCCTACACCCGGCCACTGGTCCAGCCCATTACTGATTTGCTGGCCAGCTTTACCAACGATGACAGCAGCAGCAACAGCAACAGCACGACTCTCCCCTCCGTTGCGATTTCGACGTCATTTGTCGAGCTCCTGGACCAAAAGCTTAGCAAGGCGACTGCCGAACTCGAGGACATGTGTGACAAACAACTACAGGACGGCGACTGGACGGCCGGACGCGCACGCGTATGTGGCTGGGTGGACGAGGTGGCCGCTGCCATACCCCAGGAACGGGAGCGCGTGAGTGCCGAGTACGCCAGATGGAAGGACGCTTTGCAGGCTTTGCAGGCTTCAAAAGAGCCAAAAACGGATGCTCAGACACGCGATGCTGCACCGGCGGTATCCCAGCCTGCCGACCACGGCCTTCGCATAGACGACGGAGGGTTCAGTTCCTTAGAGGTCGACACTCTGGAAGTGGGCGACGAGGTTCAGATACCAGCCCCCCTGGTGGCATCCCCCACCGGCATTCCGCCTGCCGACGATCTTCCGAGCCCAGACGGCATCCTGGCGCCCCCACTGGGTGGCGACGATAGCGACGGCGACGACTCGGACAACCCTGGTGCAGTCAACCTGGTCTTTAGGACGGCCTCGGGCTCCCGGAGAGTGGTGCGACTGAATAAGTGATGCTTGCTCTTCTTGATTTTGGAATTTTCTTGGGCATAAGCAATAGTTTTCCTTTGACCTTCATAGCGACCTTGTTCAGCGGCATTTTCAGCGGCATTGACAAAGCGAACGGCCTTTCAGGTCCAGACTACGAATACTTCGCGGGGTGTTGGCTCTTTTATGTATTGCATTCGTCTCTCTTTGGCTAGGCTTCCTAAATATGCAATCCCCATGCAAACGTCCACATCCATGCCATTCTGGACACGTCCAGAACGAACAGTGAAAGCGAGAGCTGTCTCTAGGCGTAGAAGTTGACCGTCTGAGAGAGAGTTTGTCAGCGGGAAAGACGAGCAGGAGAACAAACGGAAAGGGACAGATACATACATCCTTCTTCTTGGCCTGCACCTCGGCAATGGCGTCGACGTAGTGCTCGTGGCTGATCTGGTTCTTGCCCATGCGCAGGGCGATCATGCCGGCCTCGACGCAGACGGCCTTGAGCATAGCACCGCCAAACTCGTCCGTGCTGCGCGCCAGCTCGCCCCAGTTGACGGCCGGGTTGACCTTCATCTTGCGGCTGTGAATCTTGAGGATCTGCGCGCGCGCCTCCTCGTTCGGCAGCGGGAACTCGATCTTGCGGTCGAGCCGCCCGGACCGCAGCAGCGCCGGGTCCAGCACGTCCACACGGTTCGTCGCCGCCAGCACCTTGATCCGGTCGTCCGACGCGAAGCCGTCCAGCTGGTTGAGCAGCTCCAGCATCGTGCGCTGCACCTCACGGTCACCCGACTTCTCCGAGTCGAACCGCTTCGTGCCCACCGCGTCCAGCTCATCAATGAAGATGATCGCCGGCGCCTTCTCCTTGGCCAGCGCAAATGCATCGCGAACCAGCTTCGCGCCGTCGCCAATGAACATCTGCACCAGCTGGGGACCGGCCAGCTTCAGGAACGTCGCGTCCGTCTGCGCCGCGCATGCCCGTGCCAGCAGCGTCTTGCCGGTACCGGGAGGGCCGTACATGAGAGCACCTGAGATTGTCAGCTTCTGAACAGAACAGGAAAACATGCCAATAAGACTCACCCTTTGGCGCCTTGATGCCGATCTTCTTGAACCGCTCGGCCTCCTTCATCGGCCACACAATGGCCTCGACCAGCTCCTCGATCTGCTTGTCCAGGCCACCCACGTCGCTGTACTTCTCCGTCGGCTTCTCGTCCACCTCCATGGCCTTGACGCGGCTATCGTACTCGGCCGGCAGCGTGTCGAGAATCAGGTACGAGTCCTTGTTGACGCCGATCAGGTCGCCCGGCTTGAGCGTCTCGGGGTCGACCAGGCCAATAAGTGGCAAAAAGATGGTCTGCCGCGTCGACGTCTTGATCACCGCCGACTTGCCAACGCGTGTTGCGTCAAGGTCGATGTTGGCGCCCTCCTCGGTCGACTCGGCCGTCGGGTCAAGGTCGAGCAGCTCCACCACGTTGCCGACAAGATACGGCAGTTGACTGGCTTGTTAGTAACCAAGGGCCATCAGATTTCATATTCCCCCCCCCCGCCTGTCGTCAAGGTCGCCTACCGGTTGTTCGCAATTTTGTCTTGGTTGTCCTTGATCTTCTCGCCCATCGTCGACTTCTCGTGTCCCAGCCGCAGGAACTCGCTCTTCATGATGCGCGACTCGTTCTCGAGTAGCCTCCGGCGTGTGATGATCTCTTGCGTGCTCAAGCTCAGAATCTCCTCGTCCAGCACATCGTCCTCCTCCGACTCGGCGTCCTTCATGTCTGCGTCGTCGCCGCCGCCGCTACCGCCCGCTGCAGAGTCCTTGCCGTTTTTCTTGTCGCCCTCGTCCTTCTTGTCGTCTCTGTCCTCGCGCTCATGGCGCTCCATGTCGTCGAGCTCTTCGAGGGTAGACATGATGGGCGGATGGGATCAGAAGGGGTAGCTTGGTGGGAGGCTGTCGCAAAGCAGGTAAGAAAAAGGGAGGCCAGCCGCTGTGAGAGGTGGAGATGTAGTGACTGTCAGGTCTGCGCCGTGGAGAGCTGTTGTGTCTGCTGTTTCAATGCAACGTGGAACAGGCTCCTGTCTTCGCTGGGAAGCTTCGCTGCTAGGAGCAAACATAGCAGGCAGGCAGGCGACGTAGCGCGCGTCGTCCCGCCACATTTCAAATCTGACTAAGCAATGTAAAAGGTCACGTGTTGTTCATTGAGGTGTCCAGCGCGCGTCTTGCCGACGAAACGAAGTGCTATTACGCCTACAGACTGACGGTATCTTGAATGCAAGAGGGCTGTAGACCCGGCCTCCATAAACGCCAAACCAGAGAGAATACCAAATCAAATAAAACAGAAAGACGAAAAAACGCAGAGTGCAGGCCACCTAACGCCAATTCAAACGCTTGCCGTAGAGCAGCAGAGCAGTCCGAAGTGTTTGGAACCCATTAAAACCCCCCAAAAAAAGCAAGGAGCAGCAGCTGTGAGGGAGAAAAGACAGAAACAAAAAGGAGCGCAAGGTTGGTGCTTCGGAGGCTACTCGTCGTCGACAATCCGGCTCGCGATCGGACCGACGAAGGGCACTTCGAATCTGGACAAGGAATGCGCGGTCAGCAAAACGAAAACAGTAGGCCGCAGGAGAAACAGATGGTGTGCACACGAACCGGTCGAGCGTGTCGGCGTCGCGGTAAGCCTTGAGCGTGAGGAACGCGATGAGGCCGAGATCGGTCAGGAAGACGACCCAGCCCAGGAAGCGCGACCACGACACGAGAAGATGAAGAACGAAGAGTGCCGTGAACAGCAAGCTTGCCTGCCAGGCGTGGAAACTGTGAGAGGTCACGGTTAGCCTATGGCTCGCAGAGAGCGCGCTCGAGCATCTGCTGAAGAAGAGGCAAGAAAACCCACCGAACGTAGTCGCTCTTGCGCTCCAGGATCAGGAGCAGAATCGACCCCAGCGGCGGAAAGGCCAGGTACGCCAGGCACGCCTCGTGGTCGAGGCGCAGGCCCAGGCTCGTGTCGAATTCGCTGATCACGCCGTCGCGTCCGTGGTCGTACAGCACGTCGTCGGCGTCCGGGCCGGACTCGCCGCCGTCGCCGCCGTCGCCATTGCCGTGCTGGTACGAGAAGTACGACGGGCTCGGAATGCCGCCCGACCACTGGCGCTGTGGCCGGGGATGCTGCAGCGGCGGCGGGCTGCTGGTGACGTGCTGCTGCTGTTGCTGCTGCTGTCGCGGTGAGAAGGGCCGGCGCTCGAGCGACGTGCGCGGCGACGCGGTGCCACCGGAGCCGGGCGGCGAGAGCGTGCGCTCGTGCTCAGGTGGCGACGACTGATAGGGCGCAAAGTCCATCGCTGCAAGGGGGGACGGGATGCTGGATGGCGATAGTGATGCGATGTGTGCAGGGGGGAAAGCTTGTGGAGAGAGCTATGTAAATGTGCGGAGCAATCAAAAGGGCGGGATTCGCCGCAGGCAGACACAGTGTTTGTACCGTATGTATTTGTATTTTACACTGTCTGTCGACACATGACATTTTGCTGCGACATGGAGAACGTAGAAGAAGAGAGGCCGTTATGCAAGATACCTGTGCGATCCATAGCCGTCTGCCGTGTCCCGGGACTACGGCTCCTTTGGTGCGCCGTCGGCACCGTCCTCCTCCAGCATGGTCTTGCGGCTCTCCATGGTCAGCCACAGGCTCTTGCTGGCACCCTCCAGCGCCGTCGTGAGGCCCAGGCCTGCCGACTGCAGCATCGCCACGAGCTGTGCCTGCAGCCCCGCCTTGCCGCCCTGGATGGAGCCGACCCAGCGCACGCCGTCCATGTCAAACACCTTGCCCTCGACGCGGCCGCCGACGAGCATCAGCTTCTGCAGGCCGTTCTGCACGGGCGGCTCGTAGTAGCCAGGGCTCTTGCGGCGCGTGGGTGGCGGAAACGCCGGTGCGTTCGGCGCCAGCACGGACAGCGCCGCGGCGAGGTGCGCCGGCGAGACGACGGGGAACGTCAGGGCGGCCAGGGGCCCGACGAGCAGCGGCTGCAGCTGGCCAAAGGCCGAGCGGTCCGGGGCCGTGGCGCCGGCGGCCTCGGCCTCCTTGACGGCAATGTTGGCCGCGGCCGACAGGTCGTGGTTGTAGACGGCGCCGGGGGCGCCCTTGAAGCGCTTGCCGACGGCGGCGGTGGCGGCGCGGGTCGACTCGGGTGTGACCGTGGACGGGTCGAAGAACTCGACAATGCGGAAGGCCATGCTCAGCAGACCCTTCTGCACGACCTGCAGGTGGATGTGGGACGGCAGCGACTCGGGCCACTCGATGCCGAGCTGCTTCTGCTCCTCGCCAACGCGGCGCAGCGCCAGGGTCAGCTCGCGCCGCAGCGCGGCCCACTCCGGCCCCGTCAGGTTGTTGTGCTGGAACAGCAGCATGAGCGGCGTCGTGCGCACGAGCGACGTGTATGTGCGCAGCAGCTGGGCCTTGCGGGTGTCCGGCTGCCGCGCGGTTGGTGGTTGTGTGGGGGGGACGTAGTCCTCCGGCAGCGCGATCTTGGTGCGGGAGAGCGGAGCAACCGCATGGGCGGCGCCCGACGTGTGAAAGGAGGCCGTCGACACCGCAAGGGGCCGCAGAGGCTGGGGTCGTGCAGCAGTGCGGGCACGGCGGGTGTAGGGAGAAGAGGAAGACGAGGTCGAGCTGCTGCTGGCAGAGGAAAAGCCCCGGGCAATGCTCGTGCAACGCGCCGACGGAGCAGCGGAGCACTCGGCCACACAGCGCCCAAGCGGCTGTGCCATTGTGGAGGACAGAAGCCGCGGCGACATGGTGGAGGGGCGGCGCAAGGGGTTCGAGGGAGGTTGCGTGCTGTTCTGTTTTTTCTCGTGGCTTCAATTCGGAAAATCTTCTAAACTGGCAACGCCCAATCGGGCGAAGCACGGGCCAAGGGCGAGCCGTGAAAAAACAAACTGCCGCTGTCCACCGCCCAAATGACTCGACGTCGCTTGCCCCACGTTTGCTATTGAGCCCCAAAAACGGGCCTATGACGAAAAGTCTGGGGGTCGTATAATAGACAATTTTTTTCGGCTGTGACTCTTTGTGTTTTATCCACTCAGAAAGCATATTCGAGCTGGTTTTCCACCGCCGCGGCATCTCCCGTTTGAAATACAGGCCCTTCGACCGCGAAAATGGCTTCGACACAAGCACCGGCCGGTGCCTCCGGGGCCGGCTCGGCAACCGAGTACATCGACATCAAGCCTCTCCTCAGCCGCATGTGGCCCCTCGGCGATGCCGGCGCCCCGACCGCTGACGACATTGCCGACGCCGTGGCGCTGTTCTTCACGAACCAGGTGTCGCCGGAGCAGGCCAGCGCGCTGCTCATGTGCCTGCACTTCACGGGCCTCGACCGGCAAGCCGATGTGCTGGCCGCCTGTGCCGACCGCATGCGTCGGGCAGCGGCCCAGGTGGACGCCGTGCCGCTGCGCCAGATCATTGCCGGTGGCACGGCCGCGCAGCCGACGGCGCGCCTGCAGCACGGCCAGTACGGCGGCGGGCTGTGCGACATTGTCGGCACGGGCGGCGACTCGCACAACACGTTCAACGTGTCGACGGCGTCGTCGATTGTGGCGTCGGCGTACCTGCGGCTGGCCAAGCACGGCAACCGCGCGTCGACCAGCAAGTCCGGCTCGGCCGACCTGCTGGCCAACCTCAAGCACCCGGACCCGGCGGCCGCGGCGGCCATGATGACGGGCAACATCGAGAACGAGACGACCGACCTGCTAGCCAACCTCAACTTCATCTCGCCGACGACGCTGCGCACCATCTACGCCACGACCAACTACGCCTTCCTGTTTGCGCCCATCTTCCACCCGGGCATGCGCTACGTCGCGCCCATCCGCAAGCAGCTGCCGTGGCGCACCATCTTTAACCTGCTCGGCCCGCTGGCCAACCCGGCCGACGTGCGCGACGACGGCGACAAGGACGGCAAGTCGTCGCCGCTCGAGGCCCGCGTCATCGGCGTCGCCCGCCGCGAGCTCGGCCCCGTCTTTGCCGAGGCGCTGCGCATGGCTGGCGGCCGCAAGGCGCTGGTCGTCTGCGGCGCCGAGGACCTCGACGAGATCTCGATTGCCGGTCCGACGTACTGCTGGTGGCTGCACGAGACCGCCGACGGCACGGCCACGACCGTCGACCACTTCCAGCTGGCGCCCGCCGACTTTGGTGTCACCGCCCACCCGCTGACCGACGTGTCGCCCGGCCGGTCGCCGGCCGAGAACGCGGCCACCATGACGTCCATCCTGCACAACGAGCGCCCGGCCGACGACCCGCTGCTGTCGTTTGTGCTGATCAACACGGCGGCGCTGCTCGTCGTCAGCGGCCGCTGCGACCCCTGCACGCGCAACAGCGGCGCGGCGGCCGAGCCCGAGGACCCGGCCGTCGTCCAGGAGCGCGGGCCCGGCGGCGGGCGCTGGAAGGAGGGCGTGCGCCAGGCGCGGCTGGCCCTGAGCAGCGGCGAGGCGCGGCGGCAGTGGCAGCTGTTTGTGGAGGCCACGAACCAGATGACGCCGGCCACAGCCGCATAAGGTGTTCAAGAAACGAAAAAAAAAAAAAAAAAAAAAGAAATGGGACAAAAAAGAATCAAAATGGGGTCTGTTGACGGGATGAAAGAAGAGAAAAAAAAACAAATTGGAATGACATCTGCGATGGGTTATGCTTTTTGGGATCTAGGGTTTATTACAAAAAAGAAAACAATGTTTCATGTTTTGTCTATTTGGCACATGCCTTTCTCGGAATCAGTCGTCTATGTATATATACTCTAACATCACCGTGACAGCACGCCGCGGACCACGCCCGGCACTACTGGCCGGCCGTCAATGACAATGTCCACAATGCCGTTTTCGTCCGTGCTCCCCTCGTCCAGCCAACGGCCCAGCAGATCGTTGCTTTCCTTGGGCTTCACGCTGTTGTCGCGCGTGCCGACCGTGATGTGCGACACCCGGTTGACACACGGCCAGCCCTCCTCGGTGCTGCTTCCAGTGCCGTCTGCCGGCGTCCGGTCCACCAGCCGCACGACCAGCGCCATCAGCCGGTCGTCAAACACGGCCCGCTCCAGCTCAACGCCGGCCTCGCCGAGTGCGGGCTGCGCAGCGCCCGCCTGGCTGCTGTCTCCCGATGCCTCCGTGGCCTGCGTGTGCAAGCGCACGTACCGGTCCCACAGCGCCGGGTTCTCTTTGGCACTCGCCCGGTGCATCAGGGTGACGTGGAACGTGGGCTGCACGCGCCCGCTCTGGAGAAGCTGGTCGTAGAAGCGTCGTTTGTCGGCGGGCAGGCCCTGGAACGTCCGCTCCAGCTGTTTCCGGATGTCGTCGCTGTCGACGTGCACCGCCACATACTCGAGCGGCTTCTTCTTGGTTGCGGCGGCCTTTGGCTTCTCCAGGGCCTGTCGAGGCTTGCTGTTGTTGCTGCGGTCCGGTAGGCTGTGCTTCAACGTGGGCGCATAGTCGCCAATGGCTTTCTGGATGGCGGCGTCCATGGCCTCCGAGGATGGCACCTCTGGGATCAGCTTTGGGTACAGGTGGTGCAGCTCACGGACGACAGTCTCCAGATTGGCTCGGCTGGACGCGGTTGAATCGAGCTCGATGACGGCATCGAAGCCGTCGTCCGGAGCGCGCGACGGGTCGCACGGCTGGAACCGAGAGAGAAAGCCGTCCATGATGCCCACAACCTTGTTTCGTTCCGAGCTCGCGTGGATAGTCTGGTGGTTGTCGCCGCGGGCAAACACACGCTGCTGGGTGACCTGGCGCGTGGCGGCAACGTCCTTGTGCACAAAATCAAGCGCCACAATGTGCACGATATTCGAATGCTGCATACGGGCATCGGTGAGAATCTGGCTCCGCTCGTGCCGCTGCGCGTTGTTCCGGTCGGCAATCACGGCCGGGTGGGACGCAAGCTCATCGAGGACCTGGCGCGTGAAGCGCGGTGGCCGTCGCGACCCCATGATGTTGTCGTTCTGCACATGGCCAAAGCCAAACAGATCGGCCAGGGCCACGGCGATGGTCGTCTTGCCACAGCCGAGTGTCGCAATGGGCACCAGGATCACGTCGCTGTCGACGTCCGACGCGCTCGCGTCTGTCTCCAAGTTGGCCGCATCGGAGCCCTTGAGGTTTTTGTAGGCGAGAAAGTCGTCGCGCAGCTGGATGATGCCGTGGTTCTTGTTGTACAGCTGGCCCAGCCGGGGATCCTTGTTCAGACGCGCGCGGGCATAGAGCAGATACTCCTCGGTGATAGCGCGGTGCTTCTTGACCTGCGGTACCCGCCCGGCGATCAGGGCCTTGGTGCACTCGCGCCACTGACGGTACATCAGGTAGGGCTCTTCGAACTTGAATTTGAAGAACCAGTCGCTGTAGGGCCGCGTAGACGGGTCGGGCGACATCCGACACCGCACCACGAAGCCCTCGACATCCTGGCCCTCGTGCGCGCCTGTGGCGGCCGCCTCCTCGAGGAACTTGCGCATGTCGTCAATGCTGTTCATCGTGATCAGGCCGACCTGGCGGAAGCCCCACTGGGCGGCGAAATCCTGCACGTTCACGCTGGGGTAGGTCACAAACTCGGGCAGGTTGAGGTTAATGCCGTGCAGGTAGAGACCGGCCTTGTCGGGCCCGTAGGCCAGGATGTGCTCCTCAAAGGCGTCGTCGCACAGCTCGGCCACCGCGGTGGCGTTGCGGGCGTAGAGCTCCCGGGCCAGGTCTGTCCGTGTCCGGCCGAGGCGCTCCAGCTGGCGGGTCAAGAACGCTTCGCCCGCGCTGGCGTGGCTCAGCTCGGTGTCGCCGCTGCGCTCGCCGGTAGAGTGCTTGCTGCAGACGAGCAGGGTGCCGTCAGGCAGCCCCGAGATGAAGATGATGCAGCCGTTCTCCTTGAGCGTGAGCTCGTAGGGGCCCTGTGTGCATGCGGCAATCCTCTCCCACTGCGTGTCGCGCACCTCGTTGACGTTGAAGAACTTGTCGTAGCCGCGGACGGCAATCATCGGCTGCCCGTACTCGTTCTTCGTGGTGAACAGGCCCCGGGCGTAGGTCGGCAGGTCGCTCCGCTTGTAGTCCCAATCCTTGAATTTCCATGAGCCGACCGACCAGCTGCCCCCCTGGTCCCCTTTCACTGTGTACTGCGATTTCTTGGCAAGAGATGCCTTGCCATTATTGGCCTGGCTCTCCAGGCTCTCTACCATAGCAGAGACCGCCTGGACGTCCTGTTCCTTGTAGGGCGCCTCGGGAAGTGGTGCCGGGGCGCCGCCCATGGTCTGCGCAATGGCCATGGCGGTGGAACTGTTTGATGGCTCGGCTTTGAAGGTTCTTAATGGGATTCTCGTAAGCCCAGACTGGTCTTTCCCCTCTTTGAAGTGCGTTGCGAGCCAATTCTCGCCAAAGAGGCGTTGGCTCGTCTTTATATGCCGTCGCGGTCAATGGTGCTCGCCGTGTCTGTGACAGGAAGCCTCGCCCAGTCTTTCCGAGACCGTAGCGCTCCAGACCGGCAGGTGATTCGTGCGCTCTGCACAAGGGAATCGAGGCAGACCGGCTCGGCGAATGACTCAACGCGTCGGGTTCGAGATTTTGAGGCTGCCGCAGCCAGTGGCGCAGCTTCCTCCTTCCATTGCGCAAGGATTTGGCGGGGGGAAAATAAAATGTGGGGCACATCACGGGCTCCACGATGGCTTAAGCTGAATTCGAAGCTGTATGGGCCACGTTCTTTGCCTTGGAAACAGAGTTAAGAGCCACGTACATAGCTTCCATCTGCGCATTGGTGCTTTTTTTGAATTCGTTGTATCCAATACTGCCGGTCTGCCTTGAGCCTGTTGGTTTGATTGATTTTGCGAGCTCTTTGTCAAGCTAAAGTTTGTTTACTGCCCAAAATGGAGATGGGTGGGGGGCTGTCATTGACAACACCGGCAACTTTGCACCTTGCACATGACTTCTATACAGTGCCCGAAAGATTCTTCTACAGCTGATCCTGTTCAGCTCCAATTCTGTTTGGTTGTTCTTGACACTCAAAGAAACGAGTGCGGGTGAACAGGTATAAACAGTGGACCAATCGAATGTGACGTCATGGCCAAGCCGAAACGGTTGGAAGAGCGGAAAGAACGAGCGAGATGCGCCATAGACGACTCCATTTACGTCTACGAAGGGCCCGGGTGAAAAGTACTCGCTACCACGCCATGCACATGAAAGAGGAGAGGGCTCCAAGTAGCGAGGACCATTCGCTGGAGCCGCCGACCCCAAGTGACGTGATGCATTCTGGCCGAGCATTCCTCGCCGAACGTAAATCTGGGGTCTCGTCCCCCCTCCTCTGCTCTTGTTTCCCCAACCATTCATCTCGTCTTTACACAAGAAGAATACTGAAGACAACACATCTGTTTGTCTGAATACGCCATGAAACTGCTCTCGACTCTTCTCTCCGTCGCCCTCGTGGCTGACGTTGCATTTGCCAGCAGCTGGCTCAGCCGGGCTGGTAAGTTTCAAAGATCTAGTCTTATCATTCTGACGTCTGTCAGCTACCCGCTGTCACTCTACTGACACCTCACTTCAGCTTACAACAAGTGGCACGAAACCGAGCTCGAGCAATGGCTGTCGGATCACAATATCCCGTACCCGGCCAAGGCCGACCGCAAGGACTTGTATAACCTGGTCCAGGCCCATTGGAACGACCGTGTTGTCACGCCCTACAACAGCTGGGACCCCCAGCAGCTGCAGGCATACCTCAAGCAGAAGGGCATCGAGTCGAAGCAGAGCACCAACGAAAACACAAACTGGCTCAAGGCAGAGGTCCAGAAGCTCTGGTCGGGGACTGAGGACCAGACGCAGAGTGCCTATACCAACGTCAAGGACTGGATCTTGGACTCGTGGACCGATAGCCAGCTGAAGGCCTTCTGTGACCACAATGGCATTGCTGGTAATTTTATTTCTCTGCGCCGTCGCACATATATCTGCGAGCACCCATCTGACTTCGTGCAGTTCCCCAGCCGCGGGACCGTGACACCCTTCTCAAGAAGGCTCGCCAGAGCTACGATGCCATCGCCAAGAAGCACCATCAAACTGTTGGCTACCCTGGCAATTGGCTCTACGATGCCTGGACCGGTATGTTGAAAATCCATCAACCTTTTTCCCTCCATTATACCCTAACACTTTGCAGATTCCGACCTGAAGAACTGGCTCGACACGTATGGCATCCCTGCTCCACAGCCGTCGACGCGCGACAAGCTCATTGCCACGGTTCGTCGCAACTCGCACCTGGCCTATCTGCAACTGCAGGATGAGTCTTTCCGCCTTAAGAAGACCGCCAGGGAGGCGTACAGCAACCTGTCGGACAATGTCCTGGCAACGTGGAGCGAGTCAGACCTCAAGGCCTTTGCCGACAAGAACGGCATCAATGGTACGCTGGCCCTGTGCTATTTATTTGTTTGCTGTGAAGCTGACCGACAATTTTCAGTGCCCCAGGGAAGCAAGGTCGACGAGATCCGCGCCTTGATTCGCAAGCACCGAGCCGAGGCGCTGGGTGATACCGTGGCCGACCGGGTGTCCAACCAGTTTGGTGCCGCAACAAGCAAGGCCGGCAACTACTTTGCCCAGTCGACAGACTCGATCTCAGAGGCGGTGCACGCGGCATTTAACAACGCCATCGACACGTGGTCAGAGAGCCGTCTGAAGGCCTACCTGGACGCGCGTGGCATTCCTGTCCCGCAGAAGTCGACGACGGATTCGCTGCGTGCTCAGGTTCGCAAGAACGCACACAAGGCGGGCTCGGGCTGGACGGCCTGGACATTTGACGACCTGTCGTATGAGAACCTCCGTGACTACCTGGCCTCCACCGGCAACGATGCGGCCAAGAAGGTTGCCTCCAAGTCGGGCGTTGCTCGTGAGGAGCTTGTCAAGGCTGCGCAGTCATATTACAGTTCAGCATCTAAGGCGGGCGGCACGCAGTACGCTGCGGCTACCTCGAACCTGGCCAAGGCCACCCAGTCGGCCAAGAACAACCTGTTTGACACGTGGAGCGAGAGTGAGATCAAGTCCTACCTCGACTCATATGGTGTGGTATGTACCAAAGACACTGATTGGCCACATGACGGAGAAGAAATACTAACTTCTTGTGCTTCCAGCCGGTGCCACAGGGTAGCACGTTGAACGAGCTGCGCGCATACGCGCGGCAGCAGGCGACGTACTTCCGCTACGGCACAACGTCGCCGACTGCGACGCTGTTTGCCAAGGCTGCAGAAGGCTTCTGGAACTCGTACGACTGGGCCAAGGCCCAGATCCAGATTGGTGTGGACGCGGCCAAGAAGCAGGCCGAGACGTTCCGCAAGAAGGGCAGCGATGAGCTGTAAAGGAGTTTCCACTGTCTGCAGCACAAAAAGAATGCATGTTCAAAAGGACACGACGGACGATGGCTTGGAAAGGTTGAGGTATTAGCTCCATTGTATAGTTTCGGGGCAGCTAAATACAGTATATGTATATCTGTCTTCTGTGCCTGAACTGTGATTATATATATTTTTTTGTGGCTTTGGATACTTTTGATAGCCGCTTGTACAATACGCCAAACGCTTGACCGTGAGGCTTAGATGGGTAGGCGGTCGCGGAGAAGACTGTATGTGGTGCTCGGGATTTGCTGTTGTAGGCCGTTTAACGGTCCCATAATTACTGAGTATACAACTTGAGTCTTAAGATGTGTTTGTCACATTACCATTGTTCTGGTTGAATTTGGGTATTTTTTGTATTTTTCTGTATGTTTTATGTTTTTTTGTGGACTTTGGTTCAAACTCACCTAGACATAAATAAAAGACAGGAGCACCAAAAAAGGAAAAAAAAAAAAAAAGAGTCGCACGTTTACCTTCACATGTTTCTCTCGTCGTCTGTCGTATTTTCTCTTTTCTCTGCTACTCCCACTGGAAGCTGGCCTGGAACTGCTCCGGAGTCACATGGTCGCCAAAAAGCTCGGCATGGTCCCGGCAGAGGGAGACAAGCAGAGTGAGGAAGTTCTGCTCACGCTGGTCCGGAAGAAACCAACAGCAGTAGGTGGAAGGGGTGCCAGAAGTGCAGCAGATGGGGCAGGCAGTAAGAGGCGTGGGCGGGTTCGTAGAGGAGGTGGTGGACTGAATTGAGCCGAGAAGAAGGTCAGGATGGGCAAGGCAGAGGCGGACCAGACGGCGGAAGCAGCTGGCACGTGTCTGATGGGAAGAGCTGAGGGTCAGGTAGAGGTAGAGGCGGTGGGCAGCACCCCAGATCTCCTTCTCAGCCGAAGTAGGGCTGGCACGAAGGCGGGCAAGATAGGCATTCGGTGTAAGACTGGAGCCCGAGAAACGGAGAGGGGTGGAGGGGAGGGGGGTGGAGAGGGAGGGGAGAGGGTTGGGGGTGGAAGAGGGAGGAGACGACATGGCTTCCTGTTGACTGCTGTTTCTGGATTTGAAAGGCTTGTTGACTCGTCCTTCTTGAGAAGAGCAAACAGAGAACAGGAAACCGGCGAGAGTGTGATCAAGCAGGCGAAGGAAGAGTGGTTGAGATGCGACTGAAGAGAAAAGGAAGAAACTACGAAAGAAAGGCATGACGGGCGTCTTTTATGCTTTTTGTTTTTGCAGATGTTCGCGACGACATCTTGTTCTCTGTTCACCGTGAACAGAATATGATGCATCATGAACAATGAGGATGTGCAATGAACAAGGGGTCGAGCAAAGTAAACAAAGGAGACAAAGACGAAGTGTACGACGAACAAATCATGAACAGAAAAAAGCACAAAGCATGAAAGCTGTACAGAGCAGGAGGGTTGTGACAATACGAAAAATATGGAAAGAAAACGATGAAAAAAATAGAGTTGAAAAAAAAAGAAAG
This sequence comes from Ceratocystiopsis sp. VPRI43766, assembly GCA_019925685.1. Classification (NCBI taxonomy): domain Eukaryota; kingdom Fungi; phylum Ascomycota; class Sordariomycetes; order Ophiostomatales; family Ophiostomataceae; genus Ceratocystiopsis; species Ceratocystiopsis sp. VPRI43766. The sequence goes on from JADHKF010000001.1 coordinate 1,413,977, forward strand.
GACGAATGAAAAGGATTAAATCAAGCGAACAAAGACAGTTATTACAACTTTCTTACGTGAACAACAGCGTTGCATCTACCGGAAAGATGGAAAACGCGGCCAAGTCGAGCGGCCAAGGCATGGCGGCAACGGCCAAGTCCAAGCCCTGAACAGACTTCCCGTCGGCTTATCGCCCTGGCGCGGCTGCGATGCGTTTTTCTTCTTCGCTTCTTTGTTGAACCGCCGCGAGCCAATCAACTTTCACCAATCCGCCGACAGGTGGCGACGGCCGTCTTGCAGCCCCACGTGGAATTGCAGATGAGCCAATCACCGGCTGCGTCTGCCGTGCGGGCCAGGCCGACGATAAGATAGCGACGGCCAACGAGAAACCTCTCACGGCCGTTTTGCTGCGATCCGGTTGCGTGCGCATGCCGTGTGCGGGCCTGCGCGGGGATAGCTTCCGTCGCGGGCCAAGAAAAAGAAGGCTGGCATTCTTTTCTTTCTTCATATTTTTTTTTTTTGCCCTCCCTCTCTCTCCCTCTCTCTCCTCTCAAGCCATCACCACCTTCTCTTCTACGGCCATGACACTCTCCGAGACGGCCCCTCCGGCCGCGGCCGATGCGGCCACATACGAATACGATCTAGTCATCACAAATGGCGTCTGTGTGACGGCGTCGGACGTGGCACCGCTGGACATTGGCGTGCGCGGCGAGAAGATTGCGGTGCTGGCGCCGTCGGGCTCGCTGGCGACGGCATCGGCGCGGAAACGGATCGACGCGCACGGCGGCTACGTGACCCCGGGCGGCGTGGATTGCCACGTGCACCTGCAGGAGCCGAGCCTGTTTGGCAAGGGCCGGTCGGCCGACACGTTTGAGACGGGCACGCGGTCGGCGGTGGCGGGCGGCACGACGACAATCGTGGCGTTTGCGCCGCAGCAGCGCAACCAGCCGTCGCTGCTGGCGGCGCTGGACGCGGCACAGGCGCTGGCGCGCGACCACTGCTGGTGCGACTACGGGCTGCACCTGCTGGTGGCCAACGCCAGCGAGGCGGCGCTGTCCGAGGTGGCAGCGCTGCCGGCGCGCGGCGTGACGTCGCTCAAGATCTACATGACATACGAGGCGCTGCAGCTGCGCGACGACGAGATCCTGTCCGTGCTGGCGGCCGCGCGCGCCAGCCGCGTGCTGACCATGATCCACGCCGAGAACGGCGACGTGCTCAACTGGCTGACCGAGCGCCTCGAGCGCCGCGGCCTCGTCGCGCCGCGCTTCCACGCCACCAGCCGGCCACCGCTGCTGGAGGCCGAGGCCACCAACCGGGCGATTGCGCTCGCCTCGCTCGTCGCCCAGACGCCCATCCTGCTGGTGCACATCAGCGACGGCGAGGCGGCCGCGCGCATCCGCGCCGCCCAGACGCGCGGCCAGCCCGTGTTCGCCGAGACCTGCCCGCAGTACCTGTTCCTGACGCGGGCCGAGCACCTCGACGCGCCGCACGGCTTCGAGGCCGCCAAGCACGTGTGCTCGCCGCCGCCGCGCGACGCCGCCGCCCAGGCCGACGTGTGGCGCGGCCTGCGCAACGGCACCTTTTCCGTGCTCAGCTCCGACCACTGCCCCTTCAACTACGACGACGCCGAGACCGGCAAGAAGACGTGCATCACCCCCGAGTTCCCCGTCGGCCAGTTCCGCCACATCCCCAACGGCCTGCCCGGCGTCGAGACCCGCGTGCCGCTGGCCTTTGCCGACGCGGCACCGCTCGCCGGCGCCCACGCCACCAAGCCGACGGCCCGCCGCCTGCCCCTGACCCGCTTCGTCGAGGTCACGTCCACCAACGCCGCCAAGCTGTACGGCCTGTACCCGCGCAAGGGCGGCCTCGTGCCCGGTGTGTCGGACGCTGACCTCGTCGTGTGGTACCCGGAGCCCGGCAGCGCGGGCGCGGCGGCCGGCCACCGGCCGGCGGCGCTGGACGCCGACGGCGGCCTTCTGCTGACCAACAGCATGCTGCACCACGCGACCGACTATACGCCGTACGAGGGCCGGCGGCTCAACAACTGGCCACGGTACACCGTGCTGCGGGGCAAGGTCGTTTGGGACCGCGACGGCGCTGGTCTCACAAGTGCGCCGGGGTACGGCCAGTTCATCGAGCGCCAGTCGGGCGTGCTGGGCGACGTGTGGGACAAGGTGGACGAGGAAGGGCCCTTTGACGAGGCCGTGCTGTAGGCGAAAGCGACCAAATAGACGAACAAAAAAAAAGGAACAAAAGAACCATCTTGCTGCTCAGCTGCTCAGCCTCTTACGTGTTTGTGTGTGTCTCGTTGACGATTGCGCCTGTTACTCCAGAACCGCCACCGAGGGACTCTTTGGTAACCCGCGTCCTTCTGCATGGCGCACAAAGTGTTGCATCGAAGACGGTGGAGGGGGGGGGGGGGGGGGTGTGCGAAGTGAGCCTCCAGAGAGCCAGAGCATGGCAGCCATGTGAATCAACTTTTCTCTACTCCGTAAAACTGCTCATGCCGCCCGGCTGTCCCCCCCTTCCCCCCCCATCCCCGCTGTTCTGTCGCCTGTATTCCTTCTAGAAGGAGGGATCGAAGCATTCCATTTGATTGCTCCTGCCCTACTCCGTATTCAGTTGCCTTTCTTTGGCCTCTTCAAGGGGGGCGGTGGGGGCGCCTAGCCGACCCGAAGAGAGACCGACGTTCTCAAAGAGGCAGGAGGCACCGGTCGTGGCATTATGCAAGGAAGATACGACGAACGCACGGGGCAGCCTGGCAGCCTTGCATACTCCGTACTGGGCCTGTTCCATATAGCCGTTTCTCGTACTTTGAAAGTACGCAGATGCCTTTGTCTGCAACGGCCAGCCGATCCGTCCAAAGCAGGACGCGCATCCCAGCGCATCCCCAGCGCACCCCCAGCGCGTGCCAGCGCGTGCCATCGTGCCATCGTGCCATCGGGGGGCTGCAGTTTTCCCGCTTCTTGCCGGCGGCTTAGTCCTGCCCTTCTTGGCCTGGCGGAAGCGGAAGCTTGTGCCGGGCACACACAGACTTGGCTGGGGAGGAGTGCATCGCCACATGCAGCCACTTTGGGCCTTGGGCGGCCCGGTGGCTTGGGCCAACCTGTCTGCCCGCCTGTCTGCCCGCCGGTCTGTCTGCCCGCTGTCGCCCTCCAGCGCTGGTGGCGTGCGAGCCACGCTCGGTCTTGGCCTATCGGCCCTGGATTGTCTTGGCTTGCTTTTTGCCAAGACGACGATTTTGCCACAGACGGCGACGGCGAGTGGTCTGCTGCCGAACGCATCGTCCCGCTCACTGTGTCTTACGATACGAGGCTGCTCGGCGATGGACCCCAATCGAGTCGCAAGGGAGTTTCCTACGGAAACCACCCAATAGGAGCGCCCCGAAACGCTCGGACGCCCCGAACAGGCCTGGGTCGATGGACACCACGCTGGGCCGTGGAAGAAAGGGCCGGTCAACGAGAAAAGCCGCGACCCAGATCCTTCAACCTCTCGGTCGGTGCATTTTGGGAGGATCCGGCGTTTTCTGACCGCGCGCCGCACGCCTGCCACGGAAGACAAGAGATCCCCTTGCGCCAAAATGGGCGCTATCGCGCGTGGCATGCCCCCAACGGCCTTGCCGACACGCCTCACTGCAGCGTGCAGTAGAGTGGTTGAGCATGCATAATCCTGTTTACTGCGTACTCTCTCGGTCGGGCGCCTAACCTGCATAGTTGCGTAGTTCGTGGACATGCAGCTGATGGTCGCGTCGCCACCGGCTTCTAGAAAGGTTCTACGGCGAAGCGACGGGAACAGGAGCCCATCGAATAAGAATTGCATTACCTAACAGCAATTGCAGATCTGGGGAGACTCCGCGACTCCGCCCCGGCGCCACCAAAACCCGGAAGCTTGCCCGTTTTGCCAGTGTCGCGTGCCCTGCCTGCCTCAAGGATGCAGTTCTCGGTGTTGGCAAAAGAGCCGCCGCTGCCTCGTGCTCTGTGCGCCCGGGGTCCCAGGACACTGGTTTCGTTTCGCAGTGGTTTCGCTGCGCTGTGCCCGGCTCTGCTTTTTGCGCTGGCCTGCTAAAAAAAGACATGGGCTGTTTCGCAGCAAAGATACAATAGAATAGGGACCGGGGGGGGGGGGGCAGACGAGTGATTGCTGCGGGCAATAAGTCCACATCCCCCGCCCCCTGCCAACTCCAGCGACTCCACTTCCTAGCACACAGACACGGCAGCCATCCCATATCAGGAAGCTGCGAAGCAGGCGTGCTAGCCAGCGAATAGGCATCGCAAGATAAGGAGGGCGAAACCGTGAGCGTGTGCCCCGCTGCAGACCCAGGCGGACCCAGACGGGCCATTGCGAATTAGGCCGTGGTGTCTGCGTTCTAAACGCCAAAATAAAAACGGAGCCGACAGTTGTTATCACTTACGAAGAGGAGGAAGTACGAGTAGAAAATCACATGGAGCTACGGAAAGATCAATCTCGTACGGCTTAGGTCCACGAGCGGTACCATCAAAGTCGGGACAAAAAGTAGCTTCTGTTTTGTTCGTAGGTGCCCTCTTGCGCCATCAGCGCCAAATGCTCGTTTGCGTGGTCTCACCTTCCCTGTCTAGTTATGGCGTCAATAGTGGCTGCGCCTATGGGCTTCCTTCGCAGGGTTACTGGGCAAAAGCCGGTGCTGATCGCCCATCGGTCCCCACCCCTGGAAATTGCGAGCACATGCACTGCTCGATACAGCGAGTGTGTGCGTGGCAGGGGGTGCGATAGCAACCGGCGACCGGCGCAGCAACTGAATGGGAAGTTGCCCAGTTTTGCCCGTCCCCCGCTAGAGGAAGAGTCTACGGAGCATTCTTTCCTGTATTTCTGGGCCCTGATGTCTACGGAGTACTGCTACTGTGCCTTGCCCCGTACGAGTAAGCTAGCTGCCTGTAAACGGCCCAGTCGTTCCTGTGCGTTCCTCGCTAAGAAGCCAAGCTGTCAGACCGGCCCCCCGCCTAGAAGACAGCCCATCTCCCTTCTTTGTCTTCCAGAATGCTTATCAGAAGGAAAAGGCGGGCCCTCACCTCCCCGAAACTGCGCCATGTAATGGCATTTAAAGCGCTAAAGGGGGTCGGATGATCTGTTGTCGGGTGCAGCGCCAGGCTAAAATGTCGTGAGGCCTACTCGTATCTACTTGCACAAGCATCAAATGCCTCCAGACCTCCTGTGCAGCTCGCCGGACACTGCCTGTTGACATCATTGCAGAGGAAAATTGTTTGCCCACCTGACACATCTTGGCCGTAGGCGATCCTATTGTTTCGGTCCCAGCCACCCATCGTGTATTCGTCGTATTCTCGTGCCCGCCTAGCGTGTCCCTCTCTCTCACGGTCGCACAAGGCGCACCCGATCATGCCAGGCCACGTATCTTACGAGCATGGACGGAGGGGGGGGGGGACAATAAAGGGAGACACAAAGCTTTCGCGGTCCCGGACCCGACGCGTGCATCCGCCGCCGGCGACGCCTTATGGAAAAATGATGCAGAAAACGGGTCGGCAGCCAACAGCGGCGACCGAAGCGATAGGGTTGATACGGTTGTTGTTGCTGGCCAGCAGACCGCCAGGCGAACCAGCTGCTGCAGCTACAGCATCTAGAGCGCACCAATGCGACACCCCCCCTTCCCATCGGCGGGGCCGAGAGGTGGGTTCCGAACCGCAAGAAAGAGGAAATAAGAAGACAAGGACCCACGACGCGCTGTTGTGACGCGTATGAGGCTTTCCCCAGAGAGAAGGAACGATCACGGTATCTTAACGTTGTTCTGGCCACAGATAAGGGAAGAACAAGATACCTGTAAAAATACATAGGTGGACACAGTGGCGAATGTGCCCAGTACGGCCTCAAAGGATGTTAATTTGTATTGCAGCTGGTCGACGACGGGCTTTAAACGTTGGCTGCAAATGGGCGCTGTTAGCTTAGCAGGATAAACATATAGGCTAAGACTTGGCACAGGCGCAGCTGGTCTAGGCGCAATCGCAGGCTGTCCTCAACGCCTTGCCTTTGTCTCTCTCTCTCCCTTACTCCATTGTCTCTCTCTCCCTTGATCGAGACCGAGACGGAGAGAAGGCTGTGCACTGGCGGCGCGCGAGATTTGGTTCATCTTGCTCGCACAAGTGTCTCAGGCGCATCTGCAGTGCCTGGCTTGTCCCTGGGGTGTCCCTACAAGATTACGAGGGTATTTTTACGCGTTGGAACTTCCTTTAATTCCTTTAGGCCAGCCGAGCCAGTAGAGAGGCCCCGCTTCGTCCCTCGAACCTGACCGAGCGCCTAAAGCAGCAGTCGGCGCACGCGCACGCCCGGGCACAGACCAGCAGCAGCGCCTGCCGCACTGCGCACTGCGCACCTGCCTCCCCCTGTAAATTGTGCTCGCCTCTCTGAAGAGCTTCTCGTACGAAGTCACAAAATAGGGAGTGCGGGCTGTGCTGTCGGGCCAAGACCAGACCCAGCGTCGAGAGAGATACGAAGGATGGGGAAACAGCGACAGAGGCCGCACTGTCTGCCTCGTCACTGCGTCCCTCCGTCCCTCCGTCAGTAACAACGCCATCACACAACGGACAGGGGGCAATCGGGAAAAGATACCTAGTCCCTTGTACCGCGTACAAGGCTTCCCCTGCAAAGTGACCTTCCTTTTGGAAATCAAGAGACACCCCCCCGGTCCTACCACACGCCCCCCTCCTTCCCCCCCCCCACCCACCCCCCCGTCCTTTGCGATACTGACAGCTTCTCAGTCCGTGGGAGCTGTGAGACTGGAGAGAACAGAGCACGGAGTATTTAACCTGCTGCTGATCACCTTCTCTTTTTCCTTCTGGGTTCTCGTGTTTCTTCTCCAGTTGCAGTGGAGTGCTTTTTCCTTCCCTCCTTCTTCTCCCCCCCCCTCCCCTTCTTTATATATTAATACCCCAGACCTTGCTTTTTATTCTTATTCTTTTCTTTCTCTTTCTCTTTTCCCTTGCAACTCCTATCCACGACAACCACCGCACCACCAGCAACCATGTCGGAGACAAAGGGCGTCGCCGACGCCGAGATTGGCACTCCCCCGCCCTTTGACGGCGCCGACACCAAGCAGGATGTGGTCCTCGAGGGCGGTGCCATCCTGGGCAGCATCGAGAAGGTCGAGGAGTATGGCTACGTGCACAGAGGGTATGCCGTTCCTATCTTGATCGCCTAATTCGCCCGTCTTCGTCCCCCCTGACCAACCGACTAACACCCCGCCCAGTCTCAAGTCCCGCCACGTGCAGTTCATCGCTCTCGGTGGCACCATCGGTACCGGTCTCTTCCTCGGTATCGGTTCCGCCTTTGCCAAGTCCGGTCCGCTCTCCGTCATTCTCGGCTACTCCTTCACCGGTCTGGCCGTCTTCGCCATGATGCAGTGCCTGGGTGAGATGGCCACCTGGCTGCCCCTGCCCGGTGCCATCCCCCAGTTCTGTGCCCGCTACGTCGATGAGGCTCTCGGTTTCGCCGTCGGCTGGAACAACTGGTATGCCTCGTCCATTACCATCTGCGCCGAAATCTCTGCCGCCTCCGTCGTTATCGGCTACTGGCCGGGCGCCCAGCACATCAACGTCTCCGCCTGGATCTCCCTCATCCTGGTCCTGATCATCTTCCTGAACATTTTCGCTGTCGCCATCTACGGTGAGGCCGAGTTCATCTTCGCCTCCATCAAGATCATCACCATTGTCGGTCTCCTGATCATGGCCTTCATCGTCATGCTGGGCGGCAACCCCAAGCACGAGCGCTTCGGTTTCTGGTACTGGCAGCACCCTGGCGCCATGCTCAAGCTCGAGGGCGTCAAGAACCCCGACACTGCCCGCTTCCTCGCTCTGTTCGCCGTCCTGATCAACGCCGCCTTCTCGTACGGTGGTGTCGAGCTGGTCGCCGTCGCCGCTGGTGAGGCCGAGAACCCGCGCAAGAACATCCCCAAGGCTGTCCGTCGTGTCTTCTGGCGTATCCTGTTCTTCTACATCCTCGGCTCCCTGGCCATCAGCTGGCTCGTGGCTGCCGACGACGAACGTCTGCTGAAGAAGGGTGCTAAGGGTGCCGCCAAGTCGCCGTGGGTCATTGGCATCAACAACGCCGGCATCAAGGTGCTGCCGTCTATCATCAACGCCGTCATCCTGACCTCCGCCACCTCGTCCGGCAACGCCTTCCTCTACACTGGCTCGCGTTACCTGTACGCTCTGGCCCAGAACCGCCAGGCCCCGGCTTTCCTGCTCCGCTGCTCCAAGCGTGGTGTGCCCTACGTCGCCGTTGGTGTTACTGCCACCATCGGCCTGCTCACCTACTTGTCTGCCGGCTCCGGCGGCGCCTCCCAGGCCTTTGAGTGGTTCCAGAACCTGACCACTGTCGCCAGTCTGTTCACCTGGTGCTCCATCTGCGTCTGCTACATCCGCTTCCACGCCGCCCTCAAGGCCCAGGGTGTCGACCGCAACACCCTGATCATGAAGAGCCCCTTCCAGCCGTACCTGGCCTACATCTCGCTCAGCTTCTTCGCCATGATCATCCTTTTCAGCGGCTTCGAAATCTTCATCCACGGCAACTGGAACGCATCTGGTATGTTTTGCTTCGCTCTATTCTTCGTTTCTCTTCAGCCACTAACGGTTTCCAGACTTCGTCGCTGCCTACATCGGTGTGCCCATCTTCTTCCTCCTGTTCTGTTTCTGGAAGATCGTCAAGCGCACCCACTGGAAGTCGTCGATGGAGGCCGACCTGTTCACCGGCAAGGCCGAGCTCGACGCCGAGGATGGCCACTGGCCCGACCTCAAGCCGCGCAACTGGGTGGAGCGTGTCTGGTTCTGGATCGCATAAGAACCGTTGCGCCCAAGAAAGGCGAGGACGGGTTCGAAGACGTTCTTTGTTTCCACTCGGCTTTTTTCTTTGTCATTATTTTTCTCTATTTTTCGTTGGCTTTTTGCTTCCTCCCTTCGGGACGCGCAATGCACCTTCTTTTTTCCAATATCCCCTCCCCTATACCATCTCATACACATGCAGCCTACAGGACATACTACGACGTCGTCTTAGCTTATACCAATTTTGTTTCCTTTGGCTGGGGGATTTTTTTTTATTTCTTTTTTCGCGTTGTGGCATACGTGATGTATCGTGGGCCCCGTAGTCCAATTGTTGCGTCTTGAAGTGAAGCGACAGTGACAAGGGCGTTGTATTACTGAAAAGGAGAAAGAAAGCCATCAAAGGAGACAAATATAGACGAATAGAATTGAAAGGGTAGAGACATTGAAAGAACGAAAAAAAAAAAAAAAATTAAGAAAAAAATACAAGTGTAGGCGATAGATAGATATATTGGGAATTTTTTGCAAAGAAAAAAAGTGCAAAAAAAAGAGGTTTGTGGCTTGCTTTTCTGTTTCTCCTGGGATTACCGTGAATCGAACACGGGTCTCCTCGGCCACAACGAGGTATTCTAGCCACTAAACTATAATCCCGTTTCTAGAGGAGAATCCAATTTGTTGAAGGCTGCGGCGTTAACAGTAACTATATAGCCTACTAGTTTTCGTGGACCAATAGTAGAACGGGCAAGTGCGACGTGTGCCAAGCCTGACCCGAGACGGGACGTTGGTATGTATCCTTCGCAAAAAGTGGCAATTGTCGGCAAAATTACCGTTGCCAGATGTCTGGCTCGAGTTGACGCTGTCATGGGGACCATTTCAGTCAGGGCAGAGGACTAATAAGAGTGTATTTGATGTCAGGGCGGCAACGCACAGTGCTTTCTTCTACGAGACAGATAAGGCAGTTTTTGTTGATGTGTTGTTAAATTGAAAGATCGAAAGCAGAGAACATAGGAAACTGAAAGGGCCAAAAACACCCTACACATATCGTATCAAATTTCCCTCGCCCCTTGAGTCCCATTGCCCCTGTTGTGCCTTGTGCCCTAAATAAGGCCGCATATCTTCCGTCCTCACGCCGAGAAACCTGTTCACGGCGTGGTCATTCATGCCCCCTTGTGGGGGGGTGCCATAGCCCGTCCTCTTTAAAACGCCGACCGATGCCAAAACAGTGAAGCAATCGTGCCTCACAGAGGCCCGATGAAAAGAAGGAAATGGGGCAGGCCACTTCCATGAGCAGAAGAAGGGAAAAAAAAAAAAAACACAAACAAACAAACAAACAAACAGGAAAAGTAAACAGAAAAAAAAAAAACCGAGGCCGCCATGTCTAAAAGACTTTTATCTAACCCCGTGTAATCCTCCGTCTAGCCGAGTCCGACGAGGAGAAGAACGAAGCCATACCTTTTCTCTATCCAAGACAGGAGAAGGTGAAAAAGCACAAAGACAGCTGCCACATAGCCATCGTAAATATAAGAGACAAGGGAGGGAGGGGGGGCGGGGTAAGAGGTAAGAAACCAAAGACAAAAGAGAAAAACAAAATAGAGAGTATGTCGTAATAAGGCGTAGAGAAAAAATGTGGCGAGACGGGAAAAGCTGCCTACAGCACGATGTTTTGGACATCTGATATGCTGCGGTACCGCTTATGCGCGCCCGTCGCATCATCGTTCGCCTTGCGCTTCGGCCGCCGCGGCGGCGTCAGCGGAGCAGAGACGGCGCTCAGGCTACCGTTCTTGATACCACGAAGTGTGCCCATAGAGAGGGGGCCCGAGAAAGCGAGTGACTCCGCTGTGGCCTTGTTGCTCGAAATGAGCTGATGGTTGATCTGGTTGCGGCGAAACGCGCCGACGTCGGAGTTTTTGCTGAAATGGGCCATCAAAGGATGCAGAGGTGGGCTGTCGGGCTTTGCGTCTGCTGGAGCAGGGGAGGCGGCGACTGTGCCGCCGGGCGTGGCGGCCTTGGGGGTCTCGGCCGGTGTCACGCCGTCGTCGAAATCGTTGTTGTCGTCGCCGCCCATGACACTGCTGCTAAGGTCCACCATGCCCAAACCCGTGCCAAAAAACTGGTCATCTGGCACCATCGAGTCTTCGTCGAGAAGGCCGTTGATCGCAGCCTCCACCTCACCGGGGGTGAGAGAAGCCAATTTGTCAAAGGCAGCTGTGTCAAAAACTGAATCGAAGTCAGCTGTATCGGCAGCATTGAAGACATCATTTGCTGCTTCACCGGGTGCAGCATTCTGCGTAGTGTCGGCTTCGGAGTTGCGGTCAAAGCAGATGAAGTCCTCGATCCGAAGCGTGTGCTCACCGGGATCTTCACCAAACTCGGCGGAGATCTCGTCACTGTCTTCGTTGAAGCCCATTCCAAGTCCCACATCGTTGAAGCCTCCGAGCCCGCCTCCAACTGGGTCACTGTGGAGGTCGTTGCCGGGGATTGTCTGTGTTGCGTCGCCGAAAAAATAGGTATTGGCGGTGCGCTGGAGGGGTGACGACTGGATCATGTCGCTGCCATCTAATGAAAAGAGCCCCATATTGAAATTCAAAGGAATGGGGTCAGTCTCGACCTCCAGTTCGCGCGGTGCCTCTGGTGTAAAAATGACCATTTTTTTCGTGACCGGGTTGATTACGGCAATAGGCTTGGACCGTTTGTTTGACAGGGCAAAGCGGCCAATTCGAGGCTGGCCCCGACGACTGCGCACAGGTATAAAACTCTCCGAGTCGCTGTCAGATGTGTCGTCTTCGACAGGCTGGGCATTGCGAAAGCTGGGCTTTCGTCGTGGAAGAAGTTGCGGCTCGTCATCTTCCGTGGTGTCGCCATCGGCTGCAAACAACATGTTAGCGGACTGATAAGGCGATGCAGTCGACGGCACACAGCACAATAGAACGCCGAGGTATGTAAAGCTTTATAATAGGAGGGAATCTCACATTCATATCCGTTGGAGGCCGACTCAGACTCGGATCCGTCTTCTTCCGCCCTTGTGGCAAGGGCTGTAGACACTGCAGCTTCAGAGGCAACGAGGTTGGCAATGTCCGTAGCCACTAGATCATCAGTGATGGCGTTGTTGGTGGGCGCCGTGAAATCCCAGAATGTTGCGCTGTTAGATGAATCCGATTCCTCCTCGATTTGACGACGGAAAGCCTCGTCCAAAGACTGCTTCTCGATAAAAACGTCGGGAAAAAACTCATCAGACGAGACTGTCGGAGTCGAGTCGCTTTCATTGTCACTGTCTGGAACACCGGCGAAGCGCACATGGCGCCTCTCCGCAGATTGCTCAGAGCCGTTGAGGTCGGACTCGAGTATGCCGTTCCAGCTCAGATTGTCTTCGACATTTGCATCCGGACCGCTGCTGTAGTCTTCCTCTTCGTTGACAGGAATCTCGTCGTCGTCGTCGTCGTCGTCGTCTTCGTCGTCTCCATCGCTGTCGTCTCCGACAACGATCGCATCTTCCTTCCGATTGGTGGGACGAGGGGTACGGCTGTGACGAGGCTTTGTGACGTCGTTGATGATTGCCTCCTCCTCGGCCGCAAAGACCTCGTTGTCGTCGTCGTCGTCGTCTTCGCTGACTTCATCCAAGGCCGAATAGCCACCGTCCGAGGAGAGATCCAGAGTTGATGACAATTCCGAGTCCGAGTCCGAGTCCGAGTCACGTCGGCGGTTCTCAGCCTTGGTAGGCAAAGCGGCCTTACGCTGACGAGCGTTTTGAGGCATGGATGACTTTGTGGTTGTGGGTTTTGTAGGATAATTCCAAATCGTCCCGGGTGTCTTGCGGTTGACCTCGTTCCTTTAAACCAGGACTGTAAGAAGCGCTGTTTTACAACTGTGAAAAAAAAGACGTAATCCAGATATTCTCGTTAGAGAGGGCAGACGTCAAAGATGAGTAGCTGTGTTGTAGGCTTTTGTTGTATTCGAAGTCGAGGCGTTTTGTCTCTCAAGTCAATGCTGGCGGTGCGATCAGGTAGAGATCGGTGAAGCCCAAGATAGCAGTAGACGCCCGAATGGGTGAAACTCTGTCGAGAATGAGAATTGGCGAAGATCTTAGTTGTGGACTAATCGTTGAGACTGCTGGACTGCAGGACGTGGCCGGCCGTCTTCTTCGAAAGAGAGACGAACCGGCCCCGTCCCACAGCGGGCAATTTACAGCTCAGCGACGGTCGTATACATCTTGGAAAATTCTCGGCAAAGTTTCGTATGTGGGGTTCTTGCGGTTTGGATAAAAGTTTGACTTCGTTGTCTGGCGGGGGGGAGTTGTGCACGGATTGATGGTTGCAGAGGAGGAAAAGGCAGATGAGGCCGGCGGAGAGCAGATATTTTAGATATTTTTTTGATGATCCACTTTTCTTTTACACCTAATGCGTAATGGGTGGTACTTCCCCCCCAGCAGCCAACCATCATTGGTCTGGAGATCGGCGGACTCGCTGAAGAGGCCTGTAATAACTTGTACAAGACTCGTGCATTAGTTGCAGTAGGCAGGTAGCGGGTCGTCTTTGAACCGCCGGGCTCACCGCTACTTCCCCTGCGTGGAGGAAGCCTCCCTGGCTGTTTCCGATCCATGCTGCAGCATTGTCTTGCTTTTCACCCATACTATCGGGCTCTCTGCCATCGGACTCGTCGCAGCTGCCGCACAAGATTCACTGCCTACAAATGTGGACAGGTGTTTCCCGCAAGTATTTTATTTCTAGTTTTGAGGGGGGTGACGTCGAACATCAACATCCGCACAAGTACGCCACAACCAATAGTCATCAGTACTAAAAACTTTTTCTTTCCCCGCTGGAAATAAACGAGTTGGGGCGTCATGTGGTGTAATAAATAATATACACGGCGCTATGCACAGGATGGCGCGTCTCTTCAAGGGTTGCCTGGGAAGGCGCGACCTGTGTGAGGGGGGGTCATCTGTTTGGCTGTGACTCAGTCTGGAGATTTCCATACAAGTCGACGTCACAAGTTAGCGAAGCCCTTTACGCAGAGACGGCAACAGGACTGTTTTACGAGCCTCTGTGTCTTTCCGTACTCCTCTTGCGTCTCGTCAGATCTTGCGCTCCAATGGCGGGGTTGCACGGCCTTGAAAAAAAAGTTTGAGAAACTTTTTTATGGGTCCCTTATCTTATCGGTTGACTGTTGCCCGGTTAGCAGCCTCGTTCCTGATCGGGAAAGAGTAAATACTTATGGAGACCGAGCCTGATGTCGCGTTGCCCACATCTCCGACTTCGCTCTGTTGAATGCTTTCCAAACCCTCTGAAGAGCCTTCTCTGTCTTATTGTCCTCTGATCCTTGTATTTCTCTTTCTTTTCTACCCACAATCGCTTAACATCCCTCTTTGCCGTCACGATGGCCACCGTTCAGCCGGCCGGAAAGTCGCACAACCTCTTTGAGGTGTATCTCCGTTTACGCCCACCTCAAGTCGGTGCTGCAGCCGCCGACCGGTTTTTGGAGGTCGAGCCCCCAGAGACAGATGCTCCGACCACAGCGCCTACACACATTCGTCTCAATCCGCCAAACGATCGGCGGCGCGCCATAGAGAAATTCGGCTTCACGCAGGTGTTTGAGGAGAGTGCCACGCAGCTCGATCTTTTCCACTGCACTGGCGTTGCTCCTCTTGTTGAGGGCGTTCTTGCTCCAGGTGGAGGCGAAGGAACGGATGCATTGTTTGCGACGCTCGGCGTGACCGGCTCTGGAAAGGTAATGCCCCGAAGGAGACGAGGCGAAGACACAGAAGAGACGGAAAAAGACCGCTAATGCATTGGAACAGTCGCACACAATCCTAGGATCCAATTCTCAGCGAGGCCTAACGCAACTTACTCTCGACGTTGTTTTTCGCTCCATCGGCGAAAACATTGCCGACTGTGCGGCTGCGCCGTCGCTCGAAACCTCCATCACTGCTGCCGATGCATCAGAAGCGACAATCTATGCTGCCCCTACCTTTTTGGATGCGGTGTATGCAGATGCACCCTCAGCGTCGCGCAGCAACTCCCTTGCTCCGACACCAGCGCTCGTAGGCACCCCCAAACAAACCCCCAACCCCACAACAGAGGAGTTGTCTCTCCCCGCTTCACGCGTCAGTCGGCAGCTTGAGACGGATCCGCCACGGGTTAGCACCTGCAGCAGTTTCAGTGAACTGCCAATGCCCGGGCGGTTCCCGACAAGTCCCAGTGGGTTGCCGAGACCGCGATGCAGCCCAGGAAGTAGTCGGCATGCAAACCGAGAGCAGCACGACGAGCCTTCTTCCGTTCCCGAGAAGCGTCTGAGCCGGTTGGCCCACAGTCATAGTCAGCTGTGGCCCGCGTCTCTGGGCATGTGTCCAAGAACGTGCCATAACGGGCCAGTTCAGACCACCAACATCCCTCCAAGAACGCTGGCTACAAAGAGTGGCTTTATGGCATTTACGGCAGCCTCCAAAAAACAGGAGAGACGAGACGGTGTTCCAGGGATGCTAACTTTTCAGGGCGACTCATGTTCAGCAGCAGCTGGCGGGCCACCACCGGCAGCTTCTCGGCGCCTGCTCAACCGGCCATCTGCCTTTCCGCAGCAGCCCGATATCAGCGATATTCGTGTCAACAGCGATCCGGATGCTCAGTATGCGGTGCTGATCTCCATGTATGAGGTCTACAACGACCGCATTTTTGATCTTCTCACGCCGCCAGTGAAGTCTGCTGCGACAAAGGAATACCGCCGGCGCCCTCTTCTCTTCAAGAGTACGGAGCTGTCGCCGGATCGCAAAGTTGTTGCGGGTCTGCGGAAGATTATCTGCAGCAACCTGAACCAAGCGCTGCTCGTCCTGGAAGCGGGTCTGCACCAGCGCCGTGTGGCAGGTACGGGCAGTAACAGCGTCAGCTCTCGGAGTCACGGTTTTGTCTGCATCGAAGTCAAAAAGCGGCCGTCTGGCCGCGTCAGTCCGCACACGTCGTGGGGCGGAAGCACCCTGACAGTGGTGGATCTGGCCGGGAGCGAGAGGGCTCGCGACGCAAAGACGGTCGGCGCAACCTTGGCCGAGGCGGGCAAGATCAATGAGAGTCTTATGTATTTGGGACAGTGTCTGCAAATGCAGAGCGGCATCGGCAGCTCGAACAAGGTAAGAGGCACCAAGTATATCGCTCATTGAAGACGTATAACCCCGGCTAACCAGTATTACTGCAGACGAGTGTCGTCCCCTTCCGGCAGTGCAAGCTGACGGAGCTTCTTTTCTCCAACTCGTTCCCGTCCGCATCCATGGTGCAGTCGTCGCAGGCAAGCCATGCGACACGGCGAAACCCGCAAAAGGCCGTAATGATTGTTACGGCAGATCCCCAAGGCGACTTTAACGCGACATCGCAAATTCTACGGTACAGTGCGCTGGCACGCGAGATTACAGTACCGCGGATTCCGTCTATTACGCAGACCATTCTGGGGACGAGCAGCGACGACAACAGCCATGGCCAGGCTGCGCCGCACTTGCGGCCGTTGTTGCCGCCTGGAAGCAGCGCGGCGGGTACGCGGGGCCGGACGTTTTCGCCCTGCAGCAACGCATCATCGGACGATCGAGTGACAATGGAGATTGCGGCTCTGGAAATTGCCCGCATGTCGGAGGAGATTGACTACCTGCGGGCGGCGCTCGAGCAGGAGACGGCGAAGCGGGTCGAGGCAGAGTCGCATCTGCTGTCGATCACGGACCGCATGCTGGACGTGGAGCAGGCGATTCGCGAAGAATGCGCGGCAGATTTCGATCAGCGCCTTGCCATGGAGCAGGCGCGGTGGAAGGCGAGCTTGGAGGTGGAGAAGGAGCGCGGCGAAGAGCACTGGGACCGCAAAGTGGATGTGCTCGAGCGCATGCAGGACAGCCGTGGACAGGCAGACGACGAATGCGGCGACGGATGCGACCACGACGACAAGGAGAACGTGCTGGTGGAGAACCTGGAAGAGGAGAACGAGCGGCTGCGGAGGGAGGTGGCCGTGCTGCGGCGTGAGCTGACGGGCCGCTCCCCGTCGAAGCGGAAGCCGCTGCGGGAGCGCGAGGATCTGCCTACGGGGTCCCCGCCAATGCTGTCAACATCTCCGGTGGTGGCGGCCTCGGGTGGCAAGAGCAGCAGTGACGCACTGCACAGGGCCAGCGAAATCATGCGGCGCAAGATGGAGAAGCTGCGGGTGAGCGAGGCGGACTCGGTGGCGACAGAGTCGATCTTGGGCCGCGGGCGGCCTAGTGGCCACTCGGCCAAGTCGGCACCAAGCAACGGCAGCCCCAAGAAAATCCGCAAGCTGTCACCGAGGAAGTGGGATGTCGCCGTGGACGACGACGACTTGTTTTGATTTAGTTGGGTGGGATTTGGGTTATTTTGGGATTTGATTTACTGGACTTGGCCTTAGTTTGTTTTCATTTTTTTTTGTTTTCATTTTTTTTTTTTTTTTCGTTTGATTCTTGTCGATACCCAATGTTGGCTCGTTCATATTGGAGCATATCGCGACACATGCGTCGTCCTTACCGAATGCAACGCTTCGCTCTCTCTGTGCGGACTGCACGTCCATTGTCTCCAATCTTTCTGCCATGATCACGCACCAAGCTCAGGGGCACCCCTCCCCCCGCCAATCCAAAGGCTCAATTTCAGAACAGGCTGGTCCGTGCAGTAGGGTGCATTTGGCTAGCCCGAATCGGTACTAGAGCGCTGTGCCTGCAGGCCGGCCCACCAGGAAGATGTGATAGAATGTGAAAAGACCCGAAGCAAGGGAAAAGTCAGGGGCAATAGGGCAGGTACGGAGTCGTTCATGTGCAGTAGAGGGGCGATGACAGGATAACAGGATAGGTTGAAGAAATGCGAAAGAAGCAAAAATGAAGAAAACAGGAGAGAGGGCCAAAAAATGGTAAAGAAAGCTCTGGAGGAGGAAGAGACAGAAACAGAAAGAGCGACCCTCCGAGACAAAAAGTCCGGCCTGTCTTACAACGCCCCTGTCTTCCCCCCCTCGATACGAGTCGCGCTGGCTTGTCCCGGCCTGCCCTGGCCCTGTCCTGTGCCTGCCCTGGCCTGCCCGCCTTCTGCGGTCGCCCTCAATGCGCACAGTCCCTAGTTGTCCAATCTTACACGCTCTGTCCAATCCGCGCCCACGGGAACACGGCATCCTTCGGGGACAGCTCCGCCCGCCTTCTCGCCTGCCGGCCTTTCTCTTTCTCTCCCTTGCGTCGTCGCCAAGTCCCGTTCCTGGCGCAACCGATGGTTCACGCAGACGCTCGGTTTGTTTCTGCGCATTCTGCGTGTCTCTTGTCTCTCTTTCTTTCCCTCATTTTCCAGTGCATCTTGTTTTACCCGTCTTGTTTCTTCTCTCTCCTGCCGTCTCCCTCACTTCTTCCACTTCTCCTCGTCACGAACCGGTACTGCAGCCAACGGCTTCTATTCTAGCCTTGAGATTTAGTGGACTCCTCCGACCCCTGACTTCTGCCCTTGCTACGGGTGCTACTGCGCTGCGCCTGCCTGCCTACGACGTGCTATCTTACGGCTGCTGACCACCTGCTGCAGCGTCCAACCCCGAATCCCCCGATTCCCCTCTCCTTTCTCTCGACACACGTGAAACGATTCCTGCCTCTGCACCCGTCCTCGGCCCGCGACGTGTCCAAAAGGCTCGCTGAGAGACGCGCTGTCTAGTTTGCCGTCCCGTCGGCTCTTTCTACGCGCATCGTGCCCTGTTGTGGGTGCTGGTGGCACGGTTGCGCAGAAACTGCTCCCTCCTGAAAAGAGGGAATAAAAAAAAACACGACCGCGAAACGCAAACTCGAAACACCGCATACACACACTCACACGCGCGCACACACCCACCCTCGCTGCCCGCAATGGACACTGCGGCCGTCCCCTCCACGCCGACCATCCCCCGGCAGACACATCAGCAGGCGCGACGCAAGAACATGGCTCTGGCCACGCCTACCCCTCCGTCGTCGCGCAACCCGCCGCCGCCGTCCCGCGACGGCATCGTGGCGCCAGCCTCGCCCGAGGTCATCTCGTCCCTGATCACCAGCCTGGCTGTGATTTCACGACCTGCCAACAACCATTTCGACAATCCGTTCGGTCCTCCCGTGGCGCCCGGGTCTTTTTCTCCCACCAGCGGCTCGTTTGGCGTCGACTATGGCGCCTTCGCCCAACCCTCCGAGGCCGATGCGGCAGACAAAACGACGAACCTTGACGAGCTGGCCGCCGCGCCGCCCGTCATCCGCACGGCCAAGCCCCCGAGCGGCTTCTCTCCGCTGACGGCGCCCAAGTCCCCGACGCGCCAGACCTCCACGGGTACCCTCAAGATGATGCTTGGAAGTCGTGGGACGGGCTCGTCCCGGCCGTCGTCCAAGGGGTCGCTCGCATCGCACGATGCTGATGCGCAGAGCATTGGCAATCTGTCGATTGAGCGCGGCGCTGTGTCGCCCGTGCCGCCCACCGAACTGCGGCGAAAGACGTCGCTCGACAGCTGGGGCAAGAAGACGGCGCGCTCGCAGCGCGGCCTGATGTACATGAGCAGCAAGGAGCGGCTGCGGGAAAAAGAGGCCGAGAAGCGGCGCACCAGCGTGGGTTCGGACCGCCTAGCGGCAAGCGGTGCCATCTCGCCGCGCACCGAGCTGTTCCTCGCCGAAACGACCATCAGCGAGGAGTCGCACACCGACTCGCCCGGCAACAAGGACAAAGACGTGGTCCGTGCCTCGATTGACAGTGCAACACCGAGCCTTCGCGCAGCGATTCCTGCCCGCGAATCGAGCCTGCACAAAACCGGCCCCAACGCGAACAGCGCAAAGCGGTCGTCCCGGCGGTCGTCGAAGCAGAAAGAGACAGCCGAGAATGGCGACACGATACAGGAGGAACGCGATGACCAGGCGCGCACCGACAAGCTACAGGCGGGACAGGAAGCGGGACGGGGAAGGCCCCGTGATCGTCACTACGACCAGCAGCCGCATCAACAGCAGCAGCAGCAGCAACAACAACAACAGGTGTCACAAGAGCCTCAGTCGCAATTGCAGCGACGACAGCAGCCTCAACAATCACAACCTTACCACCAACAGCAGGCGCGGTCAAATGCGCCGCACGCTGTGTCGGCAAACGATGCAGCCCAGCGCTCGTTTTCGCTGACCCATGCGAGCTCGCACCAGCGTCGGGACAGCACCAATGACGGCGGTGTCCCGGCAGACGACGACCTGGAGGACGAAGGCGCGCCCTTTCCTGCCGTGGCGCAGGGCCGCAACCGGGACCGGAATGTGAGTGGCCGGCGCCGGTCTGGGCCCCCGGCCGACGCAGTAGACGGCATGAAGCGCACAGGATCCAAGCTCAAGCGCCTGTCTGGGCCGCTCAGTCCACGGGCCGACGAGACTGGTGCTGCGGGTGGAGGGAACATCGGCGTGGGCCGGAGCGGCCGCGCGTCGATCGAAGACACCCATGTCGTGTACGAGCGCCCGGAGAGCGCTGACAGCATTGACGACGCTGTGGAGGCGTACCTGTGCTCACCACGGCTGTCGCAGAAGATCCGCCACCCGCAGACCGGACGGGTGATCTCCTTTTCGGAAGTCGGCGACAGCGACGGGTCCGCCGTGTTCTGCTGTGTCGGCATGGGCCTCACGCGGTACATTATGGCCTTCTACGATGAGCTGGCGCTGACGCTCAAGCTGCGCCTCATCACGCCGGACCGTCCGGGCGTCGGGGACAGCGAACCCTATGCCGACGGCACGGCGACACCGCTGAGCTGGCCTGGTATGTTGTCGCTCCTCAGTCTTTGGGTAGAAAACCGGATGCTAACGAGACAGATGACGTTTATGCGATCTGCCAAGCCCTCAAAATCACAAAGTTCTCCATCCTGGCCCATTCGGCCGGCGCCATCTATGCACTGGCTACGGCACTGCGCATGCCCCAGCACATCCGCGGGCGCATCCACCTGCTTGCGCCGTGGATTCCGCCATCGCAGATGTCGGTCTTTGGCTCGTCTGCACAGACCCCCCTACCGCCGACCAACGCCATCCCCACGTCGCAGCGCATTCTGCGCGCTCTTCCGACTCCGTTCCTCAAGGCGGCCAACTCGAGCTTCATGTCGGCGACAAGCAGCTCCATCACGTCAAGCCTGCCCCGGACACCCAAGCGCAAGCGGAAGAACGCCAACGCAGCGAAGGAGCGCAACAAGGAGGCCGCCGCCAAGGAAGCCGCCGCCAAGGACGCTGCTGCGGTGGCGGCTGCTGCGGCAGCTGTTGCCAACGACCAGGCCGCTTCCGCCCCGGACAACGACAAGGAGAACGTTGTCGGTGGGAGTGGCGGTGCGCCGCCGTCGAAGGACATGACGTCGATGGAGGAGATGGACCGGATCCGGCCTCATACAACATCTCCGCCACCCGCTGCTGCCTCTGGTAGTGGCGCAATGGTGTCAGGAAGCAACAAGCGAGGCAGCGGCGGAGCCGGTGGCGATGGCATGCCTGGGCACCAGCACCGCAAGTCCGGGTCGAACGTGTCGGCGTCGCGGGATGCAGCGTCGTCGCGCGAGGCGGCGGTGCTGGCGGCAGCGGCAGAGGCGCTGGCAGAGCGCGAGCGGCAAGCGACGTACGACACGCGGCTGACGCACGCAATCTGGGAGCTGGCAACGACGGGGGCAAACCCGGCGGTGGACCTGCTAGTGTGCCTGGAGCGGCGACACGCGATCGGGTTCCGGTATGTGGACATTACGCGGCCAGTGGTGATCCATCACGGTTCGCGCGACAGCCGGGTGCCGGTCGACAACGTGCGGTGGTTGGGCAAGACCATGCGGCGCTGCGAGGTGCGTGTGCTCGAGGGCGAGGGCCACGGCCTGATGGCGAGCGCCGCCGTCATGGGCGGCGTGCTGATGGAGATCGCCAAGGAGTGGGAGGACTGGGGCCGACTGACGGGCGCTTCGTCGTCGTCATCGACTGCGGCGGCTGCGGCACGGGCTCGCGAGAGCGGTGCGCGAGAGGAGCGCCCGCGCCGGGGCACGATCGGGATGGCCCGGTAAGGTGTTTTTTTTTTTTTCCAAGCAGGCGTTTAATTTTCTTTCTGACCCCTTCCCCCCTTTCACCCCCCTTTTTCCCTTGTTTGCTTTCTCTTTGTTTCTACTGGATCTTGACTGTACTGCTTTTATTGCTTGCTTTTATTTTTGCCTTACTATTACCCAGACACAAGGGATGTGTTGTTTTCTTGTTTCTTTCAGGGGGTGTTAATACCGGGGTTGGTTTTTTTCGATTTTTTTGCTCTAGAAAAAGGGAGGTCGGGCGAGGATGTACGATTATTGAAGACAAGGGAAATACACAAAATACACACACATGCGGTGAAAGTTGAGGTCATTTATAGGATGTCTTTGAAATACTCACAAGCATCAAAATTAACCAAAATCGATTATTGAAATCAAAGAATGTCCGTGGAAGGACACAGCGGGAAGGAACGGAACGAGCTCAAGTACTTCCTTGCACAACATGACACACAGCATGCGCCTCGCACCTGCACGACAGCAGACGAGGCGGTGTATGGGGAGGACGAAGGACGAGGACGACGGGGAAGGGGTTCTTTAAGCGGTCGGAGCAACCGCAGATGCCTGGTACGACCAGGCCACTGGCTCTAGGCAGGCCTTCTGTGATCCGGCGGTTGCCTCCTGCAAGGGGATGAGACAAAAAGAAGTTGTACGACAGCAGGAGACGGAAGGTGCAGGCGGGCAAGGGCGGTGAAAGGCAAGACACGGGTCAACAAAACACAAAAATGGTGGGGTTGGAGAAGCAACAGCGGGAAGGCACGACAGGCAGAAGTACTGGGACAGAGACGAGGAAGGAAGCTTGGCTGCGTCCTTGGCCTGCATTTCCAGACGGAAAGAAAGACACAAAACAAAAGTCCCAACCCAACAAAAATCTGTGCCACGGCTAAACGACTCATCCGTCTCTGCAGGTCGAACAGCATACGACAACCGACACCGTTGGGAGACATCGGAGAGTACTCGCAAGCCACAGCAGCAGCTCGGGTCCTTTCAGAGAAAACAAACAGACGGTTGAATCAATGACGGGGCCAGTATATCAGACTGGGCGTTTCTCGTTTCGTGGCAGCAGGACGGACTGATGCCACTACATCCCCACCATCAGCATCAGTGCTCAGCACCATCGCATCCTGCGCAATGGACGAAAGACCCCCCGGTGTCCATCTAATGGCCGTCTGCAAAGAATGGATTTTGATCCAAGATTACGCATCACAAACCTCGCCCATAGAGATCACGGGCGACGACCTAACCATTGCCAAGGTCATAGCCGTTGCCTTGTAAGTGTGCTCTTCACTCCGTGGCAGTTAATCTTTTTGCTTTATTTATCCATTTCCTTATTTTCTGATGATAAAGATATGACGGCCATGGCTGTCTGACCGCGCGTGAGAGCATCCGCGAGCGCATCCAGGCCAGCGTGGAGTTTCTCGCCGAACAGCTCGCCGCTGGCAAAATTATCTACGGCGTCAACACGGGTTTCGGCGGCAGTGCCAACACTCGCACCCAGGACTTTCACCGTCTGCAGTCCGCGCTCGTGCAGCACCTCAATGTCGGTATTCTGCTGCCGACCGACAAAGTGCCTGGAGTTTCCGGCAGCAGTATCAATGGCTACGCCACCCATCCAGTGCCCGACACGCCGCGCCGTGCCCAGGCTGACCTTCTGCTTCGCAGCCACGCCCTCCCAACCGCCATCGTGCGGGCAACGATGCTTGTGCGTGGCAGCTCGCTGGCCCGCGGCCACTCGGCCGTGCGTGCAGAGGTCATTGAGGCATTGCTGCATCTTCTCAAGCTCAGAATCACGCCGGTCATTCCACTACGCGGCAGCATCTCCGCCTCGGGTGACCTGTCGACGCTGTCGTACGTGGCCGGCGCGCTCGAGGGCAACCCAGACGTGTACGTGCGGTGCGAAAATCATGACAGTACGACCGGGGAACCGGGAATACAGTATGTCTCGGCAGACGTGGCCCTGGCCAATATCGGGCAGGAGCCTGTGCGTCTGCAGGCCAAAGAGGGACTTGGGATCACAAATGGCACGGCGCCAAGCTGCGCCACAGCGTGTCTGGCGATACACATGGCCAACCAGCTGGCTGTGTGGGCACAGCTGTTAACGGCGATGGGAACAGAGGCGCTGGCGGGCTCGGCGAACAACTATGATGCCTTTATTGGAAGCGTGCGGCCACATACGGGACAGTCTGAAGCCAGCTCCAACATCCGGCGATTCTTGGAAAACTCCAGGCTAGCGCCGCGAAGAGGACCGTTGGATGTCGGGCTGGCGCAAGACCGCTATGCACTGCGCACGGCACCGCAGTGGATCGGAGCACAACTGGAGGACCTGGCGCTGGCGGCGCTGCAGGTGGCGACGGAGCTGAACGCGACGACAGACAACCCGCTGATTGACGTGGTCGGGCAGACGGTGCATCACGGCGGCAACTTCCAGGCATCGATAATAACGTCGGCAATGGAGAAGACAATGATGGCGCTGCAAAACCTGGGCCGGCTGCTGTATGCGCAGAGCGCCGAGCTGGTGGACAGCGCACGCAACAACGGGCTGCCGCCAAACCTGAGTGTCGACGACCCGAACACGTCGTTCCTGTGCAAGGGCTTCGACGTCAACATGGCGGCGTACCAGGCCGAGCTGGCGTACTTGGCGCACCCGGTCAGCAGCCACGTTCAGGTGGCCGAGATGACCAACCAGTCGGTCAACTCGATGGCGCTGGTGGCGGCGCGCTACACACTCGAGGCAGCCGAGATTGTCGGGCTCATGGTGGCCACGTACATTTTTGTGCTGTGCCAGGCGGTGGACCTGCGCTGCATGCGGAACCGGTTTCACGATAGGACGGCATGGTTTATCGTTGAGACCGTGCGGCGGGCGCTGTTTGGCAGCCAGGCTAGCGGCGAGCCAGTGCTGCCGCCGTCGGGCGTGGCAGAGGCATCGTCCGCTTGCGCGGAAGCCGCCGTGAGCGCCAAGGTCCAGGAGCGCTGGGATGCGCTGTCGCACCTGGACTACGAGCCCCGGGCGCAGGCTGTAGCACACGAAGCTGTCGGCGTGCTGCTGGCGGCGATCCTGCCTGGATCGTGCGATGTCCCCTCGGGAGAGGCGCTGCTCGCGTTCCAGAAGGAACTCGCTGAGGGACTGGCCAACTGGTACAGAGCCATCCGCCAGTACTATCTCGCCCAGTACGCACCGGCAAGGTTGTTTCTGAGCCCGGCGACGCGCATCGTGTACGATTTTGTGCGGCTGGAGCTGCGCATCCCGATGCACCGGGGCATCGACGCCCACCCGCCCCTGGCAGCGGAGCGGCAGCGGCAAGAGTCCCAGGAAAATGGCAGCGCGGGCGGGGGCATTGTCAATGGCACGATCAACGGCAATGGCAGAGCCAGCAGCGAGCCTGCAAGCCGAGCCAGCACAGGAAGCACAGAAAACACAGAAAACAGCCCAACAGTCACCACGAGCAGTTTAGCCAGCCTGGAAATGCCAGAAAGCTCGCAAACGCCAGACGGCCTCAACAGAACGGAGCCTGCATACGGCACGCGCACTCTCGGGACGATGGCCGGCGAGATTTATATGGCCCTGCGGGACGGGCGGCTGTTCAGTCGCGTGGTCGAGTACTGCGATGGAGAGAAGGCTTGGGAGTTTAGACCCTAGATACAGCCAGGTACAGCCAGGCACGGCTACTCCGTAGACACAGCTAGAGTTATTTTCGGTTAAGCAGACAGCCGTCTTTTCAAGGGATGCGATCAGTGAATTGCCGAGCTCCCTCGTCCCATCGACGGATATGTACAGAATGACTAACGGCCCGCATCAGGCAGCAAAACCCCCACTTGGGCGCCCGCCTGATTGGGCTGGGCGATCGCATGGCTCGGGCAGTGGCGTCAGGCCTTCCCACGCACTCACTACCACCCCCCCCCCCCCCCTCTCGCGTCACCTCGATCGTCCGTAAGCTGCCGCAACGACAACGGGCAACAAAACAACACCACAGGTTTACAAACAAACGGGTTTTGTGTAGTTCCTGTCTTGTGGCGATTTGGTTTTCTTTCTTTTCCGGGCCTCCTTTTGCCTTATCTGCTTTCAACCAGATCACTACGGCGCCTCGACGTCATCCACTTTGCGAACCAACGATCTTGTTCCCAGACTTCTCACCATACCGCACTCTCCTTCCGTCGCCATGGCTTTCCACGGCGTCACAGTCCTCAAGTTTGTCGGCACGGTGTCGCTTGGATTATTGACGGTATTTTACAGCTCCTCCTTGCTGCGCGCGATCTATGGGATCGACTGCTAACATATGTGCCTCTTGTTCTTTTTTTTTTCAGGGCCTCTCTTTCTCCCTTGCGACCGTCACGGTCCCGACGCTCGTGTCCCTCCCGTCGGCTCGCTCGGCTGCCGATGCCTTTCGCACGGTTGCCGCCGCCGCCACGGCCCATCTGAACACTCTTGCCGGCGTGGCCAGCTCGGCCTTCCTGCTCGCCTTTGTGCTGTCGCCGCGGCCCTTGCGCCACCCGTACCTGCTGTACACGGGGCTGCTGGTGCTGGGCGGGCGCGCAGCGACGGCGCGGCGGCTGACGTCCCTGTACGGGGTGGACGCGCTGGACGTCGAGGCTGCTGCTCCTGCCGGGTCGGGCAGCCCGGGCAGCCCGTCGTCGCCGGCGCTGTCGCCGCAGCGGCCCCACCACAGCCCCAGCAGCAGCAGCGGCGGTGGTGCTGTCGGGTGGCTGCCGACGTCGGGCTCGCACAACATGGAGGCCAGCTACGAGGTGCTGGGCGAGGGCGACGCGCACAGCGAGGACGACGCAGGCGCGGCGTCGGCATCGGTGGCGGCAGAGGCGGCGGCGGGTGCGGGTGCGGGTGCGGCGGCGGCAAAGAAGAGCCGGAGCACGAGCAGCAACAGCAGCGAGGCAGCCGGGGCCGGCATCAACGGCGAAGAGGTGCGCGCGTCGGTGGAGGTGTTCCTCAAGAAGCAGATTGTGCGCACGGTGATGAGCGGCACGGCGTTTGCCATGGCGATTGTCGGGCTCTGGGGCGACGGCACGACGGTGGTGCCGGCGCCGACGTTCCGTGGCGACCGGTTCTACTAGAGGAGAAGGGTGCATGCATGTCGTTACCCCCTCTGATATCGTTCTTTTAATGTCCCTGGGAACATGTCATTTTTTTCTCTCCCACCGCGCTTTTGATTTTGCTTCGGTAGGCGTTCTCCTTGGGCAGCAACGCAACACACGCACAACACGCATCGCACATGTTTTCCTTCTCTTTGTTTTTCTCCTGTCCATGACAATCTCCTCATTGCTGCCGATTTTTAGGTGGCCACTTCTTTTTTTATGTTAGTTTTTCCAAATGAACACGCCTCTTCACGCTGCCATGCCCGTCCTGGACCAGGAACGAATAAAAATCAAAAGGAAAAAAAAAAAAAAGAAAAAATAAACGCCGTTGCTTGAGACCCGGATGCGGTAGTAGAAATCGAAAACCAAAACCCGCCCCGGCGCCGCTCAATCCAGAGACAGGCGCCACAGGCCGTCGCCCAGGAAATGCGCGTCCTCCACGACTGGGCCCTTGCCCTTTTCCTTGACCTCTCGCGTGCCCATGACCAGCACGCCAACGGCGCACGCCTCGGTCTTGCCCTCGGCTGTGATCACCACCGGCTCGCCCTTTTCCAGGTCGCGGCCCCAGTGGCCCTCGGCGTCGAGCCGGTCGGCGGCGCCGGCGCCGGCTCTGCGTTTGGCCCGGGAGGCGCCGTCCTCGTCGTCGTCCTCGTCGTCATCCTCGTCCGACTCGTCCGAGTCTTCCTCGTCCTCTGTGGCTGCTCCTGCTCCCGCCGCCACGGGCTTCGGCAGCCGGCCGCCGGGGCTGGTCAGCCCCGGGGCCATGAGGGTGGCGCCGCCCAGCACGTAGCGGATGGCGCCGCGGTCGATGCGGATGCTGGGAAACGCCTGGGGGAAGCGGTGGACGAGGCGCAGGTGCGGCAGCAGCGGGTCGGTGTTGCCCGGGCGGCCGGTCTCGAAGAAGAGCGGCTCGGCGTCGAGCACGTACAGCACGGCGCGGTCGGGCAGCTTGACGAACTGCAGGGCGGCCTTTTTCGGCAGGATCTCGTCGGCGTAGGGCTCGAGCAGCGGGTAGGCGGCCAGCAGCGACTGGCGCAGCGACCGCTGGACGGACGACTTGAGCTTCTGCCGGGGGGCGGCAGGCAGGCTGCAGACTGTCAGCACAAAAGCGAGAGAGAGAGGGGGAGAGGGAGAGAGTGAGAGAGATCAAGAAGCAAGAAAACAGAGGTCTGGCCTCGACGTACTCCTTTTTGAACATGGTCGCGGTGGCAGGCTGAACGAGCGGTTTTGTCGATGGGACGAAAACACAAACACAAAAACACCTGGCTGCCCCGCTCCTCCCCTCCCCGGAGGAAAAAGAGTTTCGCAGTTACAGTGGGTGCCCGCGCCCGATAGGCGTTATCGCTGCGGGGTCCTGGCCGGGGGGGAGCTTCAGCGCTACGACAAAACACCCGTGCGCTCCTCACGCGACGCCCACAGCCAGCAAAATATAGGAAGGAACAGGCCCTGTATTTACACTATCTACAGCATATCGTACAGGCGGTCGATCAACGGGATGGCGGCCTTCTCTGGGGCCTATTTGGCCCTCCGGCCTGGCTCCTGCGGCCTGCCTCTGCTTCCCGGTCGTGTCCTCTTAACCAAACACCACCTTGGCCACGGTGCCGTCCTCGGCCAGGTGCACGTTGAGCCGGTCCGCCTTGTGGTCGCTCGTGGCCATGGCTCCGGGCGCAATGATGCGCGTGTCCTTGGGCAGGTCCTTCTTGGAGAAGGCCTGTTTTTTGCTTGTTAGTTGCGTGTTTCTGAACCCGAGACAGAGAATGGCAACAAAACTTACCGTCTCGCTCGACGCGCCGTCCGTCAGCGTCTTGCCCATCAGCTTGCCGAGCCACTGCTGCGCCTGGCTGTTGCCGAGGTTGTTTGCGGTGATACCGGGCACGACGAGCGGCATGGTGGGCAGTTGTGTTTGTGTTTTTGTACAGTATTTGGGTTTTCTTTTTTTTCTTTTTGGCTTCTGTGCGTTTTCTTGCGTTATTGGCTTTTTCTGTCGTCTGCTTTGGCTGCTGCCTTGTAGGAGGAAGGAGTGAGGAGCTCCCTCTGGACTACAGGCGGGCCGATGACGTCGTCTGGAAACGGACCCACTTTTCCGCATGAGACACGCTCCATCCATTGACAGCCGTTGACAGATGCACGATTCTCTCATTGTTTGATGAGTCTTGTATTTCTACTTGGGGTTTTATATAAGGTGTCTTGGCTCTGCAGCACTACTGCACGCATGCCGGAGGGAATTGCTGTTGCGCAAGCTCCTTGGTATGGTCGTCTGTTTGATGATTTGGACAAGATTCAACCAACAATGTGTTGCAGCGCCTTTTGATGGCCAGTGCCTCCTCTACTGTCACCTGGCGACTCGTAGTTGCATTCCTCGGCGACTGCAGAGTGCAGAGCCGGTGGTCTTGAATGTCATCGAATGCACCCGCCATCTCCATAATGGCCCAAGTGACGGCCGGCATGGCCAGTTGGGCCACCACGCCGTCATAACAGGCCTCATAAAAAAGCGACCATACGGGCTGGAGCATCATTCAAACTCCTCGAAGATTTTAAGGCGCCGATTGCAATTCCAATGAATAAAATGGGATTGCAATGGCGATGAATAATATGGTAGACTGGCAAGCACATCGAGCAGACTCGGCATCGACATCATGGTATCATTGACAATGATCTGGCAGCCAGTATGCATGCGTCGCGTGTCGGGTCGGTTTGGCCATGCCCGCCCATGGTTGCTGATGGAAAAGGAGGGAAAAGAAAGACGGAAAAGGAGACCAAATGAGAAGTGACGTCTTATATATACACCTTTTCGAGCGAAATGAGTGAATGCGTTTGCATGATGGGGCATTCATTCAGTGAAGAACGAAGGTGTGGGCACCCAGTGATTCGGTAAGAGAACACCGTAAACAAAGAAAATGGGTTGACATCACGCACCTAAGAACAGCACAAATGAAATGGAAAGCTTTCGTTCACTCATACAAGTTGGATCCAGTCCATTCCTACCAACCAGTACATGTTGTTCCCTTTGCTCAGGCAAGACATGACCGCCAAAAAAATCAAACCAGAGCACGTACTTGTACAGTGAATTCAAAATGGTATAGGATAGGCAAACAAGTTGGAACAAGAAAACAGAAATGAAAAGCAAAATGAGAAGCAAAAAATAAAAAACAATCCAAAAAGGTTATCCAAAAACATAAAACAAGAAGCAAAATGCCGAGAACTTGCCCACGCAAAAAAGTATACACCAAACACCCAGCAGGCAAACTCAACGCATCCAAACAAACAAAAAAACACATAAAACAGAAAATAAAAGAAAAACAATCATCAACACATCAATCAAGACACGGCCACAGACGGACACTGGAAAAAGGCTGGCTTTGCCTCATGTCCCGGTGATCTTGCGCCACCAGCTGTTGCGCGGCGGGGGCTCCATGAGTACCGAGTTGCGCTGCCCGTTGCTGTTGTTGCGGCTGTCGCTGCCGTCGGACCCGGCCCCGCGGTCCGCGCGGTCCGCGCCGCGATCCACGCCCCGGTCGCCTCCGCTGCGCTCGCCGGCCCGGTCGCGGTCCCGGTTCCGCTCACGCTCCCGGTCGCGCTCTCGATCGTTCTCTCGGTCCCAGTAGTACTTTTCCCGTTCCCGCTCCCGTGCTCGCTCTTCACGGCGAACCCGCCGTCTGCGGTCCTCTTCCAGCTCGGCCGCCGTCGTCTCGCCGTTTTCGTACTGCTGCCGCTGCGCACGACGACGTTCGCGCCGCTCCCGCCGCGCCAATTCTTCGTCAGTTGGTGTCGACGCAGCAGCTGGCCCAGCCTCTGCCGCAGTGCCGTCTGCTTCTCGCTCGGGAGGAGGCGGTGGTGCGTCCGAGTGATCCTGAACCCACGAAGACGTCCCTGAGTGCGGCCAGCTTGGTTTGGCACTGTGCTTCTCGCGCCGCGTCTTTTCCCGGTGGCGCTTCTCCCGGACTCGATCCCGATCCCGGTCCCGGTCCCGGTCCCGGTCCCGGTCCCGGTCGCGCTCTCGTTCCCGGTGTCCGATGTGGTGGTGGTAATCGTCTGTGTCGGACTGTCGGCGTGACGTCGTTCGTCCCTCGGGCTCGTACGTTGCGGATTTTGGTATCCGCCGGTGGCGCCCTGTTGGCTCTTCTTGCTCGACGGCCGCCATCTTCCGGCGCTCGTGCCGCGCGGCACGGCGCAGCTCCCCATCCGCATCTTCCGCCTGGTACTCCTTGGCCTGTCGCAGCTCCCGTTGGTCCCGTTCGCGGCGCTGGCGCCGGCGACGCTCGCGCTCCGCAGCACGCTCCATCTCGATCTGCTCGCGCTCGCGTTCCGCCAGCTCCACGGCTTCTCGCTCAGCCGCCTCCCGACGCTCGGCTTCCTCGCGCATGCGTGCCCGCCGCTCTGCCCGCCGCTCTTCGTGCTCCTTCAGCCTGCGCGCTGCCTCTGCCTCCTCGCGTCTGCGCCGGCGCTCGCGCCGTTCTTCCTCCTTCTCGCGGCGCGCTTCCTCGGCTGCGCGCTCGGCAGCTTCTCTCTCCTCTCGGCGCGCACGGCGTGCAGCCCGTCGCGCCTCCTGGTCTGCATCCATAGCATTCATAGCCTCATCACCCTCGGTCGCGCCACCTCCATATGTAGAGCTGCGGCGCCTGCCTTCAGGCCGTGGATCCGAACGTGAGACTGGAATCGCAGCAATGGCTGGAGCGGCGCCGATCTTCCCAAGTAGTCCCGAAAAACCACCTGTTCGTTTGGCACTGGAGTTCGCACGCTTCAAAGATGCAGGCGTCGGCACAGGTTCGGCCTCGTTCATCATGGCGTCTTCTTCTTGGCGGCGGTGCTGGAAAACAGACATTAGCAAAGCTGTCGTACAGCAATCCTGATCGGCTCTTCGACTTACCCTTCTGCGGCGCTCCCCTCTCTCCGGCGTTGTCGCTTCTGCATTTGCCATGGCAGCATCCTCGTCCTCTGTCTCGGCAGATCGCGGCGCCCGCTTGCTGCTGGAACGACCAATGCCAAGAACCCTGGCCGCCTTCGAGGACGTGTCTGCCGGCTCAGGCGGCGGCGACACAATGCCGTGCGACATGTCGACCGAGCCGCGCCGTGACGTCTTGCCGCTGGTGCTGTGGCGCTTCTCGCGCGTGGACACAGACCGAGACAGAGGCGGCGTGCTGGAGAACACGCTCTGGCGCCGGAGCGCCTTGGCTGGCGTTTCCTTGGCGTGCCTGTCATATTTTTCGGTGTGCTCGGCCTTGTCGGATGCAGAAGACTCCTTGGACGACATTGGCTTATCTCTGGAGTCGCTCTTGGAGTCGCTCTTCGTGTCGCTTCTATGCTTGGATGAAGACGACACGTGCCTTGACTCACGCTTCGTGGATGCGCCTGGTGTTGCGGCCGACCACGTGCCCCAAGACGAGGTGCCTTCTCGGCTGATCTTGGTTCGCTCTTTCTTGTTCGCCTTGGGCTCTGGGGGCGGTGTTGGCGGTCCGTCCGCAACGAGAGGGGGAGCTGGCGCAGGAGGAGGTGGTGGCGGAGGCGGCGGCGGTGTCGGCTCAGCAGCAGACTTCGACTTCGACTTGGAGCTCTTCTTGGACTTCTTGGTTGCTGCCATGTCAATAACAGCCACCTCCTCCTCTTCCTCGACAGGCTTGTCGTTCTTGGCGCTGTCATCATGGCTCTCCTCCACCGAAAAGCTGAGAGGTGACACGAACGGCCAGCGTGACTTCTTGACCGGCTCAGGTGGTGGTGCTTCTTCTGGTGCGGGAACCTCCTTTTCCTTTTCTTCTTCCTTCTCCTTCTCCTTCTCCTTTTCCTTCTCCTTCTCTTTCTCCCTCTCTTTCTCCCTCTCTTTCTCCCTCTCTTTCTCCCTCTCTTTCTCCCTCTCTTTCTCCCTTTCTCTATCTCTATGCTTCTCTTTTTCTTTGGACTTTGACTTCGACTTCTTCTTTTCGGACACTGGAACAACCGGGGCTGCTTCTGCTTCGGGTTCGGGTTCGGGTGCGGGCTCTGGCTCTGGCTCTGGTTCTGCCGGCGGCGGCGGCGGCGGCGGCGGCGGCGGCGGCGGCGGCGATGGGTCTCTGGTGAAGGCCTCAAATACTTTAAGACGATCTGAGATCTTCCCGCCAACCCTCTTAGGCTTGGATGCCGCAGCCAGTTCGAGTGCTTCTTTCTCTGCCCTCTCCTTCTCCTCTCTTTCCTTCTCCTCTCTTTCCTTCTCCTCTCTCTCCTTCTCCTCTCTCTCCTTCTCCTCTCTCTCCCTCTCCTCTCTCTCCTTCTCCTCTCTCTCCCTCTCCCTCTTCTTCTCCTTCTCCTTCTCTTTCTCTTTCTTTTCCTTAGACTTCTCTTTGCTTGACTTCTTCGAGCTTTTTTCTTTGACCGGCTCGGGTTCGTTCGCTGGCTCCTCGTTTCCGTCCCCAGTAGCGTCGGCGTCGGCATCGGCTGGTGCCGTCTTGGCGGTCGTGCTCATATCAGGCTCGAGAGAGCTCTTGCTTTGGGTGATCTTCTTGGCCGTGCCCCAGAAGCTGAATGAGTCGTTTTTCGGAGCCAAGATCTCCTCAACCTGTTCGGGACTAAGGTTGATAAGATCGTCTTCCAGGTCCTTGAACAGATCGTCGACATCATCGCTGCCTTTGCTCTTCTTGTCCTTCTTGCTCTTCTCCTTATCCTTGTCTTTGTCCTTATCCTTGTCCTTGTCTTTGTCCTTGTCTTTGTCCTTCTCTTTCTTCTTGTCCTTATCCTTCTCCTTGTCCTTCGACGACGACTTGGATGACTTGGACTTCTTCGCAGCCGCAGCCGCAGCCTCAGCCTCAGCCTCGGCCTCCGCTTGGGCTTGAGCCTCGGCCTCTTCGCGCTCGCGCTGTGCCTGCTCTTCTGCCTCGCGCGCCGCTTGCTCCTCTGCATCCTGTGCCTCCTTTGCTGCTGCCGCCTCGGCACGCTTATCGGCATTTTCGTTCAGGTCGTCCAGCTCGCGCTGCTCCCTCTTCGTCAACTTGCGGCCCTTGTCTTTTTTTGCAAGAAGCTCTGAGCGCCGTTCCTCTTCTTGGGCGATCTTAGCCTCTTCCTCCTCCCGTGCTGCTTTTTCTTCCGCCTCAATCCGTTCCTTCTCTTCGGCCTCACGCTGTGCCGCTTCTTCGGCCTCTCGAGCTGCCTGCTCCTCCGCTTCTTGTGCAGCCCGCTCCTCGGCCTCTTTTGCCTCCTGCGCTTCTTTCTTTGCCTTCTCCTTCTCTGCCTTCTTCTTTTCTTTCTCCAGTTTCTCCAACTCTTTCTTGCTTAGCTTCGGTTCCTTCTTTTTCTCCTTCTCCTTCTCCTTCTCCTTCTTCTTGTCGTCGTCCTTGTCCTTGCTCTTAGACTTAGGGTCAGGCTCAGCGTCCCAGAACTCGTCGGCATCAGAGTCCTCTTGTGCAGGATCCTCCTCGGGTGGTGGTGGCGACGGTGGCGGCGGCGGCGGTGTCGGCTCGCGTGGGGGCGGGTCGGGCTCGGCGTCCTTCTTTCCCTTCTTCTTCTTCTTCGACGTCAACCCCCACCCCCAATCGCCGCCGTCTTGTTTGGCTTCCTCCACCTTCGGAGCTTCTTCGACAGCAGGTGGCTTCTCCTCCTCCACGATTCCCTTGTTCTTCTTCTTCTTCTTGGACGACGAAAGACCCCACAAGTCATCGGCCTCCGGCACAGGGTCTTTGTCTGCTTTATCGCCGGAGTTGACGCTGTCGAAGAAATCAAGGTCGTCGCCACCAGTCCCTGCACTCTTCTTGTCATCATCCCCGGCCTTCTCCGACTCACCCCAGATATCGCCCGACGTCTTCTTCGATTTTTTCTTGGTCTTGGTGCCCCAGCCCGTCCAGTCGTCTTCTGCAGACACGGAGTCTTCGACAGGTTTGAGAGAGGCAGCGTCACCATTGGACGAGGCGGCGTCCTTGGCTTTCTTCTTCTTGTCCTTTTTAGAAGTAGAGCCCCAAACATCACCCCAAGTGTTTTCCTCCACTGCTGGCGGTTCGGTGTCAGGCTTCTCTTCAGTTAACTTCTTCTTTTTCTTGTCCTTCTTCGTCGTGGCAAGACCCCAGGGATCGTCATCCTCCTTCAGACTCTCTTTCTCGGGCTCTGGCTCCGGTTCTGGGTCGGGAACTGGCTCAGGAGTAGGCTCTGGTTCCGCAGCAATAGCTTTGCTGGACTTCTTCTTCTTGTCTTTCTTCGAAGATGAAACGCCAAAACCCCAAGGGTCAGTTTCCTTTGCTTTCTCCTTTGCCGGTTCGGGTTCCGGCTCCGGCGCTGGAGCTGGTTCCGGCTCCGCTGGTTCCGGCTCCGGCTCCGGCTCCGGCTCCGGCTCCAGTTCGGGGACCGGGTCTGGCTCTGTCTTCTTCTTCTTCTTATCCTTCTTCGTTGACACAAACCCCCATAGGTCGTCTACCTTTGACTCTGGCTGCGGCTCGGGGGCCGCTTCGGTGGTTGTCTTGGCCTTCTTCTTCTTGTCCTTCTTTGCTGTCAGCAGGCCCCAAGGATCACCATCCTCTTTTTTCGGCTCCGGCTCCGGTTCCGGTTCAGGCTCCGGTTCGGGCTCAGGCTCAGGCTCAGGACGTTTGGGAGGCTCCTCTGCAATGGCATTCTTCCCTTTCTTTTTCTTATCCTTTTTTGAGGAAGCCAAGTCCCAGGGGTCATCTTCCTTCGCTTTCTTTTCTGGCTCAGGCTCAGGCGCAGGAGGATCAGGCGCGGCGACGACTGTAGTGGAAGCAGCCGTGATTTTCGATTTCTTCTTCTTGTCTCTTTTGCTCGTGGCGACAGCGAAACCCCAGGGATCGGTATCCGGTTTTGGTTCTGGTTCTGGCTCAGGCACCGGCTCCAGGGCCTTAACAGCCTCCTCAACCTTGGTCTTCTTTTTCTTGTCTTTTTTCAGTGTGGCAAAGCCCCAGGGGTCGTCGTCCTTCTCTTTCTGCTCCGGTTCCGGCTCAGGCTCAGGCTCAGGCTCGGGCTCGGGCTCAGGTTCGGGTTCAGGCTCCGGCTCAGGCTCCGGCTCTGGTTCCTTTTTCTTTGCCTTGCCAGTGGCTACCGACCAAATACTTGAGAAGCCCCAGCCTTTTGATGTTTCTGGCTCAGCGGCGGGTTCCGGCTCCGGCTTCTTGTCCTTTTTGCCCAGAAAACCCCAGTCATCATCTTCATTGGTGTCGTTCGTCGCTTCGAGTATAGGCTCAGGCTCAGGCTCCGGCTCGGGTTGGGGTTCTGCTGGCTTAGCCTTGCCTTTTTTGTCCTTCTTCGAAGTCGAGAACCCCCAAAGATCATCGACAGGTGGATCCGGTTCCTTAGCCGGCATAGGTGCAGGTTCTGGGTCTGACGCTGCGTTCTTTCCCTTCTTCTTCTTGTCTTTTTTGTTGATAGTGACAAATGATGGGAACATGGTGTCGGCAGCGTGCTTTGCATCCTCCGTTGCGACCTCCTCGGGCTTGACCTCCGGCTCAGAGGCCGGCTCAACAACCCCCTTTTTCTTTTTCTTGCTGGTCATAGTTGTTCCCCAAGCAAAATCAAAGTTCTCTACCGGGGCTGGCGTCTCCTCAACAACCGGTTTGGGCTCCTCTGCCGCAGCCTTCTTCTTGGCTTTGTTGCCAGCCATTCCCCAGATGTCAAAACTGGATTCATCTTTCTCGGGCTCGGTTTTTGGCGGCGGTTCGGGTACTGGATCTGCGTCGACGGCGAAAATGCTGCTGGTGACGTTGTTCTTCAGTTTTTTGGTCTTCTTGGTTGTCGCTGTGCCCCACAGGTCGTCAACAGCGTTTGGTTCGGCTTTGGACTCGGGGGGAACACTGTTTTCCGCCGGCTTCGACTCTGTGGCCTTCTTCTTCTTGGTTCCGATGGCACCGAAACCCCAAATATCGTCGACAGCATCAGCTTTCTTAGCGGAACCCTTATCCTCAACAGAGTCAGACCCCCAAGCGTTGTCTTTCTTTGTGTCTTTGCTGTCGCCGTCAAGTAAGCTGTCGACGTTGTTCCCCTCGGGCTCCCCGAAAGCACCGAAGCCAATGGATTGCTTTTTCTTTTTGGGTTTAGGCCTGTTGATGCCCCATGGATTTGACTCGGCGAGGTCGGGTTCTTTCTCCTCAGCGGCGTTTGCTTTCAAGTCTGATGAGGTTTTCCCCAAAGACCCCCAAGCGGAAGTTGCACCACCTGAGTTCCAAGATGACCCCCAAACTCCAGAAGACTGTGAGGGTTTTGAAGAGTCGAAGCCCAAATCCAGCGAAGGTCCAGTGTCGTTGAGTTTGATGTCTTGAAAGGCGTCGAATTCACCGGACGGGGCGACGTCTGGGATAAGCGAGCCGGACTTGTCGTTCTTCTTGTCGGCATCGCCCGCGTCTGCTTTGCCCTTCTTTTTCTTGGTAGAAACCGTCTCAAACCCCCAGACGTCTTCGCTGGCCGGGTTGTCACCGCCACCACCTCCTCCGCCCTCAGCACCGCCGCCGCTGTCACCGCCGCCGCTGCTGTCCTTGTTGACTTGATCCCCTCCATCGGCCTCCTTCTTGTCGCCGTTGCTATCGCCTCCGCCACCGGTGTTGTTGGCGTTGGCGTTGCTGTTGTTGTTGTTGCCCATGTTGTTATTCCCCCCACCCTTCTTCTTCTTCTTGGCAACCTGCCGAAAGCCCTCAGATGAAGAAAAATCGACCGAGGCACTCAGGCTAGGGTCGGCAAAGAGATCGGAACTGCTCTTGTCCGAACGACGAGAACGGTGATCACTAGTGATTAATTGGCCAAAATGGTCATCAGAGGGCGAGGTGCGCCGGTTTGGGCAGTTGTCCGTATAGCTGGGGTCAGGAAGAGGATCGTCGTCAGGCTGCTCAGGCTCGGGTGTGCATGTCGAGTGCAAAAAAGGAGCCCATTTGGGGCTCAAACTCGGTACAACAAGGTGCCTGCGAGGCCCGGTGGTGCGCGTGGACGGGGAGGTGAAAGATGGTGGCCAACTCTAGCAGTGAAATAAGGTCAGCAAATTCCATCGGCATGTAAGACGCGGCAGAGTATTAAAACCATCAATCCATCAAGATTGAGAAAAACAAAATAAAGGACAGACTGCTTTGGCACAAAAGGAATGCAAGAACGCCACCCAGGGTCTCAGAAAGAAAGGAGAAGAAAGAATGTAGCATCTTATAGAAATCGTACAAAGGAGATACAAGAATGGGGGATGCCGACGTGACAAGAATAAATAAAATCAAAAAGGCAGACGCCCAACAGCGACGGTGACCGGGTTCGCGCTTACTCGCGAGACACTTTTCCCGCAGTCTGGGCCTCCCATTCGCAATACATCAAACCGAAAGAAATGCCAACGAACACAGGGACGAAGTGTGTTATGAAAGTAAAGGGGAAAAATTGAAGAATGCCTTACTCGGAGTTGCAGCCATGCTGAAGAGATTATGTGAAAGCGCAGATGCAAGTCTTCCTTCGACCATGGCAAGGAAGCAGTGGTGTCATCCCACCCAGTCGTCCTGGTCCCAGGATGGAATGGTATTGACGAGCCATAGCCGGCGTCTTTTGTGGCGACGTTGGCGAGGCGCGACAACAGGAGATCGGTCGCGGCCATCGTGAGTGTCTAGCGAGTTGACAGTGCTCCGGGATGCAGATATCAAACTCATGGACGCAGTGGGGGCAGCCGAGAGCGGGCGAGAGTCGCTGTGATCGGCCTGTGAGCTAGAAGTGTGAGAGCTGGAAAACGGCAGCAACGGAAACCCGAGATCGTAAAAATGCAGTGTCCGTCCGGCTGCCGCGAGGTGCTTAAATCGGAATACCTGTAGATTAGATTGGCACAGAGACACCACGAGGCGGCTCTGCTATGTCCACCCACACAAACGAAACAGAGGAACGACAGGAATGAAGGAAAGGGGGAGGGGGGGGGGAAGGCGCAAAGAAACAGAACCTCAGTTCGAGCAGGCCAAGATACTGCGAGGCGGATCTTCCTATATGTGCGCCGGTTAGTTTCTCACTCTCGGACGGACGACTTAAGGTACCTCCGTCCTCGGCTCTGTTTGGGCGTAATTTTTTCGTAATATTTTATTTCTTTCCAACTGCAAGGGCGATCTTGCAGGCCAAGGGGGGCGTAAAGAACCGGATTGGTAGACGCGTCCCGCCTCATGGAACCCGGGATGATAAGAGGCTGCGAACAGCAGAAAAGAGGGGGCGAAGAGGGTGTGCGGGCAGCGAACACGACAGGACAGAGCACGAGGCGGCGCAGGGTGGTGCTGTGTGACACACCTGGAGAGGGAGGACGACTGCGACGCGTGCGCGTACCGCTGCGCAGGACGGTCCTATCACGGGGGAGCTATGCGGAAAAAAAATCAGCGGTGAGTGACAAGAGGGACGCGGGAAGTCAACAAGAAACGCCCCGATGAAAATGATGGTGGACATCGAACTGGGCGCGAAAAGATCGGGAAAAGTGCAGCACTCTGAAAGAGAGCAAGAAAGTATAGAGGGGGTTTTCAAATCGGGCGCACGGAGAGAGCGCCCGAGAGGGGAGGGTGCGAGCAAGAGAAGAGGGGAAGAGGGCGACATACCTGTCGATGCGAACGAAGAAGCTAGAGTGGTTCTTGGCTTGTTTTGGGGGGGGTGGTGGTGTTTGGGCCGGGTGCGAGAGAAGGCGAACGAAACGGCAAAAGACGTAGCAAAAAGGCGCGCGTGCTGTAAAGGCGGCAAAGACCGAAAAAAAAAAAAAAACAAGAAATGCGTAGAGTGCAGAGGCGAGCCACCTGCTGGCGCGGACCGGAAGAGGGGAGCGAGCGTGTGACTCGTGACGGATGTCGTAGGTCGTCGTTTGAGAAAGTCGTCAAGGGTCGTCGGAGATCGTCGGGAGGGCTGGCCGGGTGCGGGCTGGGTCGCGTCGAGTTGGCGCGACACAGGCTCTCGACTGCGAGCAGTGGGTTTTCTTTCGAATGGACGGCTGTTTGTTCCCAAATGGGAGTCGGTGGCCAAAGAGAAAGGAAAGAAAAAGAGAGGGAAGAAAAGAGAAGAGAGAAAATAGACGAAAAAAAAACCGGAGCCGAGACACAGGGCAGGGCGCATGGAAACCAGGGATTGGCGATTGGCAGGAGGGAGGGGGGGATCTTTCCCGACTTGGCACGTTGTGATTTTGGGGTTTACTCTACTCTAATTTACTGTGGTTTGCTTCTCATACGACATGGCACGGTGAGTCCATAATACGGTTGTCTAATCTTTTTGGCCGTCGTCTGGTGGTCGCACCCTGCCGGGCGTATGACATGGTCTGCCGCCGATGTTGACAAGGCGCTCCGTCTTGTTTCCCTCGGCGATGGGAGAGACAACGGCGGTGCGGGCACTCATTGGACGGCTGATGTGCTGAAACGACAACGCCAGGACTAGTAGTGCGCTCCCATCCGGCCTCTAGAGTGCCGTTCCTGGCCTGCTGGACTCGATTTCGATAGTTGTCCTCGTCTGCGGTCCTTTTGCTTTGTTTTCAAAGACCCCTCATTGCTGTTTTTTTTTCTCCCTAAACCCCCCTCATTCAGGCCGTGAAAGACACATCCCCGGTGGGTTGCTCCGTGGTATACGATGCCCAGAAATTCCGGTGGCGGGGGAGCTAACCTGGAGAATCCACTTGGCATTGGCCGCTTTTACAGGATGAGACGTGATCTTCCGGGCGTCACGAGTTAAGGCGAAAACGGCAGCAGGAAAAATGCAGTATAAAAATGCAGCCAAAGTGCAAGAAATACAAGCAAGAACAGGGTGAGAACAGGGAAAGAAAAGCAAGGGCGGGGAGGGCAGCAGGAAGATGCGGGCGCGTCGCGTCGCTCTCGCGTGGCGCTGGACAAGGAGAAACGTCTAAAAACAACAAACGAAAAGCGAAAAGACCGTTGTGTGCGGGACGGATCGCCAATCGCACGCGCTTTGAGACAAAACGCCGGCTGAACTAGGAAGTACCCAGCGTTCACCGCTTTTTCAAAGGCCACCACTGCACGCCAGGGCCCTGTCAAAATGCGTGCCGCCGCCCACTGCGCGGTGGAATTATGGGGCGCTTAATGCACGAAAGATTAGGAGGGAGGGCAGAACCCGTCACTACGAACATCCGTTCTTGGAAGGCCTGACGATGCGGCGCTTTCCCGAGACTCCATTATTCCACTGAAGACATGCAGGCCTACCCAATTGCGGGGGATCCGTGCAGTTTTTTTCTCTCTTCCTTGTTGTTCCATGTGTCTTCTTTTGCTTGCTCTTTCTCAAAAGGACCGGTGTTTCAGGACTGATTCTTCAGGCATCCTTTCCTCGGCACCACAGGCGCCATAAAAGAGGTGCTTTCCCACATCCGGCCTATATCTTACAAAAGAAAGTGAATGGGCCGTCTTTCCCTGCGAACAGATCCTGCACAGCCACGAGAAGCTCAGACTGAAGCCGCGATGTCTATTTTGAGCAGGACAATACGTGTGCTATTCGTGTCCCGTATTCCGGGCCCGTTTCAGCACGGTCGCCGTAGGAGCAAAGAGGGGGGCGATGTAGCCACACAGCCTTCGTCTCAAACAGTACTCGTATGAGGAGAAGCAGAATGGGAGAGGAAGACAAAGAGAGCCGGCAACCCCTTCTTTCGGCACTTTGTCGCAACGGTGCAAGCAATGTCCTCTTTGTTCCTTTCCTAGCAGGCGTTTATTTGTCTACAGTCTTTCTTTTTTTTTTGCCAAGCCCTCATCGTCTGTGCAACCCTACATCTCTCTTTCGGATTCTCCCAGTATCTTGGCTTCCACTTGGCTTTTTTCCCCCCGTCTGTGGCCCCTCCTCTACGATGCCCTTTCTTGACTTCACCCTCGCCTACCCCATCCCGCCGGACTTGGCCCCAGACCATGTCGTCCAGACCCTCCACCGCTACGAGCCGCTCATCACCCCCAACCCCTATCTCGTCTCCTTTCGCCGCCGCCCTGTCGACCTCGCCGAGATCGTCGACGACCCCTTCTTCCGCGATGACGGCTCGGCCTTGGCCGCCTTCGAGGTCGTCGACCGCATCGTCTTCGTCCCCGGCCTGACCTCCGTCTCCAAGCAGGTCGTCATCCCCTGCGTCATGCAACGCTTCGACGGCGGCCTGCGCTGCCGCAGTCTAGCTGCCGGCGGCGTCCGTGTCTGGAGCACCTGGCATGTGCTGCCGGCCGCACACAAGACCGCCCTCGCTGCCGACACCCACGAGACACAACGGCAGCAGCACCAGAAAGGCAGCCGCCGTTCGCGGACACTGTCGCTCACGCCGCCCGCCACACCGCCCGCCACGCCGCCCAAGGACGACGCCCCTTCGTCCTATGTTCTCGTCGAGGAGGCGCGAGTCGAATGTGGCTCGCTGGTGAAGCCGTTTGTTGGCCGCAGCTTCCAATCCGCCCACCTGGAGATCCTCCGCAAAGTCATCACCAGTATCGTGCTGGAGAAGCAATGATACTACGTGCTGATTTTTTTGTCCCTTTTTTGACGAGTCACGATTAAGGCGTTTTACAGCGTTTTGTTTTTTACTGCTTTTGGCATGCTCCATCCGTGTACTGGAGTGCGATTTCTACCACTGGTTCTCTTGAAGGCGGCGTTCTATTTTATATCTTAGCCACACAATATCACTGTTCTCTGCAAACACATTCAAAATCGGGTAGCAATTCTATCTCAACAATGATAGACAGTGGTATCAACAACGTGCATGAGCGACGACGCAACTATTCTATGCCAAGGAACAAATGGAGGCGTAAAGCAAAACAGATTGGTTTATCCTAACCCGGAAGAAGGCAAAGAGGCCGTCAATGGCCAAGAAGCCAATCAAACAAGAAGAAACGCATTTGAAACCAAACGGTCGGGAAAAAAAGCGAAAACCAAAAAAAAAGTTTGGAGATTGCATATAGACAATAGACCAGGATAGAACAGGCCAAACCCGAACGTCATACAGAAGTCGTAAGAAAATAAGCGTAAAAAAACAACAACAAGGCACACCAAAGGGAATACGGGGATCAAAAGCCCCAAAGCAAAACAAAAAGAAAAGAAATGCAAAGCACAAATGGCCTTCGATGAAATGCGGTGGATTGTCGGTGGCGCGGCGTTTGTGCAGGAGACCTGTCAGACGCGCTGCTATTGTCCAAGGTCGGACGAGTAGCCGCCCATGCCGCCGTCGCCAAAGCCGGTGCCCGGGCCCGACATGTAGCCGCCTTCGTCGCCTTCATCGTAGTCGCTAGCATCAAAGCTGCTCCGGCCGCTGAGGTCGTCTTCCATCCCGCTGCCGCCCGCCATGTCCATGGCCGCCCAGTTCATCTGCGCCAACGCCGGGTACTGCGCCAACAGGGCCGCCGGCAGTGCGTAGCCACCTGCTGCGTTCATGGGATAGCCCGTGTTGGGGTCGATGGGCTGCTGCTGTTGCTGTTGCTGCTGCGCCATCAACATATTCTGCTGCGCCTGCATCTGCTGTTGTTGTTGCTGCTGCTGCTGCTCCTGCCACGAGCGTTGCCGCTCCACAAGCTCCTCGTCCAGCAGCGGCTTGATACAGATGCGACCCGCCTCGGAACGGAAGTGCCGGCCGAGGGCGTCGGCCCGGGCAAAACGCCGTCCACAGCCCCATTCGCCACCAATCTTCAACTCGCCCTTACAGACGAACTTCTTCTCGCCGCTGTGCAACGCTTCGTGCCGTTTCCGGTCGTGCTGGCGCGCAAACGCCTTCCCGCAGAAGTTGCACACAAACGGCCGCTCGTCCGTGTGTGTGCGAAGATGAGACCGAAGATTGTAAGCCCGCGTAAACCGCTTAGGGCACAGAGAGCACTGGAAGTTGGCCGGGTGCTTCTGTGCGCGCTTCGTGCCGGCACCCGACACACCGCCAGTGCCAGCGCCGCCGCTGCTACCAACGTCGCTGCCAGCTATGCTCACAGACCCGGCATCAGAAGCCCCGCTGTAGTCGGACTCTGCCATCCGCATCGCCATGGTGCTCGGCACAGCGGACGTGGACAGCCGCCGTCTGTGGCCCCCCAAGACACCTGAGCCGAGCATGGGCGACAGTGATCGTGTCGCCTCCCGCTGTGGGATCAGGTCCGCACTCGGCTGGGCCAAGACGCTGCCGTCGCCGTCGACCGTGCGAACAACGCCGGGGACGATACCGCCGCTGTATGGGTCGGTATTGGCTCTGCGCCGTGACCGTCCTAAAGAAGAGATGTGTTAGCATAGACGTCTCGGACGAAGGAGGTACATCTTGGTTGCAGAACAAGCCGTCGCTTACCTCGTTGCTCGGGGGGAAGCAAGGCATCCGTATCAATGACCTTGCCGTCAAATATGCTTTTTGATGCCGCCGTGTTGGGCGCAAAGTCAATCTCAATGGTTGGTGCAGACATCTGAGCCATGTTCTGCTGCGACAGCTCTGCCGCCGTCACATCGGGCAGCTGAGGAAACGCCTCGCCCACGGGCACTGGCGTGCTGATGTACTGCTGTGCATCGTACTGCACAAAGGTTGCGTCGGCCTGGGGCTGGAGCATGAAGCCCGAGACATTGGCAGAGTGTGCCTCCGGGCCGGCTTGGGGCGGGATGCGGGGCGAGATGGCCGGGCTGTGGGCTGGCGTCTGGTGAGCAGAGTAGCTGTTGGATATGCTAAAGTTGGTGATGCCGTTCAGCTCCTGGTAAATGTCGCCTGTGCTCTCGTCTGCGGGAAGCATGGGCGAGTTCTGCACGTGGTCGATGGGGTCGGAAAAGGTGTCCTGGCCAGCGAGCGACGGCGAGTACGCGCCAATAGAGGACGCGTCCGACAGCTCCGAGCCGTGGCGGCGGTGGCCCTGGAACGGCAGGCCGTTCCAGTCTGGCGTCAGCGCCGCTTCCGGCGTCAGCGACACATGGCGGGAGTGGCGCCCGACCGGCTGGGCAAACTGGTGGGTGTTGAACGAGGGTGACTGGTGGGCTGAGCCGGGGAGGAGGTGGGGCGGCGTCGGGCTAGGGGGTGCCTGGGGAGTCGCCATGCTGAAGCCGTTGCTGTCGGGGCTGGTATACTGCTGCTGTTGCTGTTGCTGTTGCTGCGGTTGCTGGCTTGGGTCAAACAGGGATGTGCCCATCTGCTGCTCGGTAGACTGCGTCGGGAAGATGGTGAAGTCCTCGCCGCCAAAGGCTTGCTGGGGGTTGATGAAGCCCTGCGCAAACACAGCGTCGCCAGACGTGGCCTTGA
This sequence comes from Ceratocystiopsis sp. VPRI43766, assembly GCA_019925685.1. Classification (NCBI taxonomy): domain Eukaryota; kingdom Fungi; phylum Ascomycota; class Sordariomycetes; order Ophiostomatales; family Ophiostomataceae; genus Ceratocystiopsis; species Ceratocystiopsis sp. VPRI43766. The sequence continues at coordinate 1,458,914 of JADHKF010000001.1, forward strand.
GCTGGTCGGCAAAGGACTGGTTGGTGGGGTTGAAGTCGTTGATGGTGGGGAAGGCAGGACTGACGGAAGCGCTTTGGAAGGCTTGGGTCGACGTGGGGTCGAGAGGCAAGCCCAGCACGATGGAGTTGTTGTTGACGGCGGCGTGGTTGAAGGGAGGGGCCGGCGATGGCGATGGCGACGGCGAGTGGCTTTGCTTTATATTGGAGTCTGCCACAGACGGCGACCGGCCCCGCGCGGGGGTATGCTGTAACTGATCCATGCTCTAAGAAGACAAGGGGGGGGGTAAGAAGGGTGTGTGCGCGTGTTTGTTTGCTGGCCGTGGCGTAGACTGCGGTAGCGGTGCGGCTTTCCTTATGAATCTATGCTCTTTTTTGGATGGTGCCCGCCAGGGGGTGGATTGTCTTGGGAGTCACTAGCTGGCTAGCCGCCGAGGAAGGGGGTGGGTGTTGGCACAGATGACGAAGGTTGCGGCTGGTGGTGCGAGGTGCGGCTGACAGCGTCTTTGGCTGGAACGCCGTGCTCCGTATCTGTACTTGGGCTGTGTGCTACGCACGTAGCGCAGGCACAAGAAAAAAAGGGGGTCCGACGTTCTGTAACTGGGGTGGGTGCTGTGTTGGGCGTGCCCAGCCAGTGATGCCGGTGAAACGGTTCTGCTAGATCGCTGCCTAGATAGAGCAAGGCAGAATCCGGTGTCAGCCTTAGCATACACAGAAGTGTGGCAGTGCTCTAGTGCGCGGGGCTGTGCGGTGTGTGTTAGGGGGGGGTAGCCCCCACCCCGCAGAGCCACAATGGCTCCCCAAAAGGGAGTATCGGAAGAAGCAGAATCGAATGCCAGCAAAGCATTGCCCACCCCCCTGTCCCTTTTCACCCACAGCCCTATAAGGACACAGAGCCGCGTTTGGGGCCCGGAACGGAGCGGAGACCGTCAACGGACAGTCACCGTTCCGTCCGCCCCTGCGGAGCCCAAAGGGAGGCTGTGCCGGGAGGTGGAGCCGACACCCGCATAATAAGAGCAGTGCAGCAGAGAGAGAACCCTTGGGACAAAACAGACCTTTTGTGTGCGATGACGCGACAGAGCTCCGTGCAGTATGCAGTCACAGTCACTAGCGGGGAAGCAGCTGTGGCTGGCTCGGTGCGTCGTCGGCGTTGACCCCGGAAGGTGTGCACAGAAACACACGGTTTGGCTCTGAAACGATCTGCGATGCTGACGGCAGCCTCGGTCTGCTGCGGACACTGTCAGCAATCCTTCGCTTGGCGTCGATGCCACCGGGAGAAACAGGGCCGCTGCGTGCTGCGCGGTTGCGTCGCCGAGGTCGCCGTATCGCTGACGTCGCCGAGTAGCCGCGCCCGTTGCGTTGCTGGCCGTTCTCTGTCGGCTGGGGGCCGAGGTGGCAGAGGCGCAGCAGAGCAGAAAGGGAGAGCTGCGTGTCTCGCGAACAGGAAGGTCGGCGTGAGGTGTGCGTTGACGTAGGAGAGACGCGAGATAAATACTGTGTAAAAGGAACAACAAAAAGGCGCCTTTGTCGCGGCGGCTCTTTTCTCTGCGCGCGCGGAGGGGTGAGGGTGGGGCAAACACATCACGTGCACGCCGTTGCGCCTTTCGACGCGCCTTTCGCATCCCGCGATCGCACGCGTCGGACTTTGCTCGGAAGGAAACAAAGGAAATCAATTGCTGTCTGTGGTATGTGTGCTATGTGTGCGTGCTATAAAAAAACAATCTGGTTATATAATTCATTCTCTCGTCACTCAGAACACCATCTCTGTCGTTCCTCATTCATCATTTTCGTTCTTCATCTTGAAACCGTGGAAAAAATGGCAAAAAGGCGAAAAGGCGAACCGAGTATTCGTCCCGTATCATCACCATTAAGGACTAGGCGACGAGTCACCGCTGTCGGAAAAGTCAGATCCGGGTGTAGCCGCTGGCGAACTGGATGCCAGTGAAGAAGCTGACGGCGTCGACGGCATCACGACCTCCGTGGCCTTCATCACTGGGCTCTTGGGCGTCTCCTGGACGACGTCCACAACCTTTTCCTGTGTCGTTTCTGCAATCGCAGCTTCTGTGGCTGTGGTCTCTGGTGCACTGGCCACCTCCGTGGTCGTCGCTTCCGTGGCTGTAGCTTCTGTGATCGCTGCCTCGGTCGAAGCCTCCGCAATCGGGGCCTCTGTGGCAATGGCCTCCGTGACTGTGGCTTCCTTGGTTGTGGCCTCTGTGGCCGGAGTTTTTGTGGCTGGGGCCCCCACGGTTGGGGCTTCCGTGATTGTGGCCTCCGTGGCCGGAACTTCTGTTGCTGGAGCCTCTGTGACCGGAGCCTCTGCGGCTGGGGCCTCGGTGGCCGGGACATCCACGGCCGGGACTTCCGTGGTTGCGGCCTCTACAGCCGGGGCAACCGTTGTGGTGTCTTCCACGGCCGGAGCCACTGTTTCCGGAGCCTCTGTGGTCGGGGTCTCTGTGGCCGGGGCCTCCACAGCTGGAGCTTCCACAGTTGGAGCTTCCACAGCCGGGGCCTCCACAGCCGAGTCCTCCACAACCGGGGCATCTGCGATAGTGGTCTCTTTGATCGCCGCCTCTGTGGCAGTGGGTTCTGTGACTGTGGCCTTGGTTGTGGGCTCCGTGGCCTTGGGCTCTGTGGCAGTGCTCTTTGCGACTGGAGCCTTGGCCGTGGCAGTAGTTGCAGCCGTGTCGGCGGCGGCGGCAGCAGCAGCAGCAGATGAAATCGACGAGAGCTGGCCGAGTGCGTCCTTGCAGATGTCCAGGATGGACGAGCCACCCAGGAACTTGAGCACGGCCATGTCGATGGCCAGCTCCTTGAGGAACCACGAACGCAACTCGACAGCCACCAGCGAGTCGATGCCCAGCTTGATCAGCGGCACCTTGGTGTCGATCTTGTCGGCCGGCAGCTGCAGGATGAGCTCGACCTTGCGCGAGAAGGCAGCCTCGAGCACCGCGAGCATGCCGTCGCTGCGGCCCGCGGCCGTGGCTGCCGCCAGCTGGTGCATCACCCGCGTCGACAGCTCCGTGTTGTCGTCGGACTCCTCCGACACCTTCTCGCCCACCTCCTGGATGTTGTGCGCAAACAGCGGCTTCGACGGGAAGCGCGTGCCGCCGTCGGCCGGCAGGCCCGTGATGATCTCCGGCCCGTGGTGCCGGCCCACGGCCGACGCCGGGTTGCCAGCCAGGATGGCCGAGGCAAACATAACATGCATCTCGGGCTCCGACAGGCCAATGTAGCCGTACTGACCCACCAGGCGCGACTCGAACTGGTCCAGCGCCCGCGCCACATAGCCGACGCCGAGAAGCATGGCAATGTCCATGATGGACGCCGGCAGCCCACGGCGCCGCCGCTGCACGGCCAGCGTGTGCATGTACATGTTGGCGGCGCTGTAGTTGGACTGGCCCTTGTTGCCGATGACACACGACAGCGACGAGAAGAGCACGAAGAAGTCCAGCTCGCCCGCCGTCGAGAAGAGCTCGTCCAGGTGCCGGCTACCGTCGACCTTGGGGCCCAGAACGCACGCGAACTCCTCGAGAGTGTAGTTATCGAACGGCTTGTCGTGCAGCACCATGGCTGCGTTGGCCACACCGGCAATTGGCGGCATCTCGGCCTTGATCTGCGCGTGCACAGCGTGCAACGCTGCCCGGTCCGACACATCCAGTGCGTACACGCGCACGTCGGTCGCGCCGCGCCGCGCCAGGTCCGCCAGCATCTCCGGCCGGATCTTGGGCGTGCGGCTGGCCAGCGCAATGTGCCGTGCACCGTGGTCTGCCATCCAGCCGCACAGCGACAGGCCCAGCTCGCCCGTCAGGCCGACCAGGAAGTACGTCCGGTCGCTGCGGAACAGCGGCACCGACGTCGTGGGGACCACGAGCGCCGTCACCGGCGCGGGAGCCGTCCAGCTGAGGACGTGTGCTGCTGCCAGGCTGTCCAGAACCAGCCCGGCCGCCTGGTCGATGCTGGTCACCTGGCTGTCCTCTGCCACCACCAGCTCCGCGGTGGCCGGTGCGCTGTACTTGTTCACGAGGCGCTTCAGCTCGGCAAACGACTGGTTGAGCACCACGGTCTTGCGGCCCTTCACGTTCCGGAACAGCGGCCGTGACTCGATTGCAGTCTCTTCTTCGCTGGCCGCAAGAATCCGACGAATGGTCTCCGTCTCGGGCGCCGGCCCGGCATTGGTGAAGGTCACCGGCCCCTTCGGCAGCAGGTTCAACACAGTGCGCTCCGTATCACGCGGGTGCACATACACCAGCTGGCTGCCTTGCTGGTCGGCCTCTGTGCTGGTGGTGGCCACCAGGGGGACGGACGCGGCCGCAGTCTTCTGGGTCAGACGCGCCGCGAGGCTCTTGTCGCTTCCGTGCACCCACAGGGCGCCCTCGACCTCGTATGCCAGGCTCTCGGCCAGGATGTCGAGCAGCAGATCCTGGACAAGAGCCGCCTTGTTGCTGATGGCGGCGGCGGCGGCCGGGAGCGCCATAATGCGGTCGGTGGCCACGTGAACGACAGAGCTGTTTTCAGGGCTGAAGACCAGGACGTCGCCCGCGGCCGCGTCGTCGAGGTCCTTGCCAATACCGAGGAAGACGGTCTGGTGGTTGCGCGTGCGCAGCGGGTGCATGGAGGATGCGAGAAGCTTGATGCTGTGCTGCGTCTGGGTGGTGTCCTGCGCCGACACGGGGAACAGGTCGGCCTCGAGGACCTGCAGCTGACCGGCGTCCTGAACGACGGCGACGCTACCGGCCGGGGTCTCGTCATCGGTGGGCGCCAGGTCGATCTGGCGCGTGATGGGCCGGCGGTCGGCGTTGAGACGATCGTTGAGCTCATCGTCGTACAGAATGCGCGGGATAAGCAGCTGGCCGTCCTCAATGCTCAGCTCCTGCTCGCGCGTCCAGAGAATGTCGCTGAAGCTGGCGTCGCCGAGGAAGAGCAACTGCATGAGCGCCTCGGCGAGGACGGTCGCCTCGGCCGTGGCCAGGCTGCCGAGGCCGCCGCGGAAGTGGTCGAGGTCGAGGAACTGCAGGAACAGATGTGGCGACTCAAAGGCAATGGCACGGGCCATGCCGACGGCCATGTTGGAGTAGGGCTCCTCGGTGCGACGGTTCTTGGTCACCCACAGCAGCGCGGTCGAGCCCAGGATCATGTTCTGCATGCCGCGGAACTTGGCGTCGGTCATGTTCTTGAACATGGGCTCGTCCAGATCGGCCATGCTCAGGATGGCGGCCTGCGGCGGCAACGGCTGGTCGGCCAGGTCCTCGACACCGGGCACGAGCGTGACCTTGACGCCGAGCGGCTGCAGCAGGCGACGCACAATCTGGGTGCTGCGGCACACAGCGACAGTCTTTCCGCCGACAATGACAACGTCACGCACCTGGGCCACGGCGGCCGCGTTGGCCGGGCGCTCCCAGTGGGCGATGGACAGCGGCTCGCGCAGCAGGGCAACGCGGTCGTCGACGGCCTGGGTACTCATGACCAGGCAGTAGTAGTCCTCGAGGTCGCCGCCGGACACGTCGACGCCGGAGAAGCCGGCGTCCTGCATGAGCGCGTCCCAGCGAGCCTCATTGACGAGCGGGCCGTAGACACGGCCGTCGTCCTTGCCGAGCCACCAGCCTGGCAGGCCGGACATGCTAAAGGACGTGAAGATGGCATCGCCGGTGACCTCGATCAGCACCATGCGGCCACCCGGGCGGGTCAGGCGGCGGCAGTTGGCCAGCGTCTTGGACAGGTACTTGGTGGCGTGCAGCACGTTGGACGCCAGGATGAGGTCGAAGCCCTCCTCCTCAAAGCCCTGCTCGACCGGGTCGTTCTCGATGTCGAGTACGCGGAAGTCCATCTTGGCCTGCTCCTCGGGCGTGAAGAGCGTCTTGGCCTTTTCGAAAAAGGCGGGCGAGATGTCCGTGTATGTGTATGAGGCAAAGTGCGGCGCCACGGCCTTGATGGCGGTGACGGAAGCGCCGCCCGTTCCGGCGCCGATCTCCAGCACACGCAGGCGTGGGTGGCGGTGGGCCATTTGCTCGACGAGGAGGCGGAACTGCGAGTAGGCCCAGTTGATACCCACGCCCTCCTTGTACAGCCGGTTGAGCCGGTCGTTCTCCATCAGCACCTGCAGCGTCGGCAGCTTGCCGCGCACCATGTCAGGAAGGCCGCGGCCGATGGACGCCACAATCTCCATGTCGACCTGGTTGGCATACTTGGCCTCCCATTCCGCCACCATTTCTGGCGTGTCGGCGGCTGTCGCGGCGGACAGACGCCGGTGCTTGCCCTGGTCGATCTTGGGGATTAGGTAGTCGCGGGCCCAGTGCATCATGGACTGGAAGTGCCACTCGGCGGCGGCCACCTCCTCGGGCGTGACCTCCTGCACCAGCTTGCGCAGGTAGTACACGGACACGCGGTCGAGAATGTCAATGGTCTCGAACATGGCCTTCTCGGGCTTCGGCTGCTCGGCCGCGCTGATGCCAGACGCCACGTCGGGCCGCCACACCGTTTGTGAGAAGATTTTGCGGTCGTTCTTGGGCTGCGGCTTGGTGAAGGACGAGCAGGCCAGGCGCGTGATCTGGATCTCGCACACGCTGTCGTCGTCGGCACGGAACAGGCTCAGGTCGCCGGCGATGACCTTGCTGGTGGCGTCGCGCAGGAAGCAGTCGGCCACGACGTGCGTGCTTCCCTGGCGCACGGCCTGCTGGGCGGCGGCGATGTTAATGCGCACGGTGCGGATGCCAGTCGGCAGGTAGCTGGTCCACATGCGGCCGTCGCCGGGGAAACTGTAGGCCGCCAGCAGACCGTGGAAGGCGGCGTCGAGCGTGGCCGGGTGCACCAGCAGTTCGGCACTGTGGTCGGGCCGCTTGATGACGGCCGTCGACAGGTTGAGGCGGCGCTGGGCCGACTCGACGACAAAGTCGCCCGTGTAACGCAGGCCGATCTTCTCGAGCTCGCGGTAGAAGCGCTCGAGGTCGACCTCGGCCATCGGCAGCGTCGGCGGCGCGCGCGACGGCAGAAGGGCGCGCGCGGTCTCGACGGATGCGGCGGCACGGCCGACGGTGATGACAGCACGACCGGTGAAGTTGACCTTTTCGGCGTCGCGTGTAGTGCCGTCGGCACTGGCGCTGTAGCAGGAGAACTCGGCGGTGACGCGGTCGCCGGCGCGGGAGGCCACACGGATGGCAAAGATGACCTCGGTGCCGGCCGACTCGGGGTCAAGCGTGATGGCTGTCAGGATCTGCAGGTCCTGCAGCTCGACGATCTGGGCCGTCTCAGGTGCCTCGGTGTCGTCTTCGTCAGCCGGAGCGCCGGCCACCAGCTTCACGGATGCGTCCACGGCCATGGACACGTAGCCAGCGGCCGGGAACAGCACCTGGTTCTGGAACTCGTGGCCGCGCAGCCATTCGAGCTCGTTGATCTTCATGACGTTGCGCCAGCGCATCTCGTGCTTGTTTCCGGCCGACGTGACGGTGCCGAGCAGCGGGTGCATGGGCTCGGTGCGCAGACGGAACTTCTTCGACACCATGGACTCCTTCCACAGCGGCACTTCGTGGTCCCAGCGGTACGTCGGCAGGCCCTTGAGCAGGCGCGGCTTCGGGGTGGACGCGGCGGCGTCGTCGCCGACACAGGCACGGCGGAACGCCTCAAAGTCGACGATGGCCGCGTTGCTGTCGGTCGCTTGGAAGTGGCTCCAGACGAAGCCCAGGGCGCTGCTGAAGGCGCTGACATCGTCGCTGCCGCGCGAGAGCACGCCGGCGTAGGGCAGGTCGACCGACGTCACGGTGCGCAGGACCTCACTGGCCGGGCCCTTGAGCGCCGGGTGCGGGCCGACCTCGAGCACCATGTCAAAGCAGGGCGACTCGGTGATGGCGCGCTCGAGGGCCTGGGAGAACAGCACCGGCTGGGCCATGTTCTGGACCCAGTACTCGTCGGCATAGGCGGCGGGCTCGTAGATGCTGCGGCCGTCGGTGCCGTACACGCTCGAGAACCACACAAAGCCGTCATCGGGACACACGGCCGGCGCGCGGACGTCGATGGCGCACGCCTGCAGACTGGCGCGGTACGGGCCGGAGCAGCGCTCCATGTGGTGCGAGTGGTAGGCCGTGTCGACCTTGAGCATGCGGGCAAAGACGCCGTCGCGGTCCAGCTGGGCCTTGGCCTCGTCCAGGGCGTCGGCGTCGCCCGAGAGCGTTGTGCTGGACCGGGCGTTGCTGGCGGCGGCGACAATGCGGCCGGCGTACGGCTCAGCCGAACAGAACGCGACAGCCTCGTCGTAGCCCATGCCGACGGCCATCATCTTGCCAGCCACGGGCCCGTCGCGGGCGCGCGCAGCGTGCACACCGCGGTAGTAGGCGATGCGCACGGCGTCGGTGGCGGTCAGGTATCCGACGGCGTACGCGGCAGCGATCTCGCCGGACGAGTGGCCGACAACGCCGCTGAAGGTGATGCCTGCGGCACGCAGCAGGTCAACCAGGGCAATCTGCAGCGCAGTGCACAGCGGCTGCGACAGCGCGGCCTCCTGGATGCGCGACGAGGCCGCCGGCTTGCAGAGCTCCTCGGTCAGCGACCAGGTCGGGCGGTCCGCCTCGGGCAGCGCGGCCAGCGACGCCTCAAGTGTCTGCAGCGTGGTCCGGAACAGAGCGCTGTGGGCGAACAGGCCGGCACCCATGGCCGGCCACTGGGCACCCTGGCCGGTGAAGACGCCGAGGATGCGCGGGGGCAGGGCCGCGGTGACGGGAAGGGCATCCGTCACGAAGGCGGCCGGGTTCTTCTTGGCCGTGATGATGCCGGCATCGAGGCTGGCCAGCAGGGTGGCACGGTCCGTGCCAGTGACGTACGCACGGTGGGAGAATTGCGTGCGCCGCAGCTGCAGGGTCCAGGCCAGGTCGGGCAGCGACAGCTGCTCGTCGTCCTGGATGTGGTCACGCAGGGCCTCGGCGGAGGCAATGAGCGCCGGCGTCGAGTTGGCCGTCAGCACAAAGGGACCGTACGGGACGGCGGTGGCCACGGCAGCCTCGGATGTCTCGGCGGTCTCGGCGACCTCTGTGACATCCGTAATCTGGGCAGTCTCGGGCTCCCAACTCTCAATGATGGCGTGAGCGTTGGTGCCACCAAAGCCAAAGTTGTTGAGACTGGCCCGGCGGGGCACGCCTTTGGGCAGTGTTGGCCACGGCTGGGCTGTTGTGGGCACGCACAGCTTGTCATAAAATGGCTTGATTTTGGGGTTGAGAGTGTTGAAATGCATGTTGGGCGGGATGATGCCCTTCTGGACAGCCAGAGAGGCCTTGAGCAGGCCGGCAAGACCGGCCGTGCTCTCGAGGTGACCAAAGATGGTCTTGATGGAGCCGACATAGAGCGGGTCGCTCGCGTCTCTGTCGCCGTTGGCGCAGAAGGCCTTGTACACGGCCTCGGCCTCGACCGGGTCACCGACCAGTGTGCCGGTACCGTGGGCCTCAAAGTACTGGCAGCGGTCCTCCTTGCGGGACAGGTCCAGACCGGCACGGGCATAGGTCGAGCGGATCAGGGCCGCCTGCGACTCCGGGCTGGGCATGGTCAGGCCGGGCGTGTAACCGTCCTGGTTGAGGCCGGTCTCGCGGATGACGCATTCAATGTGGTCGCCATCTGCAATTGCCCGGCTCAGCGTCTTGAGGAAGACGGTGGCAAAGCCCTCGCCACGGGCGTAACCGTCGGCACCTGCGTCCCACATGCGTGAGCGGCCGGTGGGCGACAGCATGTGAATCTGATGCGTTAGATGGCGTTTGTGAGGCTGCCGGGAGGTAGGTGAGACAAGGGGCTTACATTGGACTCAAAAATGTACACCTCCGGGCCAAAGATGAGGTTGACGCCGGCGGCAACCGCCATGGTGGACGCCCCGGTCCGCAGCTCCTGGATGGCCAGGTGGACGGCGACCAGACTGGACGAGCAAGCGGTGTCGAGACAGACGGAAGCACCCTTCCAGTCAAAAAAGTTGGAGACACGGTTGGCCATGATGGCGCGCGACACGCCGGTGGCAAAGTAGTTGGGGATGGTGTCGATGTCGCGGTACTGCATGGTGGAGTAGTCGTCGGTGGTCTGGCCGACGAAGACGGCAGTGTCAGTGCCGCGGAGGCTGGTCATGGAGTAGCCAGCAGACTCGATGCCCTCGTAGACGGTCTCGAGCAGCAAGCGCTGCTGAGGGTCCGTGGCTTCGGCCTCGCGGGGGTTGATGTTGAAGAACTTGTAGTCGAAGACGCGGACGTCCTCGCCCATGAAGTAGGACTTGGAGACATTGGTTGTCTGGAGGGGGGGTGTTAGTCTACAACTGACTTGGAAGCAGATCCTCCTGGGGACACTCACGCCATGGTGCTCGCCATCCGGGTGGTAGAAAGCCTTGGCATTGAAGCGGTCCGCGGGGACGTCGGTGAGAAGGTCCCGGGGGGCCTTGAGCAGATCCCACAGCTTGGATGGTGTTGAAGCACCTCCGGGAAAGCGGCAGCTGCTCCCGATTACCGCAATGGGCTCGGGGGGGGTGGTCTTTGGCGAAGCCATATTGACCGGGGAGGAGGCAACGTTGAGTTGCTAGGGGGGGGAGGATGAAGAGGAGGAAGAGGGAGTAGAGAAGAAGAGGAAGGAAAAGAAGAGGAAAGAGAAGAAGAAAAAACGAAAGGAGAGGAGAGGGGGAGGAGGGGAGAAGAAGTAGGCGGCCAAGACCTCATGCACGGGCCGAGAAGAACGGACAGAGACAGAGGAAACGTCGACAGACGAGGGGAAGGCGAGGAGAGGAGGGGAGGATGGGGGGCTGGCAAGAGCTCTGGAGCTGGAGGAGGAAGGAGCTCAGCGGCTGCAGCGGAGGTTACGAGGTGGTGCAGGTGGAGGTGGTGGAGGAAGGTGCAGAGGCGGCCGCTGCTGCTGCAGAAGAGGAGGCTGGCAAGGTGGACAGAGACGTAGGCGGATGGGTCTGCAGCAGGAAGGACGGCATGATAGGGCCGCGTGCATGAGCATGTAGCAGCTCGATGTGGTACCGGCCGGGCGACTAGAGCGAGGCAGATGCAGCTTGTGCTGCCGAAAGGTTTCGGGCCACGGCGGCGGCGGGCGCCAGCGGGACGGAAGAACAGCCGGTCCACTTACACAGCTCGGTGTGAACCACGCTCAAGGTGGATTGGACGAGTCGGGAGAGAGGAGAGATGGGGGAAGAATTGGGGGAAACGGGGGAGAAGGGGACGGGGGATGGGGGGGGGGGGGGGAGAAGGAGACGGAGGAGGAGGACAAGGAAGGTGACAACAAGAACGAGAAAGTCCTGGACAGCAAGCTGAGCAGGTATTTTTTTTGTGATTTGCTTGCTTTTTGCTTTTTTGCTTCTTTTTTCTTTCTTGTTGCCTTCTGCGTCTTCTGTCCTTCTCCTCCTCTCTTTCTTGCTTGCTGCTTCACAAGTGGAAAATCACGCGCCCGATCGACGAGTGCCGTGTCCAGGCGGCCAGCGGACGACGCCGGCGATTATGCACGACGTGGCCCTACTGCACGGACGACGGACGGAGCATCAGCTCTGACTGTACTATCGACCGTAGGCGGATCGTACGTACGTACGAGCTCCACGTCTGGCGCCACGCCGGCGGCATGCAGCGGGAGAGAGAGCGAGAGAAGGACAGATGGCGGGAAGGACAGGACAGCGAGACCGAGGTGACGACGGGGAAGGCCGAGCAGAACAGCACCCGGCACACGGCAAACCTGCCTCTCTCGGCGAGATATGCACCGGGATGGAGCCGTTGGGGGCGGCAAGATGGAGTTGAGTGAATGCAGGAGGCTGGACGGAGGATGCACACACGGGCGGCGGGCGGTTGCTTTGTTTTCTTTGTTTCTGCATTTTTTTGTTTTTGCTTTTTTGTTTTTGTCTTTTTTTTCTGCTTCTGTTTCTTCTTCCTTTTCCTTGACTTTCTTTTTCTATTTTCCAGTTGTCATCGGTTCTTCCGCTGAAGAAAACACCCTTGACCGTTACATAGCTTATATGCAGCACGAGACGCCAAATAAGGCAGTCAAAAGTCCCAATCCGGAAGAAAACAGAAACAAAACAGAAAAAGAAGGGGAAAACGGAAGACAAAACGGAAAGGAGGGTGCGGAAGCGGGCCAGCTGCCGCACAGCCGGAGTGGGCCGGCGCACAAGCAGTCGAAAGAAGAAGGAGAAAAAGAAAAAAAAAACGGATTAACACAAAATGCACGCAACGGTATCTTACTTGTATCTTACAGCAGAAAAAACTGACAAAAAATAAAGGCAGGCAGGAAGAAAAAAACCTGACACACAACGGAGCTAGAAATGCATGCACTGCGGACGGCCCAGAACTGATACGAGCGCGGCGAGAACGGGCCACCCAAGGCCCCCGGCCCGTGGTGACGAAGACGCGCGCGAAGGCGAGCAAAGCCGCTGCTATCTGGGACTGACGGGCATATGCACCTGCATCGCCGTCCTGCCGTTTTTGCACGCCACTTTTGGCGCGGGTGGTGGACACCCCCGCTAGCAAGGCAGAAGAAGGACAGAAAAAAAGGGCGCCGGCCAGGCGTCCGGACCGTCCTCATCAGGCAAAAGAATCCCCCTCCTCCCCTCCTCCCCCCCCTGCAACCCCGCCCGGTGCGTTCTTGCTAATGCGGGCAGGGTGGTGTTGCTTGGACAGCGACTGCTCACTTGCTCCGTCCGCATTGCAGACGAACGCCCGCCGGTGGAGGACGTGGCCGATACGACGACGGCCGGGGGGGGGGGGGGAGGGGGGGGGCGGTGGAGCAACAACGGGGTGATGCTGGAGCTTCTGGAGGCTGGAGCTGCTGGAGCTGCTGGAGCTTGCTTTGCGTTGCGTTGGCTGGGAGGGGAGCACCTTCCCTTTATCTCGGCCGGGCGGCTCCTATGACAGGAATTGGTGTGTAGAAGAGAAGAGAGAGAGAAAGAGCGACTGGACTTTTCAAGCAGCCAAGAAGAAAGGAACGAAAAAAAAAGAAACAAAAAAAAACAGAAACAAAGCAAAACGGCCATGGCGACCCCCCAGACCATGCGTGCTCTCGTCGTCGGCGGCGCCGGCCGCTACGAGCTCGACACTGCCGTCCCGGTGCCGCAGCCCGGCCCGGGCATGGTGCTCGTCGCCGTCAAGGCCGTCGCCCTCAACCCGGCCGACTGGAAGATTGTCGACTTCTCGGCCAAGGCCGCCTCCATTGGCGGCCACGAGTTTGCCGGCGAGGTCATCCAGGCCGGCCCCGGCGTCACCGCCTTCCGCCCGGGCGACCGCATCCTGGCGCCCGTCGCCGCCGCCGGCTACGAGTCCGGCGCCTTTTGCGAGTACACGCTCGTCGCCCAGGACATGGCCGCCCGCCTGCCCGACTCCATGAGCTACGAGGACGCCGCCGGCCTCAGCGTCGCCACCAGCACCGTCACCCTCGCCCTGTACCAGAAGCTGCGCCTGCCACTGCCCATTGTCCACGACGGCGCCGATGCCGCCGCCGCCGCCGCGCCGGCCACGCCGTCGTCCCCGTCCAAGCCGTTCTACGTGCTGGTCTCGGGCGGTGCCACGGCCACCGGCACCATTGCCATTCAGTTCCTCAAGGCGTGAGTTGCGTTTCTGGTGTCTCTTCCGCCCCTCCCACTGACATTCCAGCTCCGGCCTTGCTCCCATTGCAACGTGCTCGCCCGAGAACCGCGACATGCTGCTGCGCCTTGGCGCGGTCGAGACGTTCGACTACCACTCGCCCGCCTGCGGCATGGAGATCCGCAACTACACGCACAACCAGCTGGCCCACGTGCTCGACTGCGTCACCCAGGCCGAGTCCATGAAGCTCGCCTACGAGGCTATAGGCCCGGCCGGCGGCCAGTACATCGCCCTCGACCCCTTCCCCACGCGCATTGCCTACACCCGCCGCGAGGTGCGCGCCGACTGGATCATCAGCTTCACGCTCTTTGGCAAGCCCGTCAAGCTGGCAGGCGCCTTTGGCCGCCCCGCCCGGCCCCAGGACCGCGTCTTCACCGCCGAGATGTTCCACCTCATCACCCGCATGCTCGCCGCCGGCATGCTGCGGCCTCATCCCATCGAGCTGCGCACCGGCGGCCTGTCGGCCGTCACCGAGGGCATCGAGGACCTGCGCTTGGGCCGCGTGCGCGCGCGCAAGCTGGTGTACCCGGTTGTGTAAGGGGGGGGGAAGACAAGGGGGTGGGTGGGTGGTGGGGAGAAGATGGTTTTGATTTTGCTTAAGACTCGTTTTATGACAGACATGATTCCAGCAACGTGGTTCACCGTTTTCTTTTTCCAGACTTTCGTCCGACCTTTTTCTTCGTTTTTCCCAACAGCGCGGTTGCAATGCTTCGTCCCGACAACAAATTACCGCCAGCCCCTGCTCGCTCTCAGACCTTGACCCGCTGCTATTTTCCGGCCACGAGGGTGCTGCCCCTGGTCGTGATCGCCCGCCAGGAAGCTGTCCATATAGCGCAGGATCAAGCTGTTCCATTTTATTTTATTTTAATTTTTTCTGTCTTGCTTCCGATGTTCTTCCGCCTGGGTTAATTTCCGACGTTTCGGCCCTCGATTGGTATTCTCGCGTGTCGTCTCAACTCTGGCCCCCAACTTGCGGGCGATGCCGCAGCGGGCCGCCAGAATTACGCGCCTAAGCGGTCACAGACGGCAGAAACCGCCCCAAGCGGCCGCAGACGCCACACACACACACACACACACACACACACGCAAAACCCATCACCCGGCTGCTCGGGGCTGCGCCGTCGATTCCGCCAACAAAGACGCGGGACTGCCGCGGACCCCCAACCTCCCCCCTCCTTTTACGAGGAGAGCCTCCGATTTGCCCAAACGACCGACTGGTTGACTCGTGTGCAGCAGTCAAAAACGCCATCCGCCCCCAAACGGCCGCCACGGAGCATCCCAAGGTGAGCGTATTCGTACTCTCGTACTCGTTTCCCGTAGAACAAAGACAAGACTGTCTTCCCTCTTTGGTCGGTCTGCAGCCTGCGTGTGGCCCATCTAGCCTGCCCATCGTAGCCCGAACCGTCCGGTCCAGTCCGTCCCGTTTTACGCCCTGCTCACCGCCGAACCGGATCCATGTCGTGCACGATATCCCAGTCTTCCAATCAGACGGCCTGCTGCCGCCGTATCGTACGTCGTACGTAACTCCGTATGCTATGCCGTATCTTATTACCCGAAAAAAAAACAAGAAAAAGAAGACTGCAAAAGGGAAAAAAATCACGCTCTTCCGCCTGCAGGCCGAGTGGGGTTGGGCAAACGCAGAGTAAGAGGAGCTGCTTGGCTACTTGGCTGCATGGCTGCTGCTCCTGCTGCTCCTGCTGCAGCATTAACTGGCCAGCGAAGCGTACGGTAGCACGCAGCCGTTGCACCGAGGCAGAGTGCCACCGCCAGGATGGTCTGGCCGCTGTGCATTCTGTCAGAAATCAACAACGGCTCCCTCCTTCTCGTCGTCGTCGTCCTCGTCCTCCTCCTCCTCCCTGCTCTCACCCCGGCTGCCCACCCCCGGTCATTGCTGACCGCTTCTTTGCCCTTCACCCCTCCTCCCCCTCTCTCGCGCATCCCCTGCGCTTCCCTGCTCTCCCCTGCTCTCCCCCGCCCTCTCTCTTTGTTTCGTTCTGTCTGCATTTGGCGGGACCTCACGGGCCGATGGCAGAACCCGTAACGCCGAAATTTGAACGCAATTGCGAGGACGCGCATGCCCGTGCGGGCGTGCATATTCCGTGCAGGTTCCGTGCGCATGTATTTTCCCGTCGCTGCATGAACAGGCAGAGGCCGCCCGGGAGGGCCAGATGCGGGTGAAGGGCTCCCGCACGCTGGCTGCGTATCTTACAGAAGACGCGTAGGATACAAGTAGACGCACTACTCCGTACGCAGAAGCACGACGCAGGCTAGAAGCAGGCAAGGGGGGGTAGTCTAGGGCCGACCTGTGAGTTGGCACTGCATGGCATCACTTTGGCGTGGGTGGGACGCCGTGCCATGGTGTGTGGCACAGGCGGGTGATTGGAAGGATGCCTGCCAGGGTTCTGGGTACGTGCAAGAACGGTGGGGAGGTGGGGAGGCGCGCCCCCATGCGAGGCTCCGTGGCAGCCTGGATGGAGCATCGCCAGCCGACTCCGCTCAAGGACCCTTCTGTCCCGCCGTCTTCTGCTCGTAAGAGGCGCAAGATACGCAGGAAGGAAGTACGCATGCGCCGACCAAGGATGTGCCCTGTCCCCCCAGGACCGTCAGCCTGTCCAGGCCGACCAGGCAGCCACATGCCGAGCGGAGATGGCGAGCCGGCTGACGGTGTTCCAACCGAGGTGGTTGCGGAGGAGCCTGCAGAAAAAAAGAAGGGGAGACAGAAGAGGAGAGAAGGTCCATCATCGATTGGGGGGGGGGGGGGGGGCGAAGGAGGGGAAAGGAAGACTGCAGGTAGCTCGAGGTGAAGAGGAGAATGCCGATCTGAGAAATGGAAAAAAGAACAGAACAAAAGCCAGATATGCCGGATGAAGAACACAGCCATTGTCTCATGTAGCCGGTCTCGTACGAACCAGCTGTCGAGCAAGCATGGCGAGCCCCGCCAGAGCTGTCCCGGAGCTCTGCTGTGGCCGCCGTCGTGTCAGGTCGGCGTCCCGGCGTCCAAGAACGAGCACGTGACCACGTGAGCCGCAAAGCCGCAATTCCGGACACGTCGCGCCTGCCGTTCGTTGTCCGTCTCCGACACCAAGAAAGAGCTTCATCGCGTCGCCCACAGCACCCGATCCGACACTTCTCTGTGCTTCTCTGTCCCTGTCGCCATGGCGCGAGTGTTCTACGTCACGTCGTGAACTGTCCAGTCCTTTCGTTTTCGCCCTCGCTATCCCGGAGCCCCCCTTTTTTTTCGCGGTCACGATGCCAGCCATCAAGAGCAGAGGCACGCCTCTTTCGGCCACCATTCTGGTTGTGCTGGCCAATGTGTTGATCCCGCTCGCCATTGGCATTTTTGCCAAGGGATTCTTCCCGTACAAGCCGCTGCTTCCAGGTCTTGCCCGGGATGAGGACCACGGCGAGGGCCCGCCCCCGCCGGCGCCGTTTGACCGCGTCGTCTTCATGGTCGTGGATGCTCTGAGAAGGTTTGTTTACAGCCTCTCTATCACAACAAGACATCTGCTAATCTTGTCAGCGACTTTGTCTACACGAACAACAGCGGTTTCGAATACACGCAGTCGTGCGTCCCCTCCCACCCACCTCTTTGGTCCCGCCATCACACACGCTCACACACCCCCCCAGACTCATCCGCAGTGGCGCTGCCATCCCCTTTACGGCGCATGCCACGTCGCCGACGGTCACGATGCCGCGCATCAAGGCCATCACGACCGGCTCGACGCCGTCGTTCCTCGACGTGGTGCTGAACGTCGACGAGGGCGACAAGTCGTCGTCGCTGGCCGCGCAGGACTCGTGGCTGGCCCAGCTCAAGGCCCAGGCGGCCGGCGACCTGCTGCTCTTTGGCGACGACACCTGGCTCAAGCTGTTCCCCGACACGTTTGACCGCGCCGACGGCACGTCGAGCTTCTTCGTCGCCGACTTCACCGAGGTCGACACCAACGTCACGCGCCACGTTGCCGCCGAGCTGCGCCGCGACGACTGGCGCCTCGTCGTGCTGCACTACCTCGGCCTCGACCACATCGGCCACAAGGGCGGCCCGCGCAGCCCCAACATGGTGCCCAAGCAGCGCGAGATGGACGCCATTGTGCGCCAGATCTACGCCGCCCTCGCCGCCGAGCCGCACCTGGCCAACACCCTGCTCGTCCTCTGCGGCGACCACGGCATGAACGACGCAGGCAACCACGGCGCCTCGTCCGCCGGCGAGACATCGCCCGCCCTCGTCTTTATCGCGCCGCAGCTCGCCGCTCACCCGCAGCTGCACCCGCCTGCTGGACGTGCGGCCCCGCTCGACGACCACCCGGACTTCCAGTACTACACCGCCGTCGAGCAGGGCGACTTGGCGCCGACACTCGCCGCCCTGCTCGGTTTCCCGGTCCCCAAGAACAACTTGGGCGCCTTTATCCCGGCCTTCTTGCCGCTCTGGCCCGACCGCCGCCATCAGACCGAGGTTCTGCTGCGCAACGCCCGCCAGATCCTCGGCGTCCTGACAGCGACCTTTGGCGAGGACGCGTTTGCCCTGCCAGCAGGCCAAGACGCCGCGTCCGCCCGCTGCGCTGCGCCGCAGTCCGATGCCGACGCGCTCGCCTGCGCGTGGCACACTGTTGTGCGCACCATCCCCGCCGCCGGCGCCGACCGCACCGAGCACGACGCCTGGGTCAAGCGCACCGTCCAGTGGCTGCGGTCTGCCCAGCAGATCATGAGCGGCATGGCCAGCAACTACGATCTGCCTCTGCTGGGTCTAGGCCTGGGCTTGGCCGCAACTGCGCTTGTCCTGGCAATCGCCGCTGCCACGACTCTTTTCGACACAGGCACCATCGACTTCCGGACCCTGGTGCCGTTTTCCGGCATCAACATCGCCTACGGTGTCATGATGTTTGCCAGCAGCTACGTCGAAGAAGAACACCACTTCTGGTACTGGGCCACCACATCCTGGCTGACGCTGACAAGCCTTCGCCGGCTGACCGCGCTGGCGTCATCGTCCTCGTCGTCGTCATCGCCATCCCCGACCGTCGGCCTCTTCTCGTCCGTGGCCGCCCTCGTCGCCCTGCGTCTGATCCGCGCCTGGAACCAGACCGGCCAGAAGTTTGCCGGCGGCCCGGACGTCGCCAAGACCTTCCTGGCCACCAACCCGACCCTGCTCTGGTCGCTCGTCGCCGCCACATACCTCTGGTGCGGCGCCCGGCTGGTCCGCGGCCTGCTCGACAGCCTGGCTGTCGTCGTGGCCGGCCCCGCGGACGATGCGTCGCCCGACGACCCCATCGCCTTCTCCGTCGTCGCTGCCACTGCCGCCACACGCATTGCCGAGCTGACGGTCCGTGTGGTCGTGCCCGTCCTGGTCTTTGCCGCCTTTGTGTTCAAGCTCGTCTTCACCCTCGAGGACTCGCCCGAGCTGATCGGCAGCTTTGTGCAGCCGCTCGTCGACCTCCACATTGGCGTTGCCGACATGACGCTCGTCACGCACGCCCGCGTCGTCTTTGCCGGCCTCGCTCTTGTCTTTGCCGTCCTCGTCTATGCCGTGGTCACAGACCGGCCGTGGGCGTCGAAGCGAACTGGTAAGCCTGCCTTGTTCTTGTCTTTTGCTTTTTCCCTTCTAACATACCCCCAGCCCTGCACGCCCTCCTCTCTGTCTACACACTCTTCGGCGCCACCCAGTCGCGCACCACCAACGTCCCGCTCTTTCTCTTGTTCGACGTCGTCCGCCACCAGCTGCACGTGCTTCTGACGACCGCTCCCCCTCCCCCTCCCCCTCCGGCCCCTGCCCCTGCCCCCGGCACGGGCACCGGGGCTTCCACGCCCGCACCCCCTGTGCGTCGTCTCTGGTCCGGCGCCGGCCCCGACCTGGCCACCGCCACGCTGCTCCTGCAGCACACCGCCTTCTTCGCCTTTGGCGGCACCAACGCCATCTCCAGCCTCGACCTGTCGTCCGCCTACAACGGCATCAGCGGCTTCAACGCCGCCGCCGTCGGCGTGCTGCTGTTTGCCAGCAACTGGGCCGGCGCCCTTTACTGGGCCCTGGCTGCCGTGCTGCTGCTTGTGGACGGCGCGATGCCGGTGGCCGACGCGTCTGAGGCCTCTGTGGGCGACAAGAAATTTGACGCGGCCGAGAAGGAGGAGGAGAAAGAGCAGGACAGCGCAGCGGCCGACACCACAACGGCCACGTCGCCGTTCCTGCTCTACCTCGCGCTGCTGTCTGTGTTTGCGGCCGCCAGTGCCGTCGCCGTCATGGCTGCCTGCACCGCACTGCGCACACACCTGTTCGTCTGGACCGTCTTCTCGCCCAAGTACCTGTACTGCGCCGCCTGGAGCCTCGGCATGCACCTGGCCGTCCACGCTGGTCTGGGCAGCCTGCTGTACCGGCTGGGAACCTGGTCGGTCCGGCGGTCGAGCGCATAGAGGCGGGAAAAAAAAAAAGTCATTATCAAAAGCAAACATAAAACAAATAGAACATAATAATTTCCAAATGCCATTTCCCCTAACCTTTCCCTAGTCTTCCAGATCGTCCGCCATGGATTCGTCTCTGCTGCCGCCTATTGTCATCTGCGTCGTCTGCATCGTCTGGGCTGTTGTGTCGCCGTCCACGTCGTCGGCGTCACCCATCTCGGTCGCCTCGTCGCCGTACACAACCGTGGTCGCGCCGCCCTCCGCCATCCCGTCGTCCTCGTCTTCCTCTTGGATCTGCGATACGATCGTCCGGTCTTCGCTGGCCGCCGCCGCCGTCGTGTTCGACAGCAGCGTCCGGTCGTCGCCGCCCAGCGACGTCGCCCGGCTCGCGCTCCGCCGGCTGTTGCCGGCCACCCCGAGCTTCGCCTGGTCCAGATTGTTGACGATCTTGCCCAGGCTGACGTGGATCTTGTAAAGCGCATTGCGGCTCGTTGCGTCCGCCAGCAGCTGGCTCTCCACCGCCTCAGACACCTCCTCGTACAAGGACCGGATCAAGTCCTCGGACGACGCCGGCGACACGTATAGCTTGCCTAGGAGCGGTGCCATCACCTTCTTCTCTTCTTCTGATATTTGGTTAGCAGGGTTCCTTCTTCTCTCGCATTGCTCTCCTTGTTCGTCCAACGTACTGCTTGCGTTGCCGTATAAACGGTCCAGGATCGCCTTGGCAAAGTCCAGGTGCACGTCGCCGTTCACCGCCTTCTTCTCGGCATCGGCTTCCATGCCCGGCGTGTAGCACTTGCGCGGATCGGTCCAGTCCACCAAGCACGCGCCGACCGTGCTTAGGCTGATCATCTCGGTCCCGACGTCCGCGTCGTCGTCCTCCAGGCCCTCGCGCACGTTGAACAGCGCATGCAGCGCGTCGAGCGCCACCGTTTGCATCAGCTTCTGGTTCTCCGCGCGCGAGTAGCAGAATACCGGAAGGAAGTAGTTCAGTGCCTGCCGCACGCCCTGGTTGGCCGCGCTCGCCGGCTCAAAGTACGCCACCACCAGCGTCTTTACCAGCTCGTGCGCCACCTCCGGGTCCGTCACCACGCGGCCCAGCAGCAGCTTCGACACCGCCACCGTCGCCGTCGCCTGCACTTCGGGCGCCTTGGCACCTGACCGCAGCGCCTTGACGTACACGCGCAGCAGTGCCGGGTTGTTAGACAGCAGCTGTGCGCCATGCACATTCAAAATATCGGTCAGGATGTGCAGCGCCGTAATCTGCAGCGACGTGTGGCCCTTGGTGTAGAAGCGCATAAACACCTCCAAGTTCTCCTCTGCCAGCGACCGGTCCAGCAGCGCACACAGGCCCAGGCACACGAGACCGCGCTCGCGCACCGGTGCCTCGTGGCTGCGCACCGCCGGCACCACCAGGTTGTTGAGCATCGCCACCAGGTGGTCGTTCTTCTGCAGACTGCCGCTGACGTTGGACAGCATGCACTGCACAATATGCAGGCACTTGAGGTTGATGACAATCTCCTTAACTGCCTTGGCCTGTGCCTCCTCCTCCGTCAGCTCGACCGAGCGCGTGCTCTTGCCGTCCTTTGTGGGGGTCGTGTCACTGCTCATCGCCGACTTGGCCGAGTGGAAGCTGTCGTCCTCGGCCGCATCGTTGGTCTCTGTATCGTCCAGGATCGTGTCGTGCACGTCGGCCACGGCCTCTAGCACGACGCTGCAGAACTCGCGCTCGCCCGCCGCGTCGGGCGCACAGATGTCGCGCAGCACGTCCACCGTCAGCTTCGTCACCTCGTCCGGTAGCTCCGGAATTGACAGGCTCTGGCGCAGGAGAGCAAACATCTTACGCCGTCCCACCTCGTCCGAGTAGTCAAGCGTCAGGGCAATGTGCAGCAGCTGCTCGACAATGAACTCCTGCTCCACCGTGTCCTCTTCTTCTTCCTCCTCCTCGTCGCCGTTCATCGCCTGCGCTTCCAGGCGCTGAATTTCATCCACCAGCACCTTGATGTAACGCTCCAGGTAAAAGGCCAGCTTGGTCACCTCGGGCATCTTCTCCTCGACCAGATCTTCGTACTTTCCGGTCGGTTCCTTGCGGCAGAAGTCGTTGAAGCTGCGAGCCATAAAGACCGACTCGGCAGACAGCATCTCCCAGAACGCATCATCAAATGTAACGGCCTCGCGGTAGTCGGGGCGGCCCTCCCAGAAGCCTTGCATGGCCTCCAGTGCTACGCCGTCCTCGACGCCCGAGTTGACAACGTCGATGCGCTCCAGCAGCTCCAGAAGACCGTCAAAACTGGGTCCTGTCGCCTCCTGTGGCGCCTGGCCGTCCTCGGTTTCCGCCGCCGCCGGCAGCGCCGCGCAGTCTTCGATCCAGCGCTCGCGGAAAAGGCGCCCGGCCGCCTTGCGCACATTTTCATCGCGGTCGCGCAAGCCCCAGCGCAGCAGCTTCTCGCGCATAGACAGAGACAGATGCCGGAAGTCGCCTAGAGCCGGAAGCAGACGCGAGTAGACGGCGCGTCGAGTGGCGGCATCGGAGTCGCGCGCCCGCTCGAGCAGGTAGGGCAGCGTGTTAGGCAGGATGGGCAGGTTGACGAGAAGCGAGCGGCGCACGTCGGCGCTGGGGTCGTTCTGGAGCACTTCTAGAAGCTTGTCGAGCAGGCCGGACGCGGCGGCGGCGCTGTCGCTGTCGTCCGAGTTCTGGTCCTCTTCGGTGGCGTTGCCGGCCAACCGGCCGAGGCCGAGCACGGCTTGGGCGCGGACCATGGCCTCCTTGTCGCGGATACGGCGCAGCAGGCCAGAGCGCAGCTTCTGGAAGAGGTCGTCGTCGATGGCGTCGAGCGAGTTGACAATGTGCGAGATCAGCTGCGTGGCGCGGTACCGCACGTACTTATCCTTGGCCACCAGCAGGGGCAGGATCTTGTCAATCAGATACGAGCACAACCGTGTGCCAGGCGTCTCGGGCATAGTGCTAGCATCCTCGTCGACCTCGCCTAGCAGCTCGTTGTCCTTCTCAATGGCGTGGCGCAGGAAGTGGCCGATGAAGCGCACGACCTTGTCACCCACGGGTTCCGACTTCTTGACCGGCATCACGCGGTAGACGCAGCGCACAAACTCCGTGTTAAAGTCGTCCTCATTGAACTCGTCGGCGGTTGCGCCCGTCTTGCTGGTCGGCTCATAGCAGCAGGTCTCCTGGATCTTGCGCAGGTTAACCGCCAGCTTGCGGTGCGACGCGGTGTTCTTCTGCGCTTCGCGGAAAACAAGCGTAATCTTCCCGCGCAGTGCGTTGTCTTCCGGTTCCTCGGGAACGTCGATGTTGATGGACGAGCGCGACGCAGCCGACGCGCGCCCGTTGAGGGTGGTCGAGGACGCCTTGCTCGACAGCGCCATCGAGGCCCGCGAGGGTCGTGAGGCGCGGGCGGGCATGTTGGCGAGTTCTGAGCAGACAGTTGAGTGTTGTTGAATGGAGATTCTTGTCGCGTTGATGCCGACCTTGTTCGTGTCTTGCTCGAGGCAAGGAGGGGAAACAAGCATGAGGTCTGGCGGGTCGAGGGGAAACGGGCATGCAGCCCGGCGGGTCTCCTGGCTTGACAACGGGGCGCGGGTTGTTTATTTTCGGCCCAGTTGGCACTAGAACGTAAACACGGTCACGTGTGTGGATTTTCCTTATCGAGATTCTGGAATTTGCGATAAGCTTTTTTTTTTTTTTTTTTTTAGAGCCAGCAGTTTTAAGCGTCTGCGTTTCAACTCCCAGCAACAACGAGCGGCCAAACAACTGTCGCCCAACACAACCACAGATATGGCGAAATCGGTCACGCAGAAGCGCCGCAGAGAGGCGGAGGCCGACCAGGAGCGGCGCCATGAAGGAGACGCTATTGGCGGCGACAACGCGCAAGCGACAGCCGCGCTCACCACAACCTCGGCCACAACGGCCGCACCACCGGCGAAGAAGGCCCGCGTCGAGGAGCGGCGGTCGGTGTTTGTGCGGTCGCTTCCTGCGTCGGCAACGAGCGAGAAGCTGACCGAGTTCTTCTCGGAGCACTTCCCTGTCAAGCACGCCACGGTGGTGACGGACCCCAAGACCAAGGAGTCGCGCGGCTACGGCTTCGTGACGTTCACGGACGCAGAGGATGCGGCAGCAGCCAAGGAGAAGCTGAACAACGAGATCTTCGACGGACGCCGCCTGCGGCTGGACATTGCCGAGCCGCGCCACCGGCAGCTGTCGGGGAAGAACGCGGCCGAGGGGGCTGCGGCCGTCGAGAAGAAGAAGAAGCGCGAGGAGGAGCTGGCAGAGGTGCGGCGGGCGCCCAAGCTGATTGTGCGCAACCTTCCGTGGAGCGTCAAGAAGTCGGAGGACCTGGCAGCGCTGTTTCGCATGTACGGCAAGGTCAAGTACGCCGACCTGCCGCAGTCCAAGGGCAAGCTCGCCGGCTTCGGATTCGTGACGCTGCGTGGGCGGCCCAACGCCGAGCGCGCCATTGCCGGCGTTAACGGCAAGACGGTGGACGGCCGGACGCTGGCCGTGGACTGGGCAGTGGACAAGTCGACTTGGGACGGTCTGCAAAAGGAGGAGAGCGCCAAGGACGCCGAGGGGTCCAAGAAAGAGAAGAAGAAGAAGGAGAAGAAGGAGAAGAAGGAGAAGGAGGAGAAGGAACCCAGCAAACCAAAGACGGCAGAGGAGTTGCAGGCGGAGGAGGACCTGAAGAACTTTATGGAGAACAACCTGGGAAACCTCGAGGAGGAGGACAACGACAGCAGCAGCAGCAGCGACAGCGACAGCGACAGCGACGATGCCGACGAGGATGAGAGCGACGAAGACAATGACGACGAGGACGAGGAGAAGGACTGGGAGGATGACGAGGAGGACGAGGAAGCGGAAGACAAGGCGCCGGCGCCGAAGCCGCTGTCGACGGACAACAGCATGACGCTGTTTGTGCGCAACCTGCCGTTCACGACGACGGACGAGGAGCTCAAGGCGCACTTTTCGCAGTTTGGGCTGGTGCGGTACGCGCGCGTGGTGATGGACCGGGCGACGGAGCGGCCGGCGGGCACGGGGTTCGTGTGCTTTGTGCACGCCGAGGACGCCAAGGCGTGCCTGCGGACGGCGCCGAACCTGCTGCAGCAGCTGCAGCAGCAGCAGAAGCTGCAGCAGGCGGCCAAGTTCAAGACGGCGGGGCTGGCGGCCAACAAGCCGTCGGTGCTGCAGGACGAGCGCGTGGACCGCGACGGGCGCTACACGCTGGCGGGGCGGGTGCTGCAGGTGGCGCAGGCGGTCAGCAAGGAGGAGGCGGCGCGGCTGCAGACGGAGGGCGGCGGCGGCGCGGCAGCCGCGCAGCGGGCGCGCGAGAAGGACAAGCGGCGGCTGTTTTTGCTGTCGGAGGGCACGATTGCGGCCAACTCGCCGCTGTACGCGCTGCTGCCGCCGGCAGAGGTGCAGATGCGCGAGGCCAGCGCGAAGCAGCGGCAGAAGCTGGTCAAGGCCAACCCGAGCCTGCACCTGAGCCTGACGCGGCTGGCGGTGCGCAACATCCCGCGGCACGTGGACAGCAAGGCGCTCAAGGAGCTGGCGCGGCGGGCGGTGGTGGGCTTTGCGACGGACGTCAAGGCCGGGCTGCGGCAGCCGCTGGCCAAGGAGGAGCTGGCGCGCGGCGGGCAGCGCGACCGCGAGGCGGAGCAGCTGCGGCGGGCCAAGGGCAAGGGCGTGGTGCGGCAGGCCAAGGTGGTCTTTGAGACGGACAAGGGCTCCAAGGTGGACGAGGCGGCGGGCGGCGGCAAGAGCCGCGGCTACGGCTTCATCGAGTACTGGTCGCACCGGTGGGCGCTGTCGGCGCTGCGCTGGCTCAACGGGCACCCGGTCAAGAGCGAGGACGGCAAGAAGACGCACCGGCTGATTGTCGAGTTTGCCATTGAGAACGCCAACGTGGTGGCGCGCCGCAAGGCCAACGAGGAGAAGTCGCGGCAGCCGCGGCCGCCGCGGAAGGAGGGCGAGGAGGCGGACGACAAGGCTGGCAAGGCCGGCAAGGGTGGCAAGGCCAGCAAGAAAGACAAGGGCAAGGGCAAGAAGACGGCCAAGAACGGCAAAGACGGCTCGGATGCCACGGACGGCACGGACGCCGACAGCAAGCCCAACCGCAAGGAAAAGGCAGACAAAAAGCTGGCGCTGCGGCAGCAGATCATCCAGCGCAAGCGCATGATGCGGAAGAAGAAGGGGGCGTCGCGGGCCGGGAAGTAGACGGGGGGAGGACGACGGCTGTGGAAAAACGTGCGAGCATATATATAGAGTATTTGCTATCCAAAAAAAGGCAAAAATCAAAATCCGAATCAAATGTATCCAACGCAACGCAATGCAATGCAACCAAGATTAAAAACCGCCCAATCCGTGTGTCGTGTCATGTTCGTAGCGTCTCTCTCTCTCCCTCTGTGCATCACTTCCAGAACCAGCCGGACGATGTGCTGCCGCCCTGCGCCGGCCGGCCCTCCTCCTTGGGCGGCTGTGCGCCGTCGCCCTCGGCCTTGTCGTCGCGCGTGTCCAGCGACGCTGACCGCACCGTGTACCGCGTCTCGCGCGCCACCTCGTTTCCCTCCTTGTCCAGCCGCCGCACGACCGTCTTGACGTGGCGGTTGCCAAACGCGTCGACGTGCTCGTCCGTCGTCTGGATGGTCTCGTAGTCGTCCGTGTCGGAGCCGCGCGTCGTCACCGTCTTCGTCTCGGTCGGGGACGCCGAGGACGACGTAGACGGCGGTGGTGACGGCAGCGTCGGCATGTCGCCCGCAAACGTCTTGATAAATGTGCTCAGCGATTTTTCCGCGTCGTTGTATGCGGACCGCACCATCTGGTACAGCTCCTCCTCGGCACTCGGTCGCTGCTGGGCATTGTCGCCGTTGCTGCCGTCGCCGCCGTCGCCGCCCGCCGGCTTCACACCGCCCGTGTCCTCGTCGACAATCCGGCCGAGCACGCGGAACACGCGGTCCAGCTCGTCAAACAGACCGCCCTGCCCGGCACCAAACGGCGGCCGCTGGCCCGGGTACCGCGGTGCGGAGCCGCTGTCGTTGTTGCCTTCGTCGTTGGTCCGGTACTGCTGCATCGCGCGCGACTCCTCCTCGGCGTCCTTGTCGCGCCAGATGTCGCCCGTGCGCTGCGCCATGGTCTCTTCCACGGCGGCCTGGACGGCCGAGTCGTTGGGCGTATCGGCCGTCAGGGCGGCGGCCGGCGACTGGGTGCTGGCCGGCAGCGCTGTGCGGGGAAAGTAAGCATCGAGCAGCTTCTGGGTGTGCAGGCGGTGGAAGAAGACGTAGGGTGGCTCGGCAGCCGTGCCGTAGCGCATCTGGTGCTGCAGGTTGCGGTACGAGCGGATGCTCAGGTCCAGCAGTGGCCGGCCGCTGCTGGCGCGCAGCAGGTCCTCAAAGGCGTCAGCGTAGGTGAAGGCGTATGGATCGGCGCCAAAGGGCACGTCGCGCGGGATGGGCGGCGGCAGCCCGTAGAGCCGCTGCTCCTGTTGCAGGCGGAGCGGCGAGTAGGCCGAGTAGTAGGCGAACTTGTGCCACTCGAGCAGCTGGTTGGCGTCCACGCCGTCGAGGGCGCTGCTGTCGTCGGACGACCCGCCATCCGACGACTGGGGTGGCTGTGACGACGACGACGGCGGCGGCGGGAGGGGGTCCGAGAGGGCGGTGTCGTCGTCGACGCGGTGCAGGTTCAGGTTCTTGGTGACGATGGCCGGGATGCCGAGCAGGTTGTTGAGCGTGGCGGCGACATGGGTGTCGACGTGCTGCTTCCAGCGTATAAACGGGTTCTTCGACGGGTCGCTGTCGCTGCCCATGCTGGCTGTGTTGCTGTGTTGGAAATGTGTGTCGTCTCTGGTTTTGTCGGGTGCCGGAACTGATGTCCGTCAGTGTTGTTGGGAGAGCCAGATCGTGTGGTTTGGTTGGGGCGCCCGGGGGGGGCAAGAGCGTCTAATACAGCGGGCGAAAAGCCGCCACTTCGGTGCGATTCCACTGCGGGGCCGTCAGGCATCAGGTCAGGCAGGCATGGCCAATTTGATTGGCCAGCAGCCGTCCACTGTCCGGGATCTCATTCTCCAGCATCAATTGTTCCAATCCCAAACTATCCAAACCCATGCAAGTCGCCTAGCCCCCGGTCTCGATTCCGGCTGCGTCGATTTCTGACTGGCAGCACCGCCTGCAGCATCGCTTGCAGCACCTGCGTGCGACGCCAGAACGTGACGCGCCGTCCCCATCGAACCAACGCCTTTTGTGGCTGACGGGTGTCGTCGTCATCAGATTTGGCCAACAACCAACCCCTTAGGTCAACTGCGAGACGCTTCTTCCGGCCGTGCACCTCGTGTTCCGATTTCGCGCACCAAAACTCGAAACCAGATGCAATCACCGGGGTCTTGTTTGCCGGCGGTGCTCCTCAGCTGAGCTGTGGTGGACGAGACAAAATCTTGTCAGCGAGAGATACGACGGAGACACGACGCGGAGACACCATGTCGGCGCCGCTGCTTGCCACGGCGTGGCCGCCGTCGTTTGGCTTTGGCCCGGACGGCGGCAACGGCACGGCCAGCGACCCCGGCGACGATCTGACCAGCAACTGGTCGTCGCTCATCGGCATCATCACGGCGATCGTGGGTAACATGCTGATTGCGCTGGCCCTGAACGTGCAGCGCTACGCACACATCCAGCTGCACCGGGAACGGCAGCGCAGCCGGCAGCGCGCACAGCAGCTCCGGCAAAAGCAGCACGCGCGGAACAGCGACAGCAACGGGCCGGGCAACAACAACAACAACAACAACAACAGCGCACACGAGACCGATCCGCTGCTGCCAATGGCGCGAGCAAGCAGCGCCTCGGACGCCGCCGCGGCGGCCCCCTCCGACACGACCGCGCCGCCGTCGACGTACCTGCAGTCGCCGTACTGGTGGCTGGGCCAGGTGCTGATCACGGTGGGCGAGATGGGCAATTTCCTGGCGTACGGCTTTGCGCCGGCGTCGATTGTGTCGCCGCTGGGCGTGGTGGCGCTGATCAGCAACTGCGTGGTGGCGCCGATCCTGTTCAAGGAGGCGTTCCGGACGCGCGACTTCTGGGGCGTGGTGGTGGCCATTGGCGGCGTGGTGACAGTGGTGCTGAGCGCCAACCAGCAGGAGACGAAGCTGAACCCGCACGACGTGTGGGACGCGATCACGACGCCGGCCTTTGAGATCTACGTGGCGGTGACGTGTGGCCTGATTGCGCTGCTGATGTGGGCGAGCCCGCGCTACGGCCACCGGACGATCCTGATCGACCTCGGGCTGGTCGGGCTGTTTGGCGCGTACACGGTGCTGGCGACCAAGGGCGTGTCGTCGCTGCTGTCGTCGACGCTGTTTGGCGCCTTCATCACGCCCATGACGTACGTGCTGCTCTTCATCCTGCTGGCCACGGCCGTCATGCAGGTGCGCTACGTCAACAAGGCGCTGCAGCGCTTCGACTCGACCCAGGTCATCCCCATCCAGTTTGTCATGTTCACGCTGTCCGTGATTGTCGGTAGCGCCGTGCTGTACCGCGACTTTGAGCGCACCACGGCTGAGCAGGCGGCCAAGTTTGTCGGCGGCTGCCTGCTGACGTTCTTTGGCGTCTTTATCATCACCAGCGGCCGGGAGCCGGCCGATCTGGACGACGAGTCCGACTCGGACTCGGACGGCGGCCGCGCGGAGGAGGCCGATGCCGTTGTCGACGGCGTCATGGACGGCGTCACGGCCGCCAACGACCATGCGGCCGGGGGCGACGGAGCCCGCCGGTCGTCGCGGCGCAGTAGCAGCAGCGCACGGCGGTCGACACGCGTCAACTTTGCCGGCCGCCCGTACCCGGCCTTCCCGGCCTTTACGGCCGACGCGGGCATGGCGGCATCCCGCTCGCCCGCCGTCTCTGGCGAAGCAGCGCCGTTGGGTGCGCCGTCGGTCCCGCTGATCTCGATCCCTTCGCCGTCGCCTCCGTTGTTTGACGGCTGCGACGGCGGCGAGCTGTCGCCACGCCAAGGCCCGTCGCTCGCCGTGGCCCCGACAGCAGACGCCTCGGTGCGTCCGGGCATTGGCAACCCGGCCTTTAGCGCCGACTCGATTCTCCACGCCATCTCGGCTGGCGAGGCCGGCTCAACAACACTGCTGCCGCCACCGCTGCTGCCGCAGACCGACCGCCCGAGCACGCCCGGGAACGGCACATTCCTACGAGCGGGCCAGCCACAGCCACAGCCACAGCACCGGCACTCGTACCACTACCACACGTCGACAACGCCGCCGCCCGGGCAGTCGCTGCACACGTACTACCACCAGAAGAACGGGCCGCCGCCGATGATCTCGCCGTCGCCGCTGCTGTCGGCGACGGTCAACGTGGTGATGGCCGACACGATCCTCAAGCACATGGACGGCAGCAGCGGGCTGGCGCTGGCGGCGGGGCGGCGGCTGTCGACGCGGCGGGTACGGCCGGGGCTGGCGGCGAGCCTGTTTGTGCCGCAGGACGAGCTGCTGCTGGACGACGCGGAGCAGCAGCTGGGGCCGCAGGCGGGGCCATCCGCGAGTTGATGGTCTTTTTTCGTCTGTTTGTTTTGGCGTTGTTGGTTTGTTCTTCTTTCTTCCCGCATGTTCTACTATTTGTTGTAATTCTTGTAATGCGGCTTGCTCGCACACGGTCGCTGGGCGCTCATCCAAAATGCACAATCATTTCTACTCGTGTACATAATCAAAACAAGGGAGCCAGCAGCAGGACTGTCTACGGCCGGGCCTCGGCCGGCGTGCCCTTGGCCGCCCACTCGCGCAGGACGTTCTTCTGCAGCTTTCCCGTGCTCGTCTTGGGCAGCTCGCGGACGACCTCGACCTCGCGCGGGACCATGAAGCGGCTGATGCCGCTCTGGTTCTTGACCCAGTCGAGGAAGGCGGCCGGGTCGAGGGCGGCGGCGGCGGCCGGGCGCACGGTCAGGTAGGCCTTGGGCCGCTCGCCCCAGTGGCTGTCGGAGACGGCGACGACGGCGGCCTCGAGGACGTCCGGGTGGCCGACGAGGATGCTCTCGAGGGCGACGGACGAGATGTTCTCGCCGCCGCTGATGATGATGTCCTTGGAGCGGTCCAGGATCTGCACGCTGCCGTCCGGGTGCCACACGGCCAGGTCGCCCGAGTGCAGCACGCCGCCGGCAAACAGCTTGGCCGTGGCGGCCGGGTCCTTGTAGTAGCCGCGCGCGCAGATGTTGCCGGTGAAGACAATCTCGCCAATCGTCTTGCCGTCGCGCGGCACGTCGACCAGCGGGGCGTTGCCGGCATCGGCGGTCGCCTGGCCGTCCTCGTCCGTGCGGATCACGCGCGCCGGCAGGCTGGTCAGGTAGCCGTGGCCCTGGCGCGCCATGCGCTCAAACTTGTCGTGGGCCGACAGCCGGTTCCAGGCGGGCAGCACGTAGCCGCGCGTGATGGGGCCGTACGTCTCGGTCATGCCGTAGACGTGGACGGGGCGGAGGTTGAGTTTGGTCTGGCAAACGCGTTAGTTGGTTTCGTCATACGATCTTTGCCATTGGGGGGGGGCGGTTGGGGAAGGCTACCATCTGCTCAAACAAGACGCCCGTCGGCGGGCTGGCGGCGACGGTGACGCGCACGGGCCGGTCCAGGCGCACGGCCTCGGGCGCGGCGCACAGCAGCGTGTTGACGGTGGGCGCGGCGTTGAAGTGGGTGACGCCCTCTTCGCGCAGCAGGCGCCAGATCAGCGGGTAGTCGATCTTGCGCAGGCAGACGTGGGTGCCGCGCACGGCGCTGACGGCCCAGGGAAAGGTCCAGCCGACGGCGTGGAACATGGGCAGCGTCCAGAGGTAGCGGCAGCGGGCGTCGCGGGGCGGCCGGCCGGCAGCGGCGGCGGCGGCGGCCTCGGCCTCGCCGTCGTCGGCGCTGCCGTCGCCGTTCAGGCCGGACTCGGCCACGTTGGCCAGCGCGGCCAGGTAGGCGCCGCGGTGGGTGAACTCGACGCCCTTGGGCCGGGCCGTGGTGCCGGACGTGAAGGGCACGGCCAGCACGTCGTCCTCGTCGAGCGGCTTGTATCCCGGGCGCGTGGCGACAAAGGCGCGCAGCGCGTCCCAGGCGCGCGCGGTGGCCTCGCCCTCGCCCAGGGCGGCCGCGCCGCCGCCGGCCTCGGCGTGCAGGCGGCGGCGGGTCTCGGTCTCGAGGGCCAGGCCCTCGGCCAGCGCGGCGTCGTAGCCGCCGGTGCCGCGCAGCTCGCCGGCAGCGGCGTCGGTGTCGGCGTCGACCAGGATGGGC
Source organism: Ceratocystiopsis sp. VPRI43766 (assembly GCA_019925685.1). Lineage (NCBI taxonomy): Eukaryota > Fungi > Ascomycota > Sordariomycetes > Ophiostomatales > Ophiostomataceae > Ceratocystiopsis > Ceratocystiopsis sp. VPRI43766. The sequence continues at coordinate 1,491,119 of JADHKF010000001.1, forward strand.
ACGCCCGGGTGGCTGGCAGCGTAGTTGTCCGGGCCGTCGGTCAGCAGCGACGCAAACTGGGCGTCGGCCACGATCACGTCGACGTCGCCCCAGTCGAAGACGTACGCCACGTCGGCCGCAATCAGCCGGTAGTTGGCCGGCACCAGCACGGCGCCGGCCGCGCCCGTGCCGTAGATGGTCTCGAGGAAGGCCGGCGTGTTGGGTGCCAGGATGCCGACGCGGCGGTAGCCATGGGAGGCCAGGAACCAGGCCAGGGCCCGCGCGCGGTCGGCAAACTCGGCATATGTGCGGCGCAGCGGGCGGCCGTCGGCGGTGATGTGCACAATGGCCTCGGCATCGGGCTCGATGGCGGCGGCGCGCTCGAGGAAGAGGGTCGGGGTCAGCGGGTGTTTCCACGGAACGGACGGCGGCTGGGCAGGCGCGGCGGACCCGATGAGGTGCTGCAGCATAGAGCTGAGCCGGGACTGGGGGGTGGTCATGATGAGAGAGGAGGGAGAGAAGGGAGAGAAGGAGGAAGAGGAAAAGGGGGGGGGGAGGGGAGGAAGAGATGACAGAGTGACAGAAGTACAAAACAAAAGTGACAGTGGCAGTGACAGTGGCAGTGACAGGACAGGACAGGACAGGACAGGACAACTGCCGTTCCTTATAGGCGGCTCGGGAATTCGGAGAGTTGTGCAGTGTACGTTTTTCTACACGCCTGCGGTAGATCCGAGGTCAAAAGCGCGTCAGGTGACCGTATATTGTGTGTGTCTGGGTGCGGTTGGGTGCGGTTGGGTGCGGTAGCGAGATGCCTATCTGCTGCTTTGTTGTACTACGCTGGCTGCTAGTCGGGGTTCTGGGCGGAGGTGGAGGCGGGAATTGGGGTCTGGGGTATGGGGGGGAAGGCGCGGGAATACAGCGGAGGAGAGGAAAAGCGGAGGCGCGTGCGGAGAAGGTGTCTAGCGCAGTCTCTCCGCTAAAGGCCTGCCCCCAACCGACAGGTGCCACAGCGGCCATACGCCCAGCACGCCCAGCACGCCAAGCACCCAGCACGCCAAGCACGCCCAGCACGCCAAGCACCCAGCACGCCAAGCACGCCCACACAGCGACGGACCAGCGGCTCGGCTTCTCGCGTTTCGGTCGCCAGCGTCAACCGCCCTATGCCTCCATCAAACTCGCAAACAGCGGCTGCATCGCAAGCGCGCTCTTCTTGGGCTGGCGCGTCTGGCTGGCGTAGTCGACGTAGCACACGCCGAAGCGCGTCTCGTAGCCCTCGGCCCATTCAAAGTTGTCGAGCAGCGACCAGGCCAGGTAGCCGCGCACGTCGACGCCGTCCAGCACGCGCGCGTCGGCCATGGCGCGCACGTAGTCGGCGTGGTAGCGCACGCGGAAGTCGTCCTCGAGGATCTGCGCCGGCGGCAGCGCGTTCTCGCCCAGCACGCTCGTGCCGTTCTCCGTCACGTAGATGGCCGGCCGCCCGTAGCGCCGGCTCAGCCACGCCAGCAGCCCGCGGAAGCCCGCCGGGTTCGGCCGCAGCCACGCCGACTGCGTCGCCGGCCCAATGCTCTCGCCCGCCCGGTTCTCCGCCAGCAGCTCCAGGTGGCCCAAAAAGTCGTCCGCCGCCACCGGCTCGGCCGCGCTGCGGTGCCGCACGTAGTTGGCCGTGTAGTGGTTCATGCCGTAAAAGTCGTTGGACCCCAGCACCAGCGCGCGCTCCTCCGCCGTGAACGCCGGCAGCCGCGCGCCCAGCTGCCGCCGCATGCTGGCCGGGTAGTCGCCGCGGTAGATCGGGTCCGCGAACCAGGCCGTGGCAAACTCCAGCTTGCGCTCGGCCGCCGCCACGTCCTCCGGGTCGGCCGGGTCCCACGGGTAGGCGTAGTCGCCGTTGAGCGTGATGCCGATGATGCCGTCGCCGCCGGTCGCGGGCTTGAAGTCCGCCCGGTACGCCTGCACCGCGCGGCCGTGCGCCACCAGGATGTTGTGGCCGACGAGCCACGGCTCGGTGGCGCTGTCGCCGCCGGCCGGGCTCTTGGCGCGGTCCGACGTGCGGCCCGGCGCAAACAGGCCCGTGCTGTAGCCGAGGATGCTCGAGCACCACGGCTCGTTGAACGTGATCCAGTGGCGCACGCGCGGCAGCGCGGCAAAGACGACGCGCGCATAGCGCTCAAAGTCCAGCGGGAACTCGGTGCGGTGCAGCAGGCCGCCGTAGCGCGCGTCCAGCGCGGCCGGCAGGTCCCAGTGGAAGAGCGTGACAAACGGCACGATGCCGGCGTCGAGCAGCGCGTCGACCAGCCGCTGGTAGTAGGCCAGCCCGGCCGCGTTGACCGGGTCGCCGCGCCCGCCCAGCGGGATGATGCGCGACCAGCTCAGCGAGAAGCGGTACGCCCGCGCGCCCAGCTGCCGCAGCAGCGCCACGTCGTCCGCCCAGCGGTGGTACGAGTCGCACGCCACCGCGCCCGAGTCGCCGCCGGCAATCTTGCCGGGCTGCGCGCAGAACGTGTCCCAGATCGACGGGCCGCGGCCGTCCTCGTCGACGGCGCCCTCGATTTGGTAGCTGGTGGTGAGTGGGGGGGGAAGGGAGGACATTGCGGATAAGGAAGCAAGCAGACTTACGATGCCGTGGCAAAGCCCCAGAGAAAGTCTTTTGGAAGCGTCGACATGGTGGAAAAAAAGGTGTCTGTCTGTCTGGTCGAAGCTCAGTGTCAAGAAGCTTTGCTGCTTGCCAGACGAGCCCCCTGCACAGCAGATCGCCCCTTTTAAACCCACTTCAAAAAAGACAGAGCCAGGTGCAGCGGACCGCCTGCGCCGCCGTGATACGGATCCCCGGAGTGCGATGCCGCGGACAAACCCTGGGCCCAGAGCCCCCTGGTCCCCGTGCCCGTGGGGGGTTGCGTCCGTCCCGCCGTGGGGCACGTGGCGGGGCCCTGTGGGCAGGGCGCTGGCTGCGCTACTGCCGGAGTCGCGGGCCGCCTACGACGCACAGGCGGCTGGCCGCCGGCGGCACAGCGAATGGTCCGGGAAGCCGGTTGGGATGGTGGTCCGTCTTTCCGTTGCTTGTATTTGTCTCTATACTCGCAGTCTATCCATGCGAATCTCTACTTCTCCACGTCCATCCCCCCCTCGTCGTCGCTGGCCACACGGGCTCGCTTGGCACTCGGCTTCGACGCGCCTGGCGACGACGCCAGCAGGCCGCCCGCCACCCGGATCGGCCTGCTGTCGGTGTCGGTGGATGCCTGTCCTGCCGCTGCCGCCGTTGCCGCCGCTGCGTCGTCTGCCTCGGTCCACTCCACCACCTCCCACTCCACGCGTACCGTGCCGTCGGCGCTCGTGGCCACCTGGTGCTCGTGGCGCTGGACCTGCACGCCAGGCTGCTGCTGCTGCTGCTGCTGCTGCTTCTGCTGCAGCTGTCGTAGTCGGCGCTGGTCGCGCAGAAGCCGCCGCTCCAGCCGGCTGCCCTCGACGAAGCGGTCCAGCCAGGGAAGGCCGGTTGACGACGCGATGATGGACGCTCGGTTGAGAGACGAATCCTGTTCTTTCTGGGCCTCTTCACCCTCACCCTCGCCTTCGTTCTCGCCCTCGCCCTCGCCCGCATCCTCCGCTCCGTCGTCGCTGCTACCCACCCAGTCGTCTAGCTGGTCCAGGTCGTCCGCGTTGAGGCTGCCCAGCGCCAGCCGGATGTAGTCGGCCTCGGGCCGGGGCGAGTCGGACCAGTAGGTCAGCGGGGTGCCGCAGAAGCCGCAGAAGTGGCGGCGGCGCACGGGCAGGACGGTGTCGGCATCGGCATCGGCATCGGCAGCGACGTCGGCCTGGAGCGGCTGGTGGTCGTAGGCGCGGAGGATGGTGGCGGGCGTCTCGCTGGGGAAGAAGGCGTTGGTCGTGCTGTGGTACCAGGTCAGGGGGACGCGCAGGTAGGCCGGGAGGGGCGATGCGAGGGCGGTGCCTGGTTGTCAGTTGTGTCCAAGGCAGGAGACTCGGGTTTGCAACTCACGATGCAGCGGCGTCGGGTCGAACAGCAGCCGGGCGTGCTCGGTGGAGTTTTGTGGAAGCTGCACGATGTACAGGTTGCGGCCGCAATGGCAGCCGCCGCGAAGAGTGTGAACCGACGTCATGGCGAGAATGCAGGAAAACGAGGTGAAAGAAAAAAAGACCGAGAACAACAAGTAACAACGTCGGGATGCCCGGACAATGCCTCTGCAAACAGTCTCTAGGCTACAGTGCCAACGAAAGAAAATAACAAAAATCCGACAAGCTGAACCGTTGATGGTGTTGATGAACAGAATCGAAGCTGTCATGCAGTTGGCAAAGTGGCGTAACGCAGTGGCGCTTGCTGTCGCCTGCCGGCTCCGTAGGAGCTTCTAGGCACTTCCCCTCTGCAGCTCTTTCCCCACAGGCCTGGCGTGCTCCGTACTAGTCGGGGCGGAATGCGTCTTGGGCGATCCAGCAACGATCCGCACGATCCGCACGATCAGCACGCTCAACAGGGATGACAGTCACGATGGCAACGATCTGGAACAAGATGTGAATGAAAGGGGAATAGGACATGAACATGGACCATTACCTCCACCCAGAACGCCGATGCATCGAGGTTGAAACAAACAAGGGAAAAAGAAAAAAAAAGACAAAAAAGAAAACAGACGACTCGACTTCTACTTCGACTTCGCCCCCGCCTGCATCCGCCGCAGCGCCTCCCGGTGCGCCTCCAGCAGATCGCCGCCCTGCCGGATGCGCTCCTCAAACGCCCGGTCGACGCGTGCCTGGTCCAGCCGCTGCTGGGCGCGCCGCTGCGCCTCGGCGTCGCGCTGGCCCAGCAGCGTGCTGCGGCGCGCGTCCAGGTCGTCGCCGGTCGGCGGGCCGAACGCCGGCGGCGGTGCCACGGCCGCGAGCGACGCCGCCGACGGTGCCCGGACGAGATAGGGGTGGTGCTGTCTCGGCGAGCCGCCCGCAAACGACTCGCGGCTGTAGTTGACGCTGCCGAGGCGGTGGGCCGACGGCGACGCGGCCAGGGCCAGCGCCGGCGACGACGCCGACGCCGACGCCAACGGTGATCCCATTGCTGACACCGACACCGAGCGCAGGTTCCCGCCCGACGTCGACGTCCGCAGGTCTGCCGCCACCGAGCTGCGGAACGTCGCCAGCTGCGCCTCGCGCGCCGCCGGCGACGGCAGGTGGCCGTTGTCTCGCTTGGGCTGGTGGCTGTTGAACGCGCCGTGGATGCCGGGCGAGACGACGACGGCGGCGGCGGCAGCGCCCGGCGACATCGGCGACATTGGCGACATTGGCGACGTCGGCGACGCCGGCGGCATGTACGACGCCGGCCGTGTCAGGCTCGCCAGGCTCGCACTGTGCACCATCATGCGCGACGAGCGCGGAGCATCGCCGCCGCCGCTGGCGCCCACGAGACTGGCCGTGCTGCCGCGGGCGCCCACGGCCGCCGCCGCCAGCGCCTGCTGCGAGAAGCTCCGCCGCAGCACGTCGCGCTGGCCCAGCAGCGACTGCGGCGCCGTGCACGAGACGACGCCCGGCACCGGCGGCGGGATCGTGGGCGACACGTGACCGCTGCTACCACCACTGCCACCACTGCCACTGCCATTGGCACTGCCGCTGCCGCTGCCGCGAACCGTCTCCCCGTCCGTCTCCTCGGCAATGGCCTCGTGCTGCAGACCCGTGCCCGGCAGACCGCCGTGCCCCAGACCGCCCGCCGACGACAGCCGCGGCGCCGACGCGCTCGGCCGCAGCACGGATCCTGGACGGCTGCCGGCTCCGGTTCCGGCTCCGGCTCCGGCTCCGGCCCCGGCTCCGGCCACGCCCAGCGGCCCGGCCATCGACACCGACCGCCGCACCACGGCCGGTGGCGGCGCGCCTGTGGCTGCTGTCTGCTGCAGCGCCGCCACGTCCACGGGCACGGGCGCCTCGTCGTCGGGGGGGGTCGCCGCCGTCTTGTCGCCGCTGGTCTCGGCGTCTTCCCCGTCGGCTGCGTCTGCGTCGGCGTCTGCCTCTGCCGCCACTGCTTCTCGTGCCTCTGGCTCCGCCACGTCCGCCACCGGCTCCGGCGCGTCTGCGTGGCTCAGGTGCTTGGCCCATTCGTTGGTGCGGTACGACAGGGCCACGCGCGACAGCGACCGCGGCAGCCGGTCTTTTGTCAGGGGCGGCGGTGCCTCCTTGGCTTTGTCGTTGTCGTTGTCGTCGTCGTCGTCGGCCTTGTCCTTGTCGTCGTCGTCGTCCTTTGCCTTCTCGTCCACATCGTCCTCGTTCGTCTCCTCCTCCGAGCTCATCCCGTCCAGCGTCGCCGCCACCGACTCGCTGTACGGACCGGCCACGCTCTCCGTCTCGTCGTCGGCCGCCCGGCTCACCTGGCCTGCCCGTGCCGACACCAGCGCCTCCTGGCTCTCGCCGTGCGTGTCCGCCCCCGCCGACGCCCCCGCCCCGCTCGCCCGCTTGCCGCCGCGCGACCGCTGCGACAGGCTGCGCAGCAGGCCGGCCGAGCCCGTCGACAGCCGCTTGGCGAAGCTGGCCCGGTTCGGCGCCGCCCGCGTCGGCGTCGGCACGTCCGCCGCGTCAATGGCGCCGCCGACCTCCTCGTCGGCCACCGTCGCCGCCAGGGAGGATTGGTCGTCGTGGTCGTTGTCGGCGTCGGCGTCTCCATCCCGGGCCGGCACCGCAAACGGCAGCGGCACAACCCGCGGGCCGCCTGATGCTGCTGGCGACGCTGTCACCTGGGGCATCTCCTTCTTCTTCTCGTTGTTGTTGCCGTTGTTGTCGGCGCCCTCCCCTTCCACCTCCTCGCCGTCCTCGGCCACCACGCGCACCGTGATCGTCTGCCCGTCGCGCGTCAGTGCCTGGTCCTTTTCCTGCAGGTCGTCCATCTCAATGGCCGTGTCGTCGGCGTCGGCGTCGGCGTCGGCGTCGGTCTTGTCGGCTTTGTCGGCTTTCTCTTCAACGGCGGCCTTCACCACCGCCTTCTCGCTGCCCACGTCGCTGCCCACCCCCGAGTCCGCCGGCGACCCCGGCGGCAGCACGCTGTGCGGGAACGGCGGCTCCGGCGGCGGCACCGCCCCCTGCGCCCGCCGCTCGTCGTACACGGCCGCCCAGGCCATGCGCGCGCGCGCCGTGCGGGCCTCGAGCGTCGCCCCGATGATCGCCTCCTCGCGCTGCCGCTGCGCCTCCTCGTCTGCCAGCGCCGCCTCGCGCTGCTCGCGCCGCGCCTGCACCACGCGCCACAGCCGCAGCTGCGACACCACGCCCGCCGCCGCCAACAGCACCGTCGCCGCCAGCTCGACGCGCAGCCCCCGCGTCATCGGGTACGTCGTCGTCGCCAGCGGGAACAGGCTGTTGCGGCTGCTGCTGCCGCTGCCGCTGCTGCCGTCGTCGCTGTTCAAGTGCCACTCGTAGACCCAGAACTCCTTGAGGCCCGCGCGGCTGAACGCATCAATGCCCAGCACCGCCGCCGTCGCGCCCGCCAGCGCCACGCTGCCCAGCAGCGCGTACGTGCGCGTCCAGTGCGAGAAGGACAGCGCGTACACGCCGACGGCAAAGGCGACGAGGAAGACGGTCGTGCCGGTGGCGTCGACCTCGGTGCCCGACACAAAGCCGGCGGCCGCGTCGCTCGCCGACACGGTCACCTCGTGGTGCAGCAGCCCGCCCGCGCGCAGGCACAGCAGCCACATGCCCAGGCAGAAGCCGCCCAGCAGGCAGCCCAGGCCCTCGGTCAGGTCGCGGAACACCACCGCCAGCCCGCCCAGCACCGCGCCCGTGCCCGTCGCCGCCACCACGTACGCGCCCTGCACCGCCGGCCGCACCGGCGGCGACAGCACGTACAGGATCAGCACCGTCGTGCCCAGCGCCCCCAGGTACGCCGCCGAGAAGAACGTCTGCACCACCGGCTGCCGCACCCCGATCAGCCCGTACGCCACCCCCGTGCCCATCAGCAGCACGCCCGCCACGCCCCAGCCGGGCGTCAGCTCCGGCTGCAGCGGCAGCTGGCCGGCCGGGATGCTCGTGACTGGGGGTTAGCTAGGTCCGAACAAAAATCAAAAAAAAAAAAAAACAAGGCCCACGCACTATTAAAAAGAGTCGAGTTCGCCGTAGACGACGCCGCCAACGACGAGCTCGTCATGGACACCGATATGCTGCTGCTCGTGGCGTCGTCGCTGCGCGTTGTGCTGGCCTCGGTTGTCGTCGAGTCGGCCGTCGTTGTCGAGGCCGCCGTAGAGTCCGCCGTCTGTTTTGTCGTTGCTGTTGCCGTCGTCTTTGTGCTGTCGGCGGTTGTCGTCGACGAAGCAGCCGCCACGTCGGTCGTGTCCGTCGCATCAGCCCGCAACCACAGCGGGTGGTGAGGCAGGATATGGGCAGCCGGCGCCAGCTGTGCGCACGCCAGCAGACAGACGAGCGCCCGCAGGCGACCGCGGCCGGGCAGCATGGTGTCGATGGGGAAGGAGGACGTCTCTCTTGTAGTGTGGCTATGATTCCTGCCGAGGTCTGGCTGTCCGCCCAGGGAACATCACAAAGTGCTTGCTTGGGGGGAGGGGAAAGAAGGGAAAGGAAACAGAGAGAGAAGGAAAACGAGCGACTTCGAACACACACACACACACACACACCGCACAGCTGAAGCTTCGTCCGGCACGCAAGAAAAAGCAAAGAAAAAGAAAAAAAAAGAAAAAAAAGAAAGCAATTAAACATGCCACCCGGCCCCGGAAAAGTACCTCGCCGCAAGGCACCTTGTACCCCGTACGGCGCAATCTCGAGTCCCGATGAGAAGACAGAGCAGGGGGGGGGTAGTGGTGGTCATGGTGGGTGACAGGGGTCGCACGGGCATGGCCACGGGGCCGGGGAGGCATTAACAAGCCGCGAGGCGTACGGCACTACACGTTGTAAGATACGAGCGTTGTTTCTGCGCGTAACAGAGTACGAGTACCAGCCGACGCTCTCCAGAGTACATCCGCGGGGGGGGGGGACCCTCTCTCATGTCTTGGACAGGCGTGGTGACCGGCGTGTAAGTGGCGTCTCTCCGCCGACGCAAGGAACACTGTCAACCCTGCAGATCGCAGCCGGAATGGCGGCGGGCGGCCAGCCAAAGGACGGACAGAAACAGGGAAATGGAAAAAGAGGGCGGCAGCCAAAAAGAACAGATGATAAATCCCGAAGGGCCAAGACCACGAGGAACGGGCCAGAAATGAGAGATTGCATTTTTCTTTTTTTTCTTTCTTTCTTTCCTGGCCCAGGCCCAACCGGCCTTTCGGTGAACGACGGCGGGTGCACGGCAACGAGTAGCAAGCCTCGTACTCGGTCCATGTGAGACAGGCTCTTTTTCTTTTTTGCTCTTTTTTCTCTAGTAGTTCTCTCTTTTTGCCCGGGGGCCGCAGCCGGGAGATGAGCTCTTCTGGGCTGAGCCGACAGGGGTGCAACGTTTTTGGGCGTCGGCGGGCGCCTGTCGCGCGCGCGCGCCCGCGGCGTATTATTATTACTGGAGCCGCGCGAACCGGACGCGCTCCTCGATCTTGATTGATCCTAGCCCGCACCAGGCACCGGGCCAGAAAAAAAAAAGGCAATTTGCTGCTTGCAGTAGTTGCAGTAGCCGCTGGGGCCGATCGCAGCGGCCGGGGGGTGGACGGGGGGCTCATTTTACAGGGCCAGCCAGTGTGGGTGCGCTACCCGGGCCGGACGCCAGCGTGCTAGAGGGGAAAATAGAAATATTACAGCGGCCCCCCCCCCTGCCCTGGCCAGTCGAGTCAGGCGAACAGGGGCCGAGAAAATCCTCCGGGACGAGGGGAGGGACGACGACTGGATGAGATGGCTGGAGAAGAGGAAAAAGAGCGAGAGAGAGCCGAAGCTGAAGAGACGAGTGAAAAAGAAGGAAATAGAAAAGATGAAAATAGAAAACGAAAGAAAGAAAGAAAGAAATAATAATAAACAAATAAATGTGAGACAAAGGCCTCGTAAACAGAGCCACCCCCCTCAATGCATAAGGATGCAGGATGCCCTCAGCTCCCCCTCCCCTCCCCCCCAGAGCTGACTGCCGTGCATGAAGCGCCTCTGTTTGAAAGCCGTGACTGCATGACGCCGCCGCCACAGTCGAACGGCCCGTTTTGCTGGCCTCGTCTCTCCCTCCCAACCGTTTTCTCGTGTCCTCTCATTTACCAACGGTTTCATTTGGTTCTTTTTGTCTGGTGTGTTGTCTGATGCGTTGTCTGAACCGCCGTCTCCATTCGTCCTTCTGTCTCTCCTCGCCTCTGCAGGGAGGACGTGGCCGTTTACGGTCACCCGAACGACAAAAGTCCTCGTCGGCCGGTAGAGACAAGGGGGCAACACCGGGCGGGACAAGGGGACAGGGGGGGACAAACTGGACGACAGGGAAGCGAGCCCAGCCGCAGCACGGACCCGTTCCGCTTCGTCCCGGGTGCTACAACAGGAAGCTCGATCTGCGAGATGCAATATTGCGCAAAACTGGAGCTGCAGCGTAAGAAAGAGAGAGGGAACCTGCATGCTCCTGCACCCGGCATTGCCTTTTATTAACACCAAAGGTCCTCTGCCTAACCATAGCGTTGTCCGTTCCGTGCCGTCGCCAGAGACCCGTAGTCATAACCGTACTCGTTGCCGTCGCCCGTGCCGTCCTTCGCCGGCCGGGGCTTGCCGCTCGTAATGTCCTTGCTGGCCCGGCTCACCCGGCCCGCCCAGCTGTCCTTGCCTGGCCCAGTCTTGACAATGTGCCCAGAGACGATGGCCGGGCCGCTGCTTGCATCGTCGTCGTCGCTGTCGCCGCCGCCCAAAGGCAAGAGCAGCCTCCCAATCGCCTGGAACGGCCACAGCGGCACCGCCAGCGCCGCCGCCGCCAGCGCCGTGCCCATGCGCGCCACGTAGAGCGCACCGGCCAGCACGGTCTCAATCCCCCACAGGATCGACATCCAGAACGTGTCAACCAGCGCGCTCGACAGCAGCGCCGCACTCACGCTGCCCGCGGACGAGCCCCCGCCCGTCTTGGCCGGGCCCGCGGCGGCGGCCACCGAGGCCAGCGTGCTGTTCAGCCGCTGGTCCGTCGCGCGAAACCGCGCCGCCACCTGGCCCTCCAGCAGCGTCTGTTGCTTGTGCGTGCGCCGCAGCGCCCGTGCCAGGGCATCCAGCTCCGGCTGCAGCTGTGCACGGAGGTCCCGCAGCAGCGCTTCGCGGTCGCGTTTGCTGGTCTCCGCCGCGCCACGGCGTGTTGCCGCCGACTGTTCTGTCGCCGGATCGGTGGGAGGTGCCGTCACAGACGTGGGTGTGGGTGCTGCTGCTGCTGCTGCCCCCGTCGCCTCCAGCTGGTCCAGCCGCCGCACCAGGTCCGTCAGCGTCTGGTTCTGCTCGCGCTCCTCCCGCGCCCGCCGCGCCCGGTACTGCTCCTCCTCCTCGCGGAACGGGTTGGCGTGCACAACGCGCTGCAGGTGCAGCGTCCGCGCCTGCACCAGCTGAATCAGGTGCCGCAGCGGCCGCACCTCGGCGCCCAGCAAGAAAATGGTCAGGTTGTAGCCCGAGATGAGGCCCTCCGACGGCCGCGTCAACTGCGTCCGCAGCGCGTGCAGCAGGTACGCACCCAGCAGCGGGAACCCAAAGCACGCCACCAGCGACACGATCTCGTGCCGGTACAGCGCCCGCAGTGCAGCTGCCTGCCGCGCCTGGAACCGCTGCCGTTCGCGCTGCCGCCGCGCCCGCTGCTTCTTGTCGTAGGCAGCCACGCGCTCATCGGGTGTTGGCACCCTCGGCCGTCTGGAACTGGCTGACTTGGTTGGCGTTCCATTCTTTTCGCTCTCTCCCCGGGCCTCGGGCCCATCCTCAGCCCCAGCATCCTCGTCTTCTTCTTTCACATCCGCAAGCGGAGCGGTCGCCGCTGGCCTCTCTTCTTGGTCGTATTCACGATCCCCTGTCTCATTGTCGTCATCGTTGTCGTCTTCTTCGTCGGTATCATCGTCCCCCAACGCGGCACGAAACTCGCCCTGCATCGATAGCTCCGCCTGCGACTCGTGCTCTTCCCGGATTTGCCTTGCCGAGTGGTACCAGGCCCTAACACACGTACAATTAGCAAGGCGGCCCTGTCAGTAGATTCCAAGATACATCCTCCACCTACCATGGCTGCGTCACGCTCCAGTGCAGAAAGAGGGCCCCCAGGCCCAGCAGCATCAGGTCAGTCACAAAAGCGCTGCCCCCCTGCACCAGCAGCCCGCCCACGGCCGGCAGCAGAGCAAAGGCCAGCGGCAGCGAGTCCCATTTGGACGTCGACGGCTGGTGGCCCAGCGCCTCCGCCGCCGTGGAAGCCAGCGGCGCGGGGTTCAGCAGGTCGCGCGCGTCCTGGCTGTAGTCTGAGAACGTCGAGCTGCGCCGCCGGCGGAGAGCCGCTGCGGCCGAGGCCGACGCCGAGGCCGTCACAGTCGCTGTCGCCACCGAAGGCACTGGACTGCTGGCCCCATTGCTGGTCTCCCTCGCGCTGGCGCCCGTGCCCGTGCTGCGGGTGTGCGCGTGGAGGTTGGTCGTGCTGAGCAAGGGTGCGTTCGCGCCAGAGCTGCGGCGCAGGCGTACATGGCTGGCGTTGCCGCCGGACAGGCCCGTCGAGACGCCTGCAGAAGCCCCCTGGTCCAGCTGGCCACCGCCCTGCAGGGGAGCAGCCGTCTCCGGGTCGGGCGCGGAGTCGCGTGCCATCGGGTCGCGGTGTTGTAGAGTGGATGTACTGTATTAGTCGACAAAGCCAGGGAGAACCAGAGCGTTGGCAGCGCTGGCTACATCGCTGTTCGAATGTGTTGTGTGCGCTGTATACGTTGCAGAAAGCAAGCTGATTTCCCCCTCTTCGCTTTCCCTGCTTTCGGCGTTGGGGACGCAAACACACAAGCAACGCCGGGCACGGAAGGCACGAATGCGGGCACGCGAGGCGTGACGTAGCGCGTCCCGAACAGTGGTTGCGCCGCGGCGGGAACTAGCGACTGGGAGCCACTAAAATCGAGGTTGCAGGCACTAAACCGCCAAAAGTGGCTGCAAGCTGGGCCGCGAAAGTCCATCGATGGCTGCCGAGGGAGTGCACCAGCGTCATCGAGGCTGTCTGGCCTGTGACAATGCTACCCAGCAGAGTCGGAGTGGTGACTCAGGAGATGAGACGGACGGCAGGGAGAATGGAGGCTGCAGGCTGCAGGCTGCAAGGGTGGCTGCCTGGCTGTGTGCCGCAGTCCAGACAGGGCTCTGTGAGATCCAGCCAGGGCCAGAACGACGGAGTAAAATACGGAGTACGGTCGACCGTTGCCAGAGCAGCTAAAAATGGCCAGGACCGGGGTTTGCAACAGGGGAGCCGTATGCTTCACAAATCGGTGGTCCGACCGCAGACTCTCACGCACTGGCTGTAACCCTCCCTATACAAATGAACAGCTGTCTACTGCGTGTATGGGGTATATTGCTGTCTCGCCCTGCATCGTGTGATTGCACCCAGTGCCAGGTAAAAGTTGGGCTGCAATAAATACGATTTCGAGAGGTATCTCAGGTTTTTCTGCCAGATTGTTTGCACTTTCATTTGCATATCTTTATTTTTCCAATCTAAGCATGCTTGAACATTCAGCTGCTTTGTCCGTCTGATTATCTTATATTTATTTCTTTTTCCATCCCCGTTTCTTTCTTGTTTTTTTGTCCTCCTGCAACCAGGGTTTCAGACAGCCCTTCCTTCGACTCGTATATTCCAGAGTATTCGTACTTGTGCTCACTCGTATCCTCCTCGTCCCCCTGAGCTCGATCTGCATCTGACTTTGCTCTCTTTCTTCTCGTGCCCTTCTCCTTACGTCCTCACTCATATCTTCGCCCAAAGCTCAGCATGCTCCGTCGCTACCCCGTCGTCCCACAGCCGCTAAACTGCACTGGGAACCGGAGCTCCAGAACCAAAACCATCAGCCTGGGTCGCGCCTGCTGCCGCCGCCGTCCTGCCTCCGTCGCACCTTCTGTTTTCCCAGCAACTACGCCCTCCGCCCCTGCCGCCTTTTCCCAGCAGACGCGCATCCACAGCTCCGCATCGCCATCCGCTTTTTTCTTTGATTTTCCGACTTCATTTTCGATTTCCTTACTGTGTGCCCTGCGTGCCTTGCGTGCCTTGCGTGCCTTGCGTGCCGTCCCCTTCTCGCTCCCGCCGTCCCACAACTTTTCCCCCTTTCGCACGCGTTCATTGGCCGCAGGCAACACCCTCCTAGCCCGGCCCGCGAAATTGCAGAATCTCCTACGCGCCGTCTCCGTCTCCTACTCCTACTCTCTTTTCCTGCTCGGCCTCCTCCTCCTCCTCGACAACCGCATCCGATTCGTCCTAGACCCGTCGGCTCCTCCCACCCCCCCTTCTCCTCTTCCTTTGCCTGCGCCTGCGGACGCCGTCTTGGCGACCGCACTCGTCCTTACGCTCCCACGGCTTCTCACGCGCGCCCGTTGTCGCCGGCCCCCTTCCCCGTTGCAGACACGACGACCACGACCACGACCGCCACACCTGCCGCCGCCCAGAGCGAGCCGTTTCCTCCCGCCCCCCACACCACCGCCCCCTCGCCACACCTCCCAGGCCGCAACACCGAACCATCCGCCGGTGTAGCCGCTGCGCTCCGCGCGCTCGAAGCCGGTCGTCCCACGCCTGCGGCACCGTCTACGGCCACTCCGTCTCGCCAGCCACCCCCCAGTGCTCGGCCGCCGGCGCCCTTCAGAACCGATCCGACCCCCTTTTCATCCCGCACCGCCAATCCCTTCCAGCGCCCTCTGCGCCGTCTGTCGGCCGCCCGTCTCTGGAACCCGACCAACTCTACGCCACGCGGCACCAGCTCTTCGTCGTCGCGCCGTGCAGCAACAACCACTCCTTCAAAACCCCTCGCCACCCAGACCCGCAGGCGGGCACCTTCTTCGCCGCCTCCGGCCGCAGTTCCGCTCAAGCATCCGGCTCTGAACGCGGCACAACCCGTCCTGAACGACGACCCTATCGGCACCGGTGCCGGCGACTTTCCCCTGCTCACCCTCCCCGAGCAGCGCCAGATCCGGCATTCGACGTCGCCGCGCGCCAGCCTGCAAGTTGAGCGTGCCGGCAGCGAAAAGCGCGTGAGCCTCCCCAAGTCGGTCCGCCACTCCTACGACGGAAAACGCCTGACGGCTGGCTCGGCCTCGTTGACCGTCGACGAACTCGCAGCGACAACCGAACCCAACGTTGACACCGACGCCGCTGGCCCATCTGTGCCGCCACCCACGCAGCAGCAGCAGCCAACAGGAGCAACAACCGCGCGGACGAGACGAACGCGAGAAGACGACGGCAACAACGCCCAGAGACCTGCCACCGCGACGTCGTCAAACCAGTCGTTTGGTCTTGTCCTGCAGCAGCCGCGCGACAAAGGGAAGGGAAAAAGCACAATGGCACCCTCAGCAACCTTGGACGAGGCTACAATGGCAGCGGCCACGGGCGCACCCGGTGGTGACGCAGCCGCCGCCGCCGCCGCCCGCCGCTCCTATTCCAAGGACCTGGAGCGCGGCCCCGACATCCTGGGCGACCACAACCGCAACTCGACCGCGTCCATGCCGGACGGGCTGGGCATCGGCTCGGCCATCTCGTCATCCAACTCGTCCATTATGGGCGACCCGGACGCCGCCGCGCCCGAGCTCGGCGGCGGCGAGGAATGGGGTCCGCAGCACCCGTGCTTCCCGCACCGCAACCCGCACGTGTCCGTCGACGACCCGGCCTACGTGTCGACGCGCATCATCCGCGTGCGCCGCGACTGGCTCGTCATGGGCGACCTGGCCCCGACCTTTTCGAACCTGTACCCGGAGATCCTCGACCCGGCCGGCCTGTCTGAGCAGGAGTTCCGCCGCGTCGTCGACAAGCTCAACCGCGAGCTGATCGCCGCCTTCTCGCCCTGGAGCGTCCGCAGCGTGCTCGACAGCGTGCTCGGCCTCGCCACCGGCTGGCTGTGGGAGGACCTCGGCCTGACCGGCGCCAAGGCCCGCCTGGCCCGCCTCGAGCGCTGGATCGACGACTGGAACGCCGAGATGGCCCGCACCGCCGACGAGAACAACCCGGTGCCGCCCAAGCTGATTCCCCTGCGGCAGACGGGGTACATGACGGTATGCACGCAATCTGGCTCCCTTTCTCTCTACTTTCTCCAAAACTAACATACCGCCAGCTCGACATCCAGATCGGCGACCCCGAGATCGCCCCTGTCCCGCCAAGCACACCAGGCGCATCCCGGGCGGGCGAGCCGTTCGACATGGCCGCTGCCGGCATATAGCACCGGCGGGGCGTGTTTTCCGTTTGCAGTTTCTCTTTGCCTTCTTGGAGATGGACGTCATCAAAGCGTGTTGTGTGTGTATACGGGGATTGGTTCATTCCATGGGAGTTTTTTTTTCTTTTCTTCTTCTTTTCTTCATGTTGCAGTTTTTCTTCTCTTTTTCTTTGTTTGGATATTCCCCCCGTGTCTATGCTTCTTTTTCTCATGTGCTTTTTCTTTTTACAAACTTGCGAGAAGAATATTATAATCGTCTACATACAGCCTTTTTTCATTTCGCCTGTCCATCTCATCGAAGGTATATTTACATATGCAATGGTTTTGTGCTTCGTCTCTCCTGGATTTGTCCGACCAAGGGCTTCTGTCTTGGCCAATCTTATCCTCTCTATTTTGTGTAGTCGTTCGTCTGTTGCTCCCTGGGCAATATGCCAAGACAAACGAGGAGGGGGGTGTGTGACGAGAAAATGAAAGCAATTAGAGAACGATGGGTAATGAGGGCTGAACAGATGCACGTATGCAGCCGAGAGAAGAACAACGTCAAGGAAATCAGAAATAAGCCACCCAGAAAAAAAAAAAAAACCTAACCAACACCGAGAAGCCAAGTTGAAGACAGAAAAGAAACGACCTTCGCCATGTCTTCCCTCTTTCACGTGATTTTTTTCCCTCGCTTTTTTTTTTACTTTTCTCCTCCACCTCAGTCATCCTTGCGCAGTTGCTGCAGATACGCGGCAAATGTCCGCCGATCTGCTGCTGTCGTCATCGCCTGCACAAAGCCTGCTCCGCCATCCGGCAGCTCCAGCTGCGTGAACAGCGTGGCCTGCAGATGCCGCAGGAACACGTCGCCCGTCTTGACATAGATCGTCTGCTCCAGCCCGGCAATTTCCACGAGCACCTGCCGCGACTGCGCGTCCTTGCCCGGTCGGAACTGCGGATCCCGCAGAACGTCCCAGCACGTCGAGTGAAACTGCTCAATCACAAAGCTGTCGAACCCCGGGATGCGCGGTGCCGGCGGTCCTCCGATCGCCGTGGACGGCGCCGCTTCGCTGCCGTTGCTGCTGCTGCCGTTGGCCCCTGCCTTTGCCGAGACGTTGTTGCCCGAGCTGCCGTTCGTGGCCGCCTTGCCGCCAGCACCGCTTCCACCCGGCGGTCCGACGGTCGCCACGTCCGGTCCGCCCCAGACTGCCGTCATGCGGGCCAGCACACTGAACGCCAGTCTGCTGGCAATCAGGTTGCTGTGCACAATGATCCGGGCCAGGGCCGTGACAGACGAGATCATGGTCTCGAAAAAGCCCTGGTTCGTTTCGCTGATCAGAACACCCTCCAGCTGGTTAATCAGGATGATCTGCAGGAACGTTAGGTACTCGCGGCGCAGCTCGGCCAGCTGGATCTCGTCATCGAAACCGGAGATGGGCTCCGACAGACCGCCAAGGACACGCTGCAGGAGCGGCGTCAACAGCATATTCAGCACATCGTAGATCTGGCCCTTGAAGTTGTACACCACCTGCTCCAGCAGGCGCAGGAAGAAGGCCATCTCGTCTTTCGAAGACGTCTGTGACAGCAGCCCCTCGATCCACTGGGGCAGCTGCGGCAGAACGGCAGCTCCCAGGACGCTCAGCATGCGTGAAAAGGCAGAGCGGCACGCAGCACGAATCTCCGAGTTTGCGTTGAGCTCGCCAAGCGCAATCAAAATCGCCTCGGACGCCCGCGAGAACTCGCCAGAGATGGCCTTGTCGGGTGCCGGCCTGCTAGTGCTGCCGTTCTCCCCTCCGCTGCTCCCAGCCGGCACCTGGAAATCGGAAAAGCCGTAGGCGAGCGTGCCCAGGGCCATGATGATGTGGTGGATTTGCAGGATGGCTTGCGCGTCGCCGGCCTTGGCCCGCGGAAGATTGCGCTCCATGTCGGCAAAAAGCGGCTCCATGACCGACCGCGCATACAGAGCCTGCTTCTCGACCGGAGTGGCGCTCGTGGACGAAACGCAACCAATGGCTTCGAACAGATAGAGTTGGCCGTTGAACAACGCATCGGCTGAATGGTCACTCTCGTCCGACGACATGTCGTCGTCGGCATCGTCACTGGGCACCTCTGCGCGAATCGGGAGGAGATCGCTGATGGACTGGATGATGGTCTCCGCCACGTTTCCGACCTGGGCCCGCAGGTGCTTGACGACCCGGTGAAAGAGGTACCATGAACGGATCCGAATGCGCGGGTGCTCGTGGTGGGTCAACCGGACAAAGTTCTCGAGCATCCGAGGAATGTACTCGTGCCGGCTCTCGAAAAAGGAGCAGTAGCGGTTGCAAATCTCCATGTACTGCAGAAGAATGGCGGGGTGAGGAAACTCGGCGATGCTCGACCCCATCATCCGTTCCATCAACGCAGCCATCCGGGTGGTCGCCGCAGGCGAAGGCTTGCTTTTGGCCGTGTGGCCCTGGTTTGGGAGCGACAGCTCGCCGAAGAGATCTAGCTCGTGGAGGGCGAGATCAATGTCGCGCCAGTCCATGTTGACGCCATGCTGGTCGAGCGACTGGAAGCTGTTGGCAATCAGGTTGCTGAGAACCTCAATGTACAGGTCCTGGTCGACGGCCGCCACACTCTTCTGCAGGTTCTGCAGGGTCTTGCGCAGCTCCTGGAACTCGGCCTCGTCGCTCTGCTCGTCCTTGTTGCCCCAGGTGGCCGTCTCGTCGTACCGCATCTTCCCCACAATGGCATTAAGGATGGGCTCCAGCATGCTGCGGTAGGCAGGCGGCAAGTTCGGCACCTTCCGCAGAAAGGTGAGCAAGTCCGTCAGGGCAGGGACCACGGTTGAGCAGACCTCGTCGAATTCGTCGGAGAAGAAACGGAGGAGGAGCGGGAGAAACTCGTGCAGCAGTGGCTCGGCGCGGGCGCGCGTATCGGAGTCTGCAGCGGCATCGTCCAGAACCCGCACCACATCGGTGACGGCGGTGTTGACCAGCTTTGCAACTGCCTCGGCCAGGTCGGTGTCGTACTTGGGCGTCTTCTGGTACTCGCTCAGCGGCGGGCTGGCCACCAGCTGGGATACGATCTCCCGCACGTTCAGAAAGCAGATCATGTCAACCTTGTCGCGTGGCCGCATCTTCTTGGCCACAATCTCGGTGACCGTGTCAATGGCGGCATCGCGCACCTTGTCCTCGCCAGTGCCATTCGGATTGGACCGCCCAATAAGCGGGAACAGCAGGTTGAGCATGTCCTGGTTGATAACGAGCGAGATGTCAATCCAGCTCACCCACTTGCCCATGACCTTCAGGGTCATCTCGACAATGTGGTCGTCGCGGTTTCCGTACTGCTGCAGCAGCTCCTGCCAAGAACGGGCAATCTTGTGCATGTCGCGGTCACGAACAAGGTCCTTGAGGTTGTTGTTGCGCTTCACATCCACGGCTTGGCGAGCCATCATGACATCAGCGATTTCGTCATGCACGGAGCCCAGCATACGCAGGTACAGCACAATGCCGGCCGGGTTGTCGCGCTGGCCGCTACTGCTGCCAGCGGGCGAGGCGGTGAGGGCGAGAAAGTCGTCGATAAAGGACTGCCAGCCATCGTTGTACGAGTACACGAACAGGTAGGTCAGGGTCTGAGTGAGCTTGTTCTGCAGGGCGGGCGGGTCGACCTGGTCGGACTGGCCGCTGCCATACGTTCGCTGGATGTACTCGAGCAGGGTGTTCTTCAGGAAGGAAAGGCTGTTGTCGTCGAGGGCGCGGGAGTGCACGGCATTGTTGACAATCTCAAGTGATACGAGGCGAACGACTTCAGATGTTCGTGGCTGGCGGGTGAACAGAGACGCACAGAGCTGCCAGGCCTGTGGATCCGACCGCAGCTGGCGGAGGTAGTCGAAAGCCTGCCCCTTCAGCGTGTTGTCGGATGTTGGGCTCCAGGCGATTTCGATGGCATTCTCAATCTGCGAACATGGGTAAGCAGGGGAGCAACGTCGGTAAGCGCTAGGGGGGGGCGGAAAAACGGACCTGGTTTTCCATGATGATGCGTGTTTCTTCCCGTTCGGCTGGTGTCTCCGTAGACGGTGGGAGCCCAAACACAAACAAGGAGGGTGAAACAAAGAAAAAGGGAGGCCTGGGTGTTTGGTTTACTGAGCCACCATGCCGTCTTGTACCGGGGGACAGGGGAGGGAGTGTCGGTGCTCGTCGAAAGGCGTCAAGGAGCGGTGACGAACGAGGAAGGAGGAAAAAGAAGCACGTGTGCTATGAACAGCACATGCCTGGCGGCGGAGGAGCGTGACCGACAATGACGCTCGTGGACACGGCCCGTAAAGCTGACGCAGCAGAGGAGGGGCGAGGAATATCTGAAAATAGAGCTGGCCAGGGCCAAAAAAAAAGCCGAGCAAGCAAGAAAGAAAGAAAAAAAAAAGTAGAGTTCCTTGGCCAAAAGCAGATGGCAATGAGGCGCGGGCGCTGGCAAAACAACCGTAGTCGGGGGTATAAGGCAGCAGGAAAGGCCTGGCAGGCAGCGTGGTCGTGGGTGTCACGGGTGGTCGTTCGTAGGGCCTGCTTTTTTCAGGATTCTGGTCCTCTGTTGTGGCGAGTTGGCGTTGGTGTAGAATGAAATTTAACCTCAAAACCTCTTTTTTTTGGTCTTTTGCTTTCTAGCCTTGGTGGGGTAGAGAGCCGGAAAGGCAACGCAAGCGCCCCGCCGAACCATCTCATTGTTTCCAGCGTGCGGGGCTCACGTGCTGTAGCTGCGATCGATTAGCACTGCCGTGTAGCAGCGAGAGCTTCTTCTCGGTGAGCAAAATGCTTGCAAAAATTATGTTTGTTGTTGGATGCATCTTTTTCTGTGACCAAACGCCCAGGCCCTCTCGCGCACACACAAAAATACAAAAAAAAGGGAAATGGAGCAAAAAAGGAGACAAAGTAAGCCAGACAGCGAGCAGAGGCCAGAGACCCTTTCAACCCAAGAAAAAGCCAAAAGAAACCAGAAAGAAAAAATACTACCAAACAAATGCCATTATGCCCGCTTCATGTCCGCTTCTTCTTCTTCTTCGGCTGCTCTTCCTCCTCTTCCTCTTCGTCGTCGTCGTCATCGTCGTCCACCTCGTTGTCCACACCGCTCTCCGCATCCGAGCCGCTCCCCGAGTCGGAGCTTTCGTGGTTCGAGTCGTATTCCTCGGCCACGTCGCTCTCCGACTCCATCTGGAAGTCCTCGTCAACGCTCTCGTCGTCGTCGTCGGCGGATCCGCGGTCCGCCTTGTCGCCGCCCGCCTCGTCGTCCGAGCTGCCCATATCCTGGTCGCGCAGGGCAGCCGCCATCAGCTTGATATCCTCGTCGATCTCGTTCTTAACCCGCAGACCCTTGAGCTTGAAAAAGTCCTCCAACGCCTTCAGATCTTCACGATTAATGTTGCTGAATTGCGATGAGCCGGCATTTCCCTTGAGGTGCACGGTGATATCAAAGGTGGACAGGGCCGAAACGGCGCCGCCCACCCGCGAAAACGTCACGGACTGTGTCTGTTCGTACGAAATGTACGTGGCCGGCTTGGGCACGAACATGAACGCCTTCTCCAGACAGTACAGGAAGCCCTCGCTGGCCTTGATTGAGCACTTTATGCCGCATTGGTTGCGGTGCCTGCAGGGAGAAAGGTTAGCCAGAAATCCCAAAAGACACGAGAAATGCGATCCGGATGCACGTACGTGGTAAAGTCGTTTGCCGGAGCAAGGACACGCTTGTTGGCCAAGCCACGGAAAACATATGTCACCACCTGGTGGAGTGGCTGCTCGTAGTGCGCCTGCAGCTTGTCCTTGTACTTTGACTCCAGGTCCTCCTCGCTGAGGTTGAGGTCGAGAGTGACCTCCTCGTCACGCTTGAACTGCATAACGACAAACGGGTAACGAGTCTGGCCCTGCCGCAGCGGCGGGTCCAGGCCGATGCAGATCAAGAAGTGCATGTCGTCTGGCTTGGGCAGAACCATGAACTTCTTGATGGCGTCGTACTGAATCTTGTAGTCGTATGTCTTGCCACGGAGACGGAACGAAGAGTCGTACATGTCGATATCAAAACGGCCTCTGTTGGAACGGGAGTCAGCAAATGTCTGTCCAGAAGCAAACAAACAAACAAACAAACAAACAGAAAAAAAGAGATGGTGCAGGGCTGGACGAACCTCGGTGTCAGGTGCAGGACATCCATGAACGTAGCAATGGTGTCGCCGGCCGACTCGCCAATCTCGGCCTTCTCGATGAGTGTGTCGTAGAAGAGCGTCACGGCGTTCTTCTCCTCCTCGCCGCCGCTGCCCTCGTCATCGCTGCCCCCCGTTTCCTTCTTCACCGCGGCCGTCGTGCCGGGGATATAGAAGCGCATCTCCATGAGCTGGTCCTTGCCAGCGGCGGCCTTAGCGCCTTTGATGGGCCGCTTCTTCCCGTCGTCGTTCTTGCTCGCATCGTCCTGGCTGAGCGAGAAGTCGACAGAGATCTCGTTGCGGCCAGCCAAGTTGGTGTTGGAAATTTCGGCGTACGGGATCTCAAACGCCGGACGGTTCTGCACATTGAAGACAAGCTCGCCCTTGCTGAACTCGGCCTTGCCCCAGTTCCAGCCACGCACCGAGTGCTCTTTGTTCTCGAGGTTGTGGCTGTACCAGTTCTTGAAGATCTTGCTCAGGCGCTCGTAATCCTGTGGGGGGGGAGGTTCGGTCCCGTTAGCAATGCTGGTTTCATCGCATCCGCGTAGGCGGCGGGGGAGCGAAGGGGGGGGGGGGGCGAAGACGCACCTCTTGTTGAAATCCATCCAACTGAATAATGCCTGACGTTCGCAGCTGGATCTTCACTTCGTAGCCCTTGGCCGCTCGACTCCACTGTGCGCCGCCGATGTTGCTCTGGTCCAGGGTGAATGCCTCACCACCGCCTGCCGGCTTCCAGCCCAGACCGCTCTCGGCGAACCTGCACTTTCCATTCACCTTGGAAAGGTCCAGGTAGATGTTGTCGAAACTCTCACTGTAGAGAAGGGGGTGACGCAATACTTTGTCAGCCAGCTTGTCTTGAGGGTACTTTGCTTCTGCCTCTTTTTTTCCTCGACTTTTTGGGCACAGTGCCAGCTTCCGAGAGCTTCGTGACGGAAGCTCTCCTTTTTCGCGTCGTTTGCCTGCAGCCCTAGGGAACTTACATTGCAGCCATCTTCAAGACTTGTTCAATAAGGATACGCACGCGTAGGGTAACAGCGACGCCCCAGGCCGAGGAAGGGGGAAAAAAGGTCGGGGGCGAAAGGGGTGTGACTTGGTAAGATACGTCGTTACGTAGCTTGAGAAATTCGGGTCGCGATTTGGACGCGCTTTTTCGTTATAGAGGTTCCACATTTATTATCGCTATCATTGGCTTGTCCGTTTACCCCAGAATTCTCTCTCTCTTTTTTTTTTTTTTTTTTTTTTTTTGGTGTTCCGCCCTTTTACTTTTTTTCGCTTTTTTCCCTGTGCTTTTCCTCGATGGCTTTGAACGAAGTTGGCTTGGGATGGATGTATTGATGGCAGAATGGAAATGCAACTGCAGTGAAGCGTGGAAGGTTGGGTTCTCAGAGTGCATGTGTTAGTATACGCTCTTAAGTAAACAAATTAGAACAAGCCTACCAAGCCGATGCTCGTTTTTTTTCTGATTTGAATTTCGTTGATCTGCATTTGTTTCTAGCATCTCTCTGTTTTCTTCTCTGGGTAAAATATACCATCTACTTCTTAGCTGTAGGGTTTGCTTTCTAGATGTTCGCTTGGTCGTTTCTTCGTGACGATTTCCGTACCTTTTTTTCTTCTTTGGCTTGATGAAATCCAACGATACATCCGGTTATGTACGAAGACTTCAGATCACAGCTCATACTACCAGTTAACAGTAGGGGCTTCTTGTACTGAGAGAGATACGATCGGGGCCGGACGTAGATGGGGGGATGGGGGGGGGGATCAGCATGCAACGTAAAAAAAAAGTAAAAAAAGGTCACCAGTACGGTCATCAGCACGATTTAGTCACGATGACGACCACATTGTGATATTTGGTCTTTTTGGACCTCATCGCCACCCAGTGATGGAAAAGCCCTGCGGATGTGCACATATGATGTGCATGGCATTACGTAGATGCAGAACAGAATTCCTATAAATTGAGCAGCACTCTCCCACCTTCTTGCTCTTCCTCTTCCTGTTCCTCCCATACTGCTTACAACTACAATATACAACCTACCACACTCTCAAACAGTCAGCACTTTACTCAGCTTTTCTTTTTCGGGGTATAAAAGAGGCTCGTCTCTTCTCTTTCTGGCAAACTGCTTCCAAGCATTTTCTCATCTTCTCCTTTTCATCGTCTTCTTGGCTTTTTGCTTGGCTTCTCGGCCTCAACGAGTCGAAACAACCACAACACTTGTCTTCGTGGCATTCTGCCTTGACTTGGTTTTCACCTTTTGCTCTTCACCAACTGGAGCCTTTTCTTGGGTTTTTCTTCTTCTTCTTCAAGAAAAAAAAAAAAAAAAAAAAAAAAAAAAAAAAAAAAAAAAAAAAAAGCGGCACAACCACTCATCATGGAGTTTATTTGGGGTTTTAACCGGATACCTTACGTCAACCAGCCGGCCCCGGTTCGGCGCGTCAACCCGGTCGGGGTTCGGTACAACCAAGATGAAAACATCGACCCGGCCATGGACATGCTCGAAGAGCCTGCTCCGGCCCCTGGGAGTGAAGAGAACCAGGACCGCCCGATCTACCCCCAGATCGTCGAACGTCCCGGCTTGCCGCCAACCCACAATGGCATGCCAATCCGTATCCAGTACATCAATCAGGGTCCTCCGGCTGCCGCCAGCAACGACGACATCGACATGGACGACCTCGACGACGAGGACTTGGGCCTGATGACGCCTCCCGTTCAGGGGTCGTGGATCTCGGACGCAGACGTCCATGCCTTTGCCGCCATCGCCAACGAGGCCGATGCGGTCAACGACGAGACCTTTGGTCCCATGGCCGTGGATCCCCAGCAGGCCACCACCGATGAGCTGGTCGCACAGGCAACCGAGACGCTGCGCCGGGTGGGCGAATTCGAGACGGAACGAGCAATCTGGGGCATCCGCACGCAAGAGGCGCCGGCCGCGGCAGCGGCGGCCGAGGCTGCTGCCGACGCCTCCAACGACGAGACGTTTGACGCAGGAGCCGCTGCGCTAGCCCTGGGGGGCAACGAGCTGGCCCTGTACGCAAACCAAACGCGCGGCTTTGCTGCGGCCATGCGCGCGGAAGCCGCCGGCTTGGCGCGCCGCCGCCATGTCCTTCGGTCCTCCCGCAACATCGCCAACAGGATGCCAAGGCACCGCACCCAGCACCTCTTCCGGTAGAGGGGTCTTCTCTCAGGGCGAGAGATCTGTTTGGATAAGTGTTTGGATTAATGTTTGGATTAATGTTTGGATTAATGTTTGGATTAATGTTTGGATTAATGTTTGGATAAGTGTTTGGATAATTTTTTTGTTTAGGGTTTTTTGTTTGGACAAGTTTTTGTTTGGATAGTTTTGGTTCAGATCCGGTGCTGTTGCGTCCTTGTGCGTGTTTTATCTAGTTTTCAATGAGATACCCGGGTTGTTTTTTACAAAAGACGTGATGCGAAGACATGCAGATGCAGTAAAAGTACAAGTACAGACAGACAAGGCAAAGACAAAGATGCACATCGCCTCCAGCCCCAGCCAGATGCACACATGCACAGTCGTAGATCCCCTCTCTTCAGCTCCGCGCAAGGCTCAACAGCCCGCTCACCGCGTTGCCGCGCATCACGCTGCTCGTCAGCCGCTCCGCCGCGTGGCTGCGGCCGTGGTCGTCGTCGTCGAGGCCGTCGTCGCCCTGCTGCGGCCGCCGGCTGGGACGCGGCGTCTCCAGCTGCAGCCCCTTGTTGTACGGCAGCTCTTCTGCATCCTGGGCGGGCTCTGCATCCTCCTCCTCCTCCTCCTCCTCCTCCTCCCCCTCCCCCTCTACAACCTCCACGCCGTCGTCGTCCTCTGCCTGGCGCCGTGCCCCGTCTTCCGCACCCTCGGCCTCGGCCTCGGCCTCCGCCATCACCACCTCGCCCGCCTGCTCGCCCTCCCGGCTGTCGCAGCTCGTGCTGCTCCGGCTGCTGCACACGCTGCTGCACACACTGCTGCCCCGGCTGTGGTAGCTGCGCCGCCGCAGTGGTTGCTGCGGCAGCATCGGCTGCTGCTCCTGCCGCTGCAGCTGCTGGGCCCGCACCCATTCGCTGGCGAGTTCCTCGCCGCTGCCGCGCCGCTCCTCCACCGCCAGGCCCGACGACGTGAACGACGGGAGCGAGAGGGGCACGCGCGAAAACGGGCTGCTGTCGTTCGCGGCGCTGCGACGCGCCACCGACGGCGGCACTACCCGCAGCTGCTCCAACGGCACATCCACCTGGCCAGTACGGAGCTTGTACCGAGCGAGGCCCAAGCGAAGTTTGATAATCTCGGCTTTCTATCAGGAAGAAAAGAAAAAAAAGTCAGTACATGCTGACGCGGTCGGGCGTGATGAAATAAGGCTCCATACCTGTCGCGACTGCTCGCGTGTCAGGAGGACCCGCGACGCGTTGTGGACCGGCGGGGGGCCGGCCACGTCCGGCTCCGTAATGCTGGTTGTTTGGGACGGGCCGACCAGGCTGCCGGAGGAGACGTCAAAGGCAGAGGAGGAGGGGGCCGGCGAGAACGAAGGGCACGCGCCGTAGGCGTGGTCCGCATAGCTGGTGCCGGTGCCGGTGCTGGTCTTCTTCCACGGTGCTGGTGCCGTGTCTGCTGCGGGGCCGTCCTGCCCGCCGCCGCGAACGCCGCTGTCTTCGTCGCGTAGACGCTTCTTTGTTGTAGACGGCGTGGTGGCGGCAACACGCGCCGAGGACGCGGAGAACGGAGACGACGACGATGGCGGCGATAGCGGGAACAGGGTCCGAGACGCGGGAGCGGTGGCTGTGGCCGTGGACGGCCGGCTGCTGGCGCTGCAGTGGCCGTGGCCGCCGTCCGCCGGCATTGCCTTTACCTGAGCAGGCGACAGCAGCACCGACGGCGAAGGCGCGGGCATGGTCGCGTTGGCGTCGAGTGGTGCGAGGACGCGTCGCTTGGTGGGCGAAGCCATTGCCATGGCGCGTATGTTGCCGACGTGACAGAGGAGACGCGTGTTCGAGACGAGCGTAGGCGAGAGAGAGAGAGGGGGTGTAGAGAGAGGAGAGAGGGAGGAAGAGAAGCAAGAGGGCGGAGAGGGGAAGAGGAGAGGGAAGAAAGAGGAAGAAGGAGGCGAGGAAGTGAAGAGAAGACGAAAGAGAAGAAGCTCTTTGGGGAGAAAGGAGAGAGGAATTGGCAATTGAGGGACAAATTGAAGACAGCTCCAGCACGTACAAGTGCGTGCGTGACAGAAGACAAGGCCTGTTATTTCTACCTGTATGAAGAGGGCCCTCGGCGGGTTCTGCAGCGTGTTTTGGTGTTTGTCTCCACGCATGTCGCCGTATAAGTCGTGTCGTGGGGCCTTGGCGCCAAAAGACCGTCGCGTCGCCAAAACAGCTAGGACGACGGGGGGGGGGGGGGGGGGGGGGGGACCCCAACCAAGGGTGTTTGGCGGGCCCCCCCACCCCGGTTTACGGGCCAGTTGGGGGGGCGCGTGCCCGGGGCCCCCCGCGCCGGGTACAAC